>OZ025243.1:240000-452500 GCA_964019155.1 Osedax fenrisi | reverse complement strand
ATTTTGTCATTGGGTGTATTAGGGATGTATAGTATGCATCGGGGAATAAGGATATCAGCGTTTACACCTCTGGCAATGGTGTAATCCCTAATGATATAGGATTTGGAGCACCCTTACCTGAAAGTTGATGTTCTACGCATCCTGGGTATACTCGGTGGCAATGTTATTATCCTTTGTTGTGCTTAATAGCAGCCTTATATCTAGTATTGTTTTAAATTTTTTTAAATTTGTGTTTATTTAAAAAAAAATTATGTTTATTTCATTTATATTTAATTAAATAGTATTATAGATTGATTGTTTGTAATATTTTATATTATATACACTTTATGTAATACATTTTTAATAAAATCTTATTTTTATATATTTTTATATATATATTTTATTTATATATTATCGTTTACTAATATATTTCTCGTAATTTCGTAAATAGGTGAATGACCAGACAAGCTTTTGCTTTTTCATTCATCTAGGCTTTTAAGCCAACTCTGAGTATTATTATATATATATATATATTACAAATATTACGATGCATTATATATGTCTATATATTGTACAGTATGCAGGATATAGCGAATTTAACAATATTAAAATATAATTAAAAAATATAAACTAAAAATATAAACTAAATTTAATAATTAACTAATTATGTTTTGTATTAGTGAATATTATTCACTGAATACATTTGAAAATGGTGTATAAAATATAAAATAAATAATAAAAGAAAATGTCGATAAATAAATATAACAATAATTTATATGAATAAACAAAAGTGTTGTTAAAAAATTAAGCAATATATAAATATTATAATCTAATTACATTAAGTTAGATGAAATAAATAAAATAGAAATAACAATGACAACATTTAACAATACAATTTAATAAATTCTATAGAATATCGATAGAGCGTAACTTTAATTGTTCTATATGACGTATACTATTCTGAATAATGTAAACATTCATACGTATGTGTTTCTAGAGACTATGTTATATTTTATAATTATTTTCTATCAACTGACTTAGGAAATTAATGTAACGGTGAAAATATATACAACCTATATGTAGAATAATATGATATAAAATCATATAATAAGGAATGGAAATTACGAATGATATAACATTCATTATTTATTGACAAATATATATATACTAGCTGGCTACGTCCCGGCGTTGCCCGGGAATTAAACGTGGTGTACCTGTGGAATCGTTAGCAACGTAGATGTAAACAAAGATTTAATTTTAGAAAACAATTTATTTATTTATAACAATGCACTTAAATTTAAGTGTTTATAAAAATTTAAAATTGCTACGTTAAATATATCGAACACGTAAACGTTGTCACCGTTTATTGCCATTTACGAATGCATTAATTAAAGTAAAGTGAATATAATTACATTTTTACGAAAACCTCACATTCGCATACATTTTATGTATTAAACATTTTCTTAGAAAATCAAAAGATTTCCCTATAGAGGGAAATAGATCGATAAAGGAGAGTTTTGCGTAATTATGATCGGTGTAGAGGCGGAAATAAAATATGCATCCGAACAACCACAATACTATTATCCTAGAGAATTAATAGCAATTTAAATTTTGTAAATCAGTCGAGCCGTTTTCTTAAACATAGAACGCATATATATAAATAAATAAATAAATATTTAAATAGACTTTCTTTTATATGTGTAGATAGCTGGCTACGGCCCGGCGTTGCCCGGGTATTATACTTGTAGTGGGAAATGATAATGTCTGAATTGTTGCCCTACCTATTTACATGAATATATCCAAATTTGAATGACATTATAATTATTACGAATTTTATTTATATTTCCTTATTTATAAAACATATATGTTTTTCATATAAGATTTTCATATATATATGAAAATCTTTGACCAGTATATATAATTTTTTTTCTTTGCATGCTCTTGAACAGCCTACATACAATTGACCGTAGGCTAAGTATTCAAGATCTAAGCCCACGACTTTAAATGATTGTCCTTGAGATTTGTTTATTGTCATGGAAAAACAAAGTTTTATTGGAAATTGGTGTCTTCTAAAATTAAAGGGATAATCTGATGGTATCAGTGGTATTTTGAGAAACATGACTTCTTCTCCCTTATATTGACCCGTTAGTATTTTGGCTTCTATCAAATTATTTTGTAAATTAGTTATGATCAATCTGGATCCATTACATAATTTTGGGGGATTTAAATGTCTTAATAGCATTATTGGCGCTCCTACTTTAGTGCTAGTTTATGGTCTGGTAATCCGGAAAGTTTAATGAAATTCAAAAATTCTATGGGATAATATACAACTTCTTTTCTTTTGAACTCTGTCTATGGACCTATATACTTTCATCTCTCCTGGAAATTTATTTAGTAAATTTTGATTTATTATATATACATAGTCATTTTTAGGTGTTAATATACATCTTTCGCAAAGCCAATTTTCATCCAAATAATTGTCTTCTATATTTTCATAAATTGTCGTGATGAGTTCATTCTTATTTTCCATTATATTTAAGCACGGGATAATATCCATACAATTATTTGTCTGCGTCATTCCATTATCTATATCTAAGAGATGATTTTCGAATGTGGCTGTATCTTGATTGTTTGATAAGAATACTCTCATGTTTTTAGTCAATTTCATTAATCTTATATGTTTCCACATTACTGAAGTTTTCAAAAACGAATTTATGTGGTCTGTCTTTGTACCTCTTTTAAATACTGGAAGGATTTGTCTGAAATCTCTGCTAAGTATTAATGTATGTCCTCCCATCGGCTTATCTTTGTTTACTATGTCTCTTACCATGCTATCGACGGCTTCTAATGCGTGATTGTGAGTCATTGTGCATTCATCCCAAACAATAAATCTACAGCTTCTAAATAGTTTCCCTGATTTTGAATTATTCTTTATACTGCAAATGTAATATTCGTTTAACTGTATTGGAATCTTAAAAATGGAATGGGCTGTTCTACAGTTCAATAATAGAGTTGCTGCTATTCCTGATGATGCTACGGCAATATATATTGCAACATATGTTCTTTATTTGCCATCTTCATTTTAGCTAGCAATAAATTAATCAAAAAATTTTTTCCAGTTCCTGCGGCGACATCTAGGAAAAACAATTTTCCATTTTCGTTATTTACACTTTGTAAGATTTTGTTATAAACTATTCTTTGTTCATCATTCAATTTAATTTCATTTGCTTGAATATTTTCCGGGTTACGTCCCGGCGTTGCCCGGATATAATAGTAGCTAATCGTTATCAACGTAGATGTAAACAAAGATTTATTTATAAAAAAGAATTTATTTATTAATAACAAAGCACTTAAATTTAAGTGTATACTGAAAAATTTAAAATGTCTCCGTTAAATATATCGAAAACGTAAACGTTATCACCGTTTATTGCCATTTACGAATGCATTAATTATGGTAAAGTGAATATAACTACATTTTTATGAAACGCATTACATTCGCATACATTTCATGTATGAAACATTTTCTTCTATAATCAAAAGTTTTCCCGATAGGTCAAAAATTGCTCTGAAATGACAGTTTTACGTAATTATGATCGGTGTAAAGGTGGAAATAAAAAATTAATCCGAACAACCACAATACTTTTTTCGTAGAAAATTAGTAGCAATTTAAATTTTGTAAATCCGTCGAGCCGTTTTATTAAACATCGAACGCTTATATATAAATAAATAAATAAATAAATAAATAAATAAATAAATAAATATTTAAATAGACTTTTGACAAATATATATATATATATATATATAATTATTATAAATTATGTATTATAAATAATATCATATAATCATAAACATATACTTGTTAACATAAACTATTTACCAAACATATGGTTTATAATATTAATAACATAGAAACAATAATACATTGTATACATTATATATTATTAATACACACATTAATAAATCAGTAATTCATATTATAATTACTTCAAATGAAATACATTGTAACATTTATAGATCTACGTATACGACTTTCTTTCACAATTATATTATAAACAAACAATGCACATAAATATAATTGCTGCCTCGCTAGATATATAGTATATGCCATCTCGATGAGCTAACAATAATTTCCGATCTCACTAATTTTAGATAATATTAATTATACTGTATATTAAAATGTACATTATGCTGTAATACTTATTATATTACTTATTAAATACTATTATATTATATTATATCATTATATATACCTATTATATTATATTAATTATATTTCAATATAATATTTATCGATTATAATCGATAATTATAGATATCTATAGATACCAATTATGATTTTATTATTTAATATTAAAATTGATACACTGACATAATTATAAATAATATCACAATTACAAAAGTTATATATATATATATATATATATATATATATATATATATATATTTATATGAGCATGTATCTATGCGTATACATATTTGGTTATATATAATACAATCGTACATATACGATTACACATATTCCCTCTCATATATTCAAATATATGTACAATATTATAAATGCATATATATTTAAACATATAATATGCCTTTATATATCAATACATATGGATATTCGTATATGAGTAATTGCGTATACAGTGTATATGTGTATGTATATATTAACATATATGTATACGTGAATACGCATACATACAGTGTAATAATCATATATATTAGAATACCTAATTGTAATTTCTATGATAATAATGTACACATTCATTATAACCACTCTCATAATAGTTCGATCTATCAATAAACGCATATATTAATATTCGATATAAAGAAACTTTCTTTATATCTATGGTATGAATATACGCACGATGTCGCACGCACTTATATTAGATTTTATTTCAGTGATATGATATTATAAAATAGTAATCTAGAATCAAGCATTTTCATTGGTCATGTGGCCCGTATTGCTAACATTAGGTGGCCCGTATTGCAAACATTTGATACACCTTTTAAATGACCCCCCACGCACTTAATATTGAATATAAAGTCGATTGTATATATTTATATTCTTCGTATTTAATTAATCTTTCCATCCGTGCTTTGAAATATTTAATTAATAGTAGATTTATTAACGAAATTTGTGGATAAATAAATAATTATTTAGTAAATTTTCATTTGTAAACTATTTTTTGATATAATGATCAATATTAGAAATATAAATGCAAATATTAAAATAAAAAATATCCCTTATTAATAGAAATATGATACTGAATAAATATTATATATATTTTTTTTTGATTTGAACAATAGTTACTGAGATATCGCAGTGGCCCGTATTACACACTGGCCCGTATTAGACATAATTCCCCTACTATGTAGTAACAAATATCGATTGTAATATATCTACATCAGACTTAAGTATGACTTAAGTGAGAGTATTGTCACCATGAAGAAATAAACACTATAGTAAATATAGTTGCAAAACGACACGAATAAGTTATTCAAGAGCTTCACTACATTCATTTATAAGTATTCAGAATTATAGATAACATTATGTTAATATATGTATACTATTTTATATTATAATACTTACTATAGTAACAATGAATATATATTATTGTGTAGAGATTATATAATTTGTAGAATATACTTGTGTAGGTACCTAAGTATATAATATATACACTTAGGTATCTACACTAGTACCACATATATTAAAATAAATGATATTATGATTATTATAATAATATACTCTAATATATTATAATATTACCTCTAATAGAATATTAAAATAAGGACAAATAAAATAAAAGACATCATCGACAAGACTGTAGATCATATTTTCGAAATGGTTTGTTTTGTATAATGATATAGCATTATATATATATATATATATATATATAACAAAATATATACGGTCCCAGATATATACCATCTATACTATAGATAATATAGAGAGTGGAACATTCCATATAATTAGTTTGGTAAACATATATGTTTTACTTTTTTTTTTAATTAGGTATAAATCTATATAAATCTATATAAAACCTTTATAAATCCTATTTTCTTATTTATATATCTATGTATTATGTAATATATATATATATATATATATATATATATATATATATTATTATTAATAAGTATTAGAAAATATACACTGTAAACATACATATACCTAATAATTATCAATATTGTTGAATACAATTATAAATTTAATATTAAACATTTATCCATTATTAAGTTTAAGCATCATTAACGTAAAATGGTTGTCTTCAAATTAATATTAAATTATTAAATTCATATAATATTATATATATAACTGCCTGTGTGATTCAGTTGGCTAAGGCATCATACACACACAAGCAGTAGAACAAGGGTTCGAGCCTCATCCGGACCATTCATTAATTTTATAAATTGGGTCTACATTATCATTTAGAAGTGATCTTCTATAATTGTGTATAAATAAATGATCGGCTCTAGTTAAAACTATGGATACCTTAACATGAGAGAGGCTTCGAAGGGACATTAGAGCCATTGGTTATAATTGAAATCTTCATCTAAGTTCCTGGATGGGATGAAATGACTCAACCAAATAAAAATAACATATATATATATATATATATATATATATAATGCATGCATTAACATGATAGCGGCTTCGAAGGGACATTAGATCAATTTGGTATATGTAAAAACAACTTCATAAGTTTGTTGATAAGATGAACGGAAAAACCACAACAACAAAACTAATTTTAAAACAATTTAAACCATGTAATGAATTTATATATATATATCTCGATAAGCAACACTGCTTTTATAATTACCCTGGCATTGCATAAATCTGATAATAATAATAATAATAATAATAATAATAATAATAATAATAATAATAATAATAATAATAATAATAATAATAATAATAATAATAATAATAATAATAATAATAATAATAATAATAATAATAATAATAATAATAATAATAATAATAATAATAATAATAATAATAATAATAATAATAATAATAATAATAATAATAATAATAATAATAATAATAATAATATAACCAGGCCCGTAGGTATGGGGGGGGGCTGCTATCGCAATACCACAGTAATGATCGCTAGGTACCCTCTGATGAATTGACAGACCCCCATATAATTATTTTTAAATAATGTTTTTAGATATTTATTACCATTTAGGTGATGATAAATATGAATGATTTAAAAATAATATCATAGATATTATCAGATATTATTAGATATTATCTTAATGATAATATTATTAAATTCAATGACATATATATATACTGAGTTCTCACAAATATATATATATATATATATTACATTCTAAATATATGTCACATACAATACAAAATGAAATAATAAATATAATACTATACATACTAAATACATATAGTATTAAAGGTAATTCATCAATCAATACGTAACATTATGTTATCATAACATGTGATGACATTAAATATATATCACATATTGAACTGATATATATATTATAATATTGTATTTAGATAAATACTGTGATATAAATGAAATATATAATAGATGCAGATATATAACAGATCAATTTATGTATTGCTATCTCTATTACATTTTAATATGATGGCAATGCATGAAATGGAATTCAATGCAGAATAAATAATAAACAATATCGAAAAAGACACTATTTTCATTGCTACATTCATAAATGTACTTAGTTGTTATAGATGAGTGTAACAAAAATATGAATTTTATTTATTATTATATATTAGATGTTTCACAGTATTATAAAGTATAAAATTCCTATTATATATAAACTATTGGAAACAAGATGATCAACTATTACAATATAATACAATAAATAATTATTGATTATAATCAGTGATAATTCATAACAAATTATAATGAGATAAAGTTTGCTTTAGAATATTTTTCAAATCATGGAAATGTTGAATTAGAAGTGATGCAAATAGGTTTAACAGTTTAATAACAAACTTTCGAATCATATTAGAAAGTATATACTTTATATATATATATATATATATAATAATTATATAAATTATCTATTTTTTTAAATTATCTTAAAGTTTGTATGACATTTTAGATATTGTTATGTTAATTAAAAAATAGCTTCCAGCAAAATCATTATACTTACCAGATGGTAATGATGTAATAAACATAACGATAATCAAAATATAAAAGAATAAAATGTTTATATTTAAGTGAAAATAAAATGAAAGAACTAATTATAAATGAAAAATGAATTTAAAAAAGAATCAGAAAAGTAAATCAAGTTTAAGACTGTTTTGTGTTAATATATTTGATTCAATAATTAATATTCTTGTATTCGTATATTTGAATTAAAAAGAGTGTTGTTGATAATGAAGGATTGGTATGTTCATATTGTTTTAGCATATTAATAGTGGCATTCTATAGTTAATTCCACTATAGTTAATATGCTAATAATATGTAATATATAATATACTACTAGAGTATTAACTAAAAATCTATAACAATTTAATGTATATATATATATATATATATATATTATGCTGTATTATAATATATAATAAGATATATATTACATAATTGTAATACAATATTTAATAAATTAATAAATTAAAAACAACTGATGAAATAATTAAAATTAAATATTTATTTTACGAAAACTTATCTTTGTACCTAAATGAGTAATATATTCAATATATCATTAAAGGGGAAACCTTCTTAGAGTTTACATATAAAAGATATGGGATAATGGATCTACTAAAAAAAATCAACACTATTGAATGCCACTATAGAATGAAAGATAAAGTGAAATTTTTATAAATATATAGATAACATTTATATTTATTTTATATGACCTAATGAGACAATAGTAATGACTAGTACTAGAAAATGAAAAATAAGCTTTAAAATACATATATTTTTTTTTACTGAAAACAGATTTAGTTTTAATTATAATTGTCCGAAATAAATATATTTATTAGCAATTGTACCAAGTATCACTTATATAGTATGTATACATAAAGTATGTATATTATATGTATACAATCTGATGGTTCCTATGGCGGAATCATATTAACATTATAAAGTATATCAAATACAATTCTGAGATATAAGATTCTAAACTTTTTTGTGTAATAAATAATAATTAATAATATGTATTATATAGAATATCCTATATAATATATACTATAAATTACTATTTAAATTAAAATCAAGACCTGCATCATGATGTATGCACTTTAGTCTACTTCCTTCATTTGACCATATAACAATATAGGTAATACTTTAATAGGCAGGAAACCTCATACACCCAACACATTTTTATTTCTACTTTATAAATATTTAAAAAATCATAACTAGTAAATCAATAAGGATATAGTTTTACGCCATGACATGACATTTTGAAAATATTTCTAAAATTATATTTATTTGAAAAATAAAAAAGGGGGTTTAGAATTATAATCACTTACTTTTACATAACTATAAAAGATATAATAAAGTAATATAAGTTTAAATTTATATATTATATATAAATTATGTTTGTGCTATATATTATATACTATAGTATATCAACTACTATATTAATAAATAAAAAATAAAAAATTCTGAATACCATCTGTTATGGGCATTTTTTTTAAATATCCGAAAACATTATTGTATCATTTTCTAGAATAATTTATTTAAAATATGTACAATTATTAAATTAATCTAATTATGTATATGATTATAGTGACTTAATTATTGAGAGAACGGGTATATATCCTATAGGTTATAGTTAGATATATGATATAGCATATAACATATATCCAACGTTAATGTTTTATGTATAAAATCGAATTAAACAATTGTGTGAGTATTATATATTTCATTAGAAAAATCTTTTTAAAATGTGTTGTTTAATATGATAACATTGATTATATTATGAGATTTAAACAAATTAAAGTGGCTCAGGTCTCACCCATTTTGTGGCCTCACATGAGCACATTTTTTGAATTTTAGTATTTTTGATAACAATTTTTTGAAAATGTTTTGAAAAAAATGATATCCCATTAATTAATTATAATATACTAAGAATGTTCAATGAATACAATTAAATGTATCTTAGATATATTATGAGTTTTTTGTAAACAAAATTGTTGGTTCAAGTCTCTCACCTAATCATTTTTTTTTAATTTTACAAATTTGTATAGCCTCTAAAATGTTGGGCCCAAGAAATGTAAACATTTGCATCTTTCCCAAATCGGCCCTGATTATAATATTACATAGATATTCATTAAAAAAATGCTCTCTAAAGTTATTTTTAATTTTTACATATATAATATTTATATAAATTTTTATTGTATAATAATTAGATGTATCATGATTCATGAATCGTGAATCATGATACATTATCAGGCATCGGATTAACAGTAAACTTATAAATAGTAACAATCTTATAATATATTATCAGATTTTATATATAAATTATTATATATAAACTTCAAGTCTAGAAAATATATTATATTTTAAATATATTGGGGCCCTCCTAACGAAAATTACTTTCTCCGGGCCTGGATATAACATGGATATAGATTATACTATCATACACAAACATAATATAATTAATAATATTCAATATGGCTTCATTCCAAACACGAATACAACTTTATCAATAATATATACAACATTTATTTTTTTAAATACTAATAATAATAATAAAAATAGCAACAATATTTTAAGATCTTAAAAAAGCTTTTGATGTAGTTGACATAATATATTAATTGATAAATTAGAATCATATGGATTCAGAGAAATAATAGTTAAATAGTTATTTAAATAAAAGATCTAATGTTACAAGAATAACTAATTCATTATCATTGACAAATTTAGTTGAATATAATATACCCCAATGATCAATTATTAGACTTCTTTTTTGTATATTATTTATTAATGATATGCCAACTATTTTGAAAGATTCAAACATATATTAATTTGGTACATAAACTATATTTAAATGTATTTGATCAATATGAAATTGTCAAGAATTTAATAGTATGAAAGGGATGCATAATGTATAGGTATGATACATTCCATGGATTCCATGCATTCCATTTGATAGATATACTATAGAGTAATTTTAGGAGTTTTTATTACGTGTTAGTTAAGCCGTGTACACACAGCTGGCATCAAGTACAGCATCAAGTACAGCAACACGTACAGCATCAAGTACAGCATCAAGTACAGCAACAAGTACATAATCAAGTACAGCAACAACTTCCGCATCAAGTACATCATCAAGTACAGCATCAAGTACAGCATCAAGTACAGCATCAAGTACAGCATCAAGTACAGCAACAAGTACAGCATCAAGTACAGAATCAACTACAGCATCAACTACAGAAACAAGTACAGCACCAAGTACAGCATCAAGTACAGCATCAAGTACAGCATCAAGTACAGCAACAAGTACAGCATCAAGTACAGAATCAACTACAGCATCAACTACAGAAACAAGTACAGCACCAAGTACAGCATCAAGTACAGCATCAAGTACAGCAACACGTACAGCATCAAGTACAGAAACAAGTACAGCATCAAATACATCATCAAGTACAGCATCAAGTTCCGCATCAAGTACAGCATCAAGTACAGCATCAAGTACAGCATCAATTACAGCATCAAGTACAGCATCAAGTACAGCATCAAGTACAGAATTAAGTACAGAATCAAGTACAACATCAAGTACATCATCAAGTACAGCATCAAGTACAGCATCAAGTACATAACCAAGTACAGCATCAAGTACAGAAACAAGTACACATCAAGTACAGCACCAAGTACAGCATCAAGTACAGCATCAAGAACAGCATCAAGTACAGCATCAAGTACAGATTCAAGTACAGCAACAAGTACAGAATCAAGTACAGCATCAAATGCCGCATCAAGTACAGCATCAAGTACAGGATCAAGTACAGCATCAAGTACAGCATAAAATACAGATTCAAATACAGCAACAAGTACAGCATCAAATACAGCAATAAGTGCCGCATCAAGAACAGCAACAATTGCTGAATAAAATCTATGAAAAGTTCTATTAATTTTCTAGTAGCAAGTATCCGTGATTGATACTCGCTATGTGAACAGCTAATTTGATCGGTACTAATTTGCGCAGTAACAAGTCGCCGAGCTCTGGTAATAAGTCTCAGGCCTCTAGTAACAAGTTGCCGAACTCGCGGTACTTGATGCTCGTTATCTGAATACCAATAATAATAATATATACTTAGAATCAAGTACCGTAACAAGTACAGTAACAAATCGCCGTTCTTGATGATAGCAGTGTTTACACCACTTTAATGATACGATATATATATATATATATATATATATATATATATATATATATATCATATACTAAATATTGGTGTAAAGTACTGGAATAATCTTCCAAGTTCATTAATTAACATTTCTAATTTAAAATTATTTTCGAAACATTTCAAAAAAATATACATTTAATTATAATTTTATATTTATTTTATATTTTATTTTAATATTTTAATATTTTGTTATAATGTCCATATATATATATTGTTTGTGTCAATTTATGTATTTATACCTATATATTTTTGTATCTTTTACATGACTAATGATAAATAAATAACGATTTTAATTTTTAAATATAATCTTTAATGTATAAAACTTTAACTAACTTACTTGTATTACTTGTATATATATATATATATTTATATCCATTTTATTTTTAATTTATTTTTATGGTTATCTTTTATGTTAATTTTATTAAATGATGATTTAGATTTTGAGGATTTTTTTATATTATTATTGTAGTTCTTTAATATTTTTATTTAATAATTACCACTTTTTGATATTTTAATAATATATTGACTTTTTATATGTATATGATTAGTTTTTGGTGGAAAGCAAATGCTTACAATAATAAAATACAATAATACTATTTGTTTCAAAGGTAAGTCTTGGGAATACCTATTCAAGTATTGAATTATAAAAGTTGAATTTTGCCAGTATATACAAAAAAATAAATGTTATTGTTAAACTTGTTGATTATAAAATAACTAAATACCATAGAATAGGAAAATATGATGATAAAGCTAATAAAATAAGACCAATAAAAATAACATTTAATACAGAAAACGAAAAACAAGACATTATAAATTCAGCACATAAATTAAAAAATACGCAGTATAGTAAGATTAGTATATCACAAGAATATACAAAAGAACAATTAATAGAAATACAAAAGCTCTCCATAGAAGCTAAAGGTAAAACAATCAATGGACACAAATTTGTGGTAAGATGTTCAATAAATAATACATTCAAAATAATAGAATTACAAAATAAAAATGAATAACTCAAAAGAAAAAAATGAATATATAACAACAAACAATTTTAATAAAATAAACAAAAAAATAGACGAACATAATCTAACATTTATACATCTAAATATACGAAGTCTTAATCACAACTTTGAATACTTGACAGATTTTTTAAATTTATTAACAAAAAAACCAGAAATAATTTGCCTTTCAGAAACCTGGCTAAATAACATAAATAATAATAACTTAAATATACCTAATTATAAACAGGTAATAAATAATAGACATTGTCAAGATAAGAGACGAGGAGGGGGAGTATGCATATACGTAACTAACAACCTAACATATAACATAGTAAATGAACTAACATTTAATATAATAGATTATCTAGAAATAGTAACAATAGAAATAATACAAGAAAGTGATAATAAAAATATAACAGTATCATGTATCTATAATAGTCCATTTAACAAGATAGAAGAGTTTAATACAATATTTTATGATAAATTTCATCAACAAAAAACTTATAATAATGGGGGATTTCAATATAGACACGACGAATAATATAAATTCAAAAATAAACCAACTAATGCACCAATTAGGACTAACACCACTTATACATTCTAATACAAGACCAATATACAATACAAATACAAACTTAATAATTGACCAAATCTACACTAATATAGATAGAAATTTCATAGGAAAAAGTGATATAATACAAGAACAAATAACAGACCATCTTCCAATATATGCAAACTTTAACTTAAATAACAGATTACTGAAAAATAAAACATTAATAACAACAAGAAAAATTAAAAACAATAATATTGTAACATTTATTAAAAATCTATTACAAATAAAATGGGACACTGTATATAATAACAATAATGCAGAAGATGCCTATACTATTTTCTACACTCAATATATAAATATAATAAACAAACACTTTCCCATAATCACTTCAAAAGTATCATCACAAATATTCTCTAAAAACTGGATAACAAATAACATAAAAAGAAAAATAAATAAAAAACAAAAACTATTTAACTCATATCTACAAAGTAAATCAGAATTAGATTTATACGTTTATAAATCTTATAGAAATAATTTACAAAACACAATAAAACAAGCAAAACAAAAATACATTAACAAACAAATAAACGATAACATAACATCGAAAGAACATTGGAAAACAGTAAATAATATCATTAATACAAATGTAAATAAACACAATATTACATACATTAAAGATAAAAATAATAAAAACACATTTGACTCAAGTAAAATAGCAAATATATTTAATGAACAATTTATTAATAATGCACAAATTATAAATGATCAATTTAAAAATCAAAATATAATAAATCCTGTAGAAATACCAAATATAAATAATTCTATATTCATAGAACCAACCAATAAACAAGAAATAACTTCAATAATAAAAAATAGTAAATTAAAAACCTCATTAGATATAAACCTAATTAACATGAAAATTGTAAAAATATCAATTGATTATATTTCATCACCACTAACACATATTTTTAATTTATGTATTAGTGAAGGTATATTTCCACAAAAAATGAAAAATTCCATAATAAAACCCATATATAAAAATAAAAACCAATACGAACCATGCAACTACAGGCCCATATCAATACTATGTCAAATTTCAAAAATATTTGAAAAAATAATACATCAGAGATTTACTTCATTTTTTCAAAAAAACCTAATTATATCTAATACACAATACGGATATACTAAAAAGCATAACACAACACATGCTATTTTAGATTTATATAACCATATATTAATAAACAAAGAACAAAATAAATCAATAAATACTCTATTCCTTGATCTAAGCAAAGCATTTGACACGCTAGATCACAACATATTAATAGATAAATTATATAAATATGGAATAAGAAGCAATTCGCTACAACTTATCAAAAGCTACCTAAGTAATCGAAAACAAGTTGTTTTGATAAATGATAAAAAATCACAAATATTATGTAATAATATTGGGGTACCACAAGGATCAATACTTGGTCCTCTCCTATTTATAATATACACAAATGACCTATCATTACTATTCAATAATAACCAACAAGTAAAACTTATAGTACATGCTGATGATACAGCAATAACATTTACAAGTGAAAACAATGAAAAATTAAAATATACCATAGATAATATGATTACAAAAATAGAAAAATGGTATACATTTAATAAACTTAAAATAAATATCAATAAAACTAAAATAGTCAATTTTAACTCGAGAAAATACAGTAACATACATCTAAAAATAAATAACATATCAATACAAAATGAAATAGAATATAAATATCTAGGAATAATAATTGACAAAGATATAAACTTTAAAATTCATATATTTAATCTTAATAATAAATTATCGAAAATACTTTACTCAATAAGCAGATTATCAAAATACATTAAGACAAAACCAATGATTATCATATATAACAGCCTATTCCTGCCACACATAATGTATGGAAATATAATATGGGGTAATATTTATAAAAGTAATCTTACAAATTTAATTCTCACACAAAAAAAAATCATAAGAATAATAAACAAAACCAAATATTTCAGAGAACATACAAATTTGCTATTTGAAAGGAATAATATATTAAAACTCAATAGTTTAATAAAATATAACACGCTAATATACATGCATGACCATCACAATAATAATCTACCACAAAATATTTATAACATACATAAAAAACACGAAAATAAAAATAAAAATAAATTAAGGAAATCACCTATCTACAAAATACCTTATACAAAAAAAAGTCAACTAATAAATAGTATCCTAACCATGGGACCTAAGTTATGGAATAATCTAAATGGAGATATCCAAATTATAAAAAACAAAAATTAATATAAAAAAAAAATAAAAAATCAACTCATTGAGATACAAAAAAAAATTAAAAATTAAAAAAAAATTAAAAAAAATAAATTATATAAAAAAATTATTATTATTATTATTATTATTATTATTATTATTATTATTATTATTATTATTATTATTATTATTATTATTATTATTATTATTATTATTATTATTATTATTATTATTATTATTATTATTATTATTATTATTATTATTATTATTATTATTATTATTATTATTATTATTATTATTATTATTATTATTATTATTATTATTATCATTATTATTATTATTATTATTATTATTATTATTATCATTATTATTATTATTATTATTATTATTATTATTATTATTATTATTATTATTATTATTATTATTATTATTATTATTATTATTATTATTATTATTATTATTATTATTATTATTATTATTATTATTATTATTATTATTATTATTATTATTATTATTATTATTATTATTATTATTATTATTTTGATGTTTATGTTTTTAAATGATAATAAAATATCTTATAAAACATAAGAAGAAAACGAAATGAAAAAAAGTAAAGTAATTCAACAAAAAAAAACGTTCCGGTGATGGTGATGCAGGCGACAGCATAGAAAAGATAATTATCTTCATCTGAAGCCTTTTAGAGGAAACAATAATATAATGAATTTAATAATTCACATGATATATATATATATATATACAACTTTCTTCTAATAAATATTATTATTATTATTATTATTATTTAGAATTGTTAACCGACATTTTCAAAAATATATTTCAAAAATTTTGATTTTGATTTTGTTATGTTGATTCATATTATATATAATTTATTACACTCGTTTATTGCTTTTATTTATTTAAATTTGTCTCCTCATTATCTTAATGGGTGAAAGACTTGACAAGCCATGCTTTTTCATTCACCCAGGCTTTATGCCAAATCTGATGTGATTATTATTATTATTATTATATATATATGCCAATAGGGGTTCGTTTAATTCAATTTAATTTATTTTGTAGATTATAATTTATAGCGTCAATATGCTCGTTTATGCTTTAAAGTGATTATAATAATAAAATACCATCAATATACTAGATACTATAGTCATTAATATTTATCTCAGAAAATAAATAAATTATAGATTTAAAACTGTATATTATAAAGTTCATAATTTTTAATGATACTTATTTATATATATATATATATATATATATATATGTTTATTATTAATATGAATTATAATAATCTTTATAACTATATAGTAATAATAATTAATAGATGGAAAACAAAATATTGAAATGTAAAGTTATTCATAATATATATCATATATTTGCAACCGATGGCGTTTGCGGTACTGCCTTGACTATTGTTAGTACCGTAAGTTATAAGGGAATTCACATATATATAATTCTAATTTTATACATTGATATAAATAAATAAATATTATATTATAAATATAACAGCATATATATTAGTCATTAAATCCTTCTTTAGGCGAGTTATTTATATCATTATCATAATACATAGATGAAAATTATCTTATTGGGGTTTCATGGTCTTTAAAATAAAAAAATAATTTTTTTTAATTTAAAAATAGATTACTACATGTATAATGTAAAATACTACATGTATATGTCAAAATATCATATGTTAAAAACATATATGAAGCATAAACAACGTAATTTTATAACACCCCACTATTTCTAATAAAATAATGATTAAAAAAATGGAAAAAATAATTGTTTATATATAATATAACATTGTTTTTCAATAATTAAAATTTGTTAATTTGAATTATATAAAAAAATTATATAATATATTTATATTCATGTCAACTCGCGACATATGTTGGTTTCATTTTATAAATGCTAGTGATTCTAGAATAATACCATAGCATCATGTTCGTCCTCTTCATCCTATTCTTCCTCGTCATACGAAGATGACATCCGGGTAGTTGTTTGAGAAGAAGATTCACTATTCTACTAGGTGCAAGATTTGCAAGTGCTTCTAAGCATAATTATGGAAGTGGATAATTTCATAATAATTATATAATTTATTTTTTGTATATTTTTATTCTTTCATATGCAACTATAATATATACTAATAATATTATATATAGATGCAATTTATGTCAAAATCATGACAAATTATACAAGTTATATAAATATAATATACAAATTTTAAGAATTAGCTAAAATAACTTTAACCACAATAATAAGAGTCAAAAAGCAGATAAATAATATAGTCAATTAACATCAATTGTCTCAGAATATTTGTTTTTTTTATGAACATTACTATTTCTCAGTAAATAATAAACTAAACTTTGTCAAATTTTCACAGTTTATACTAAACATATGTTTAGTATTATATGAATATTGTAGGTATAGAAAATATTTTGAATTTAGAGATTTTTAATTTAAAAAAAATGTCCTATTTAATTAAATTTAAATCTAAAGACCGTGAACCCCCTTAAGGGCATGTGCACATATTGTTAGTTGTAATATATTAGATAGGCACAAATGGATCTACTAAGAATGATAAAAATATATAATAAAATATAATGAAACTTATCATGTAACTAAATGTAATCATGTAATAATATAAATAAATAATAAAAGTATAAAATTAAAAGCAATAAATACATCAAGTATTAAATAATATAAAATTAACTATAACATAGTGGAACTAAATATGAGATAGCCAACATTTAAAAGTAAAAGAAACAAGAGATAAAAAAGAGAAGAAAAAAAATAGAAGAAATAAGAAAATATATTAAATAAATATAGGTTAACAATATTCGATGTTCATACAGAAAAATATATAACCCAAAGTAATTTATTTAATGTCAAAAAATGTAAAAATAAAATAAAAAAATAAAATAAACGATAATACAATCTTAAAATTATATATAATAATTTTTAAAGTCAGTTTTTTATAATGTCAAAATTTAATATAACGTCAGTATTTTTATAGTATAAATTAAATAAAATCAAAATTTAAATAAATTATAAAAAAATATTATCATAAGTCAAATATATTAAATAAACATTTAAACTAAAAATAAATGCATTAAAATAGAATAAGAATTATATAAAATTATTTTAAGATTTTTACAGAATAATGATAAAGAATTTGACTTTCTTATATCTATACTTAATATCTATACTTACATTCGAAAGTCTTGGTCCGGATGTAATTAAGGTATTATTCATATAATTATATTTAAAATAAGGTTGAATAAGTTACTCCTGGTATTACATATTTTGTTAGATATCAATGTAAAATGATTTAAAATAATAGGATGGCACAATTTATTGAATATTTTATACATGTAAATGCAAGTCTTATACTTACAAATATCATATAAAGATAATATTTTATTTTCCTTAAATAAAGAAACAGTTGAAAAATCATTTGGTTTATTAAACATTATTTTTAATATCTTTTTTTGAATTAAATATATGCTATTTAAGTTTGATACATAACCATGACCCCATATTTGTATATAGTAAATTAAATGCGGATAAAATAAAGCATAGTATAGTTTGATCATGGCAGATATATTTACAAAGTATGAAACATTTTTTTATGATCCACAACATTTTTAATAATGTATTTGTAAGATAAGCCAAATGACATTTCTAATTTAAACAAGTATCTAGATTTATTCCAAGACATTTTGTAGAAGTTACTTGAGATAAAAGTGTATTATCTATATTTATATTAAATATTATATCATTTTTAAATGACATATAATGCATTTTATCTATATTTATGGATACTTTATTAAGTTTAGACCATATAAAAGTGTCATCACATGCTGACTGTAATTTATAATTTAGATTATTAGATGATTTATCACTAATAATTACATTAGTATATTACATCAGCAAATAATATGAATTTATTTTATGGAGAACATAATATCATATCATTAATAAATATAAAAAACAGTAATGGTCCAACAATAAAACATTGGGGTACACCATAACAAATATTATATATATATATATATATATATATATATCAGATTTACTTTTATTGTATTGTACGAATTGTTGTCTGTCGTTAAGATATCTAATCAACCAATCAAAAGGTTTCCCTCTTATTCCATAATAATCCATTTTATTAATTAGAATTCTATGATTAACAGTATCGAACGCCTTTTTTAGATCTACAAACAATCCTACACAATATTTATTTGAGTCCAAAGTTTCTATAACTTTCTTTTGTAATGTTTCAATTGAGTTCAGTGTACTTATATTTTTTCTGAAACCAAATTGTTCATCATTAATAATATTGAATTTATTACAAAAAGATAAAAGTCTATTTGAAAATAATTGTTATAACATTTTTGAAAATTGTAAGGTTAATTTTATGAAATATGTCTATAATTATTAAAATCGTTACAATCAACAGATTTAAAAATAGGGATAATTTATATCTTTTAAAAAAACAGGAATTAATCTATCATCAAATGATTTATTAAAAATATACATTAAAGGAACTATAATAGATGATGATATTTCTTGAATAAGTTTCATGGATATGGCAAGTTCATCTTGAGAAACTGTAGGTTTAAAATTATTAATGGCTAAATAAATTTCACTAGCTGATATAGTTGATAAAACCATAGAATTAAAATTTCAATTATTTAAATAATCAAGAAATAATTTGTTAGGTATATCATCAATTTTATCAGCTAGTTTTTTACCTATTTGAGGTACCTAATCATATATATATATATATATATATATATATATTGTTTCTTGAATCAACATATATTAATTTATATTATCATTATATATTAAATAAAATCACAAGTATAATTATATTTAAATACAAATAAATAAATACACTTAAACTATTAAACTATTCATATGCTCCATGGTGATATTCAGAGTCCCATTTCATAGTTTTTTTGATATTAAAATTATATTATTATAAATGTATATATATATATTTTATCAATTATGTTATATAAAATATAAAGAAATATTAATATATGCATCTAAATTATAATAATATAGTACAAAATATTATTGGTATTATTTGGAAAATAAATTTTTATAAAATAATTAAAAATAATAATTATAATGTATAGTATAATAATAAAGTAGTATACTATAGTATTATAAATATTACTAACTAAAACCACATTTTAACTTGTTTCAATGCATAATGAACTATTTTTCTTGAAGAAATTGATTTTTTAGATAGTTTTAGTATAATAAAATATAATATATAATTATGAAATATGAAATATATTGTAAATTCCATATTGAGAGTTATATACATCATAATAAAGTAATACTTATTTATATAATAAGTTATCACCATACATGAATTCTCGAAGAGTCAATTTGATATTTTATAATACTTTTTAATTATTCAATAATATAAAATATATCAAATTTTATTAGATATTTAAATTATGAAATATTTAGTAATTATTATTTTTGTAATAATGGTGATTTTTTACATAATGTGATTTTTTTAAACGCATGGATTATATATTAATAGATCGTTTTATATTCTAATTTGTTGACATATTTATTATAACATATACCTTACAACATTTATATTCTAATTAAATATGTTTTTGAATTTAATAAATATAAACACCTGCCCTTAAGATCGAATTCGATTAAATTGTAATATATATATATATATATATATATACAAAACATAACTAATTATTATGAATATTTCAGTTGTCCTATTCTCTAGTATCAAAGATAATAGCATTCCTGTCGTCTATAATCGCGCTTTACTTGATACAACTCACCTATCACTTCTACAGAATTCCTGAGTAAGTATATTATATATATATATATATATATATATATATATATATATATATAATGTATATCTTATGTTCATGAACATTGTTTTATTATTTTTATTTATTTGTTTCCCTTAATTTATATATATATATAAATATATATATATATGTATATATATATGTATCTTCTATTTTATTGTTTTATTTACTAATTATATTACAAAGAATGCTAACACATTAATCATTATTATATTATTACTGTTACTAATATTGTACTCTGTACATGAACATATTGGAGGTATCTACCAAATAAATCCTAGGCTTTCACTGATCCTCCATAGACGTATGATATACATAGTATGTCGCATGTCTATAAACTGATTTCATTCATTCATTCATATGTTACATACTATATTATGTATTGCATAACACATAATGAAAATATATATTTTAAATTTTAAATGTTAATATATTTATGATTAAAAATGACTGAACATCTAAGTTCCTGAATGGGATGAAAAGGAATCCACTAAAATAAAATAACAATTACTATTATTATTGTATTATTATTCATTCTCGTTTCTTGTTCACGTTCTGTTTATTATATATATATATATATATATATATATATAATATATATATATATAGGACAGATATTGATACACACGAATTATTGATATATCCGGTAATAATAAAATATAATGTTACTGTATAAGTAAAAACTCTATATACGAATTATATATTTTTAAATGTACATATTTTCTAATTAGAGTGAGTTTCATTAAAATAAGTGTTATTATAATAACATTTAAAAGATTTAAAAGAACACAAAATATTTTAAATTCAAGTGTCTATACTAATATATATATAGTAATATATAGTGATAGCACTTAAACGATATATATATATATATATATATATATACACATCGTATTTATATTATCGTAACTTATAAGTTATACGATATAAGTTATATATATATATATATATATATATATATATATATTATATAGGCTATAGCCTATATATAGGCCTATAAGCCCGATAGTAAATATATTTAAAAAGCTTATAAGCTTGATGTGGAGAGGCTTGATTCGTATTGTAATCTATAAAACATTTAGTACAACTATAGGTATAACTAAAAGGTTCGAAACCCTTTAGTTATTATTTAATAAAAAGTAAATGTTTTCCAAAACCCTTTAGTTTTGCTTTATTGAATAAAAGGTTTTTTATATTTAAAACCCGTTACGTTGTAGTTAAAGTAAACTAGTTGTTTATTATAGTGATTATTGTTAACAGTGAACGTACGATACCGACTAATACAACTGCTTACATAGGTTATGCAACGCATGCGTCATTATATTGTGATTCATTATAGAGAGGGTTAAAATAATGTGTTATATATATATATTTATATATATATATATTATAAACTATCATGAATTACATTAATAATTACATATAATAATAAAATTAATGTTAATGTATATGATATTCAACTATCTTTATAATTTGTAGTGAATCTATGAGGTATGTTCTTTATATCTTATACTTATAATATAAATATTTATAAGCTTAATTTATATTAATTAATACACTCATCATTAATTATTAAATATGAATTACTGGTATTTATAAATATAATATTATAAATGAATATATATATATATATATATATATATATATATATATATATATATAGAGTACATGTCATTATTTTTATCGGTAAAATCTATAATATATTCAAATTATATATAAATAAATGTGTTAAATATATATTCGAATATATATATTCTTTAATTATTATTTATGTTTTTTAATTTATTATTCAGGGCATTTTCAAACGTTGTTACAATGATGACAGAGTTAGTTCACATATTACTATTAACTATAGTTCATATATTACTATTAACTATAGTTCACATATTACTATTAACTATAGTCACATATTACTATTAACTATAGTTCACATATTACTATTAACTATAGTCACATATTACTATTAACTATAGTTCACATATTACTATTAACTATAGTCACATATTACTATTAACTATAGTTCACATATAATATATTACATTCTTGTATTAAATAGCTTTAACATTATTTAAATAAACACATTATTTTAAATATACTTTATATACCGATACTACTACATACCTATGGGTATATATATATATATATATATATACAATGCATCTAAATAATTACTTAATGTTGTTATTCAACAGATACTTTCCCCCATCATGTAGGACCTATCTTAATATAAATGTAGTTAATTTAAAATGGTTTAAATAATAGTCTAAATTAGTTAAATATTTATTTTTTATTTTTTTCATTAAAATGCAAGTTTATTATCATTTATTTAATTAATATATAATATGATAATAAATCCAACAGGATTCATTTAGATGTATATATTATACATTTATAGTAAACATACCAGATACAAATAAGACAAATTAAAAAAGTAGTAAACATTTAAATTTGGTTACTAAGTGAAAAAGTAGAAAATTAAGATAATGACATTCAAAGTTTTTTAAAACAAATAATCAAAAGATTATAATATATATATACATATATATATATATATATATATATATATTATATTTTTATATATATATATATATATATATATATATATATATAAATGACAAGTATATAAGGTATATAAACAACACTGACTTAATAATAATTAGTATTAATATAGAGTACTAAAATATATATTATAATGCAATATATAAATAAATATATGTATAGAAGTTATAAAATAGATAAATATAGATATATATTTATAATTTTAGTTTAATAATAGTTATAAAGTATTATAAAAAATAAATAATGAATAATATAAAATAAATACAAGAATATATATATTTGTACGTTATAACGTCAAAACTGGACAGAGATAATTATAGAAAGAACAAATTTCTAAATTTTCTGTGGAAGTGTCTCCTTTCAACCAATGATATATTGTTATACACATACGTTATTTGTTTATTAATTATATGGAATTTATCTATAATCTATGCTTAATGTAAATATAGAAATGTATACCGAATATATTAATACATTTCCAGTCAATTTTAAATATTTATTATATCAATCACACTTATAAAAACACTTTATATGACTATAAATATTCAATAATAATTAGATAAATGTTACAAATTTATAAATAAGATATTAAACATGGAAAATATGTAATACATTTTTTTTGTTAAAATAAAAATATTAATCATATTTTAACTCGCGCATCCACTATTAAATCAATATTATCAAATTTTGGTTAGTTAAATTATAAATTCGGGTAAATTTCCATTATCATTTTGTTGAATTGAACTATAATATGAATTTAATTTTGTACTTTGTCGAAATCTGAAAATAAAATAGTATTATTTGATATATCAATTAGAGGATATATTTCAGATTTTAAATTTTGTTAATTGAATATAGTTTGTTAAATTTGTATTTGTGCTTGATATTTGTGGTTCATAACCAAATATATTTAAAATAAGGCATTTTAATAAAATTGTAATTACTGTGTATACATGTTTATTATATTAATAATTTTATATATTTAAGATAATTATATAATTTATATTAACACATATTTTGAAAAAATATAATATATTATATAATATAATAATAATACTAATTAATATTACATTTGTTGTTTGTTTAGACATATAATGAGGTTAGTTATTTTTTATATTCAATTAAATATTCAATTATATATTAAATATTTAAAATATTAATAAATATATGATAAATTATATTCCTTATAAATAACAAATATGTATATACATTTAGTATTTAGAAAAGTAGATTATTTTAATCATATATCATTATTAGTTTTTTAAATAATCTTAAATATATATTCGTATATGAATAATCAATATATTGCTTAATTTCGAAGATGATATTGTTGATCTTCTACTCGAGTACCATTATTTGACAACCCCCGTCAGACATATATAACATGCTACTTCTTATATTTTGCTTCTATAGGAGACCAGTGTCTTTTCTTAGCATATCCACATAGTTTAAACGTCGGCGACATCGGTTAGCTTTGCATTGTGAAGGTTCCCATAGAATGAGAGGGTATGCTGACAGCTGTTCAGGATACCGTATACAAGGTCCAGCCATTTGCATCCTCCTTTATTTAACTTTGGAAGAAACAAGAGGTAGTTTACCATACAGATTTTTGTATGTGGAGTGTTCCTTGCAAGATATAGGCTTTACGAAGTATTCGCGTGTATGTGCCAATGATCCAGTGATGTCTGGTGTTTAACGTGACTCAGTGTCCATGACTCACACCCATTGAATAGTACACGTTCTACGCTATTCTTTTAAGTAGTGGTAAGTTTATCTTATACTTCCATATACTATGAATGTTATATATTGAATTCTATTCTATACACTTTCTCACTTTACTGTCCTTTTCTGACAATTCTGTATAATATATATATATATATTTTTTTTTGATTTAATTATAGAATTTTAATATACTTTAAATTATAATTTATCATTTATCATTATTAATGAATAATACATATCATATATATATATATATATATATATATATATAATATATATAAAATATATGCCATATATAATATAACATATATACTATATAACAGTGATATTAATTCAGAAGTGTCGAGTTTGTATATATAAAATATTAAATGTATCGTATTATAAAAATATATATACCATTGACAAGGATACAAGTCAATGATACCTACCTACGCTCATACTGTTAATTATTCATTGTATTTTGCATATTTAAAATCGTATACTAATGAAAAAGTAGGTAGTATATACATACTTCTGTAAATCCTCCCGCACTAATGTTAAACCTTCGAATTGATTAAATACATACTCTCCCAATAACTACTCCTTTCTACTCCTCAATGCGAGATCAGTCAGGAATAAAGTAGATTTAATCACTCAATTAATCATTGACTCTAATTGCTCCATATCGGCTATCACCGAGACTTGGCTTACAAATGATGACTCTGCTTTAGCATCCGAATTAACTCCCAATGGCTTCACATTACTACTCGCTAACATACCCATACCTAACCGTGGTGGTGGTCTTGCCCTGTTATTCCACTGAGCTCAAACTTATTTCCTCTTCCACCCCTAATTTCTCCTCTTGTGAAATGCTGATATGTGACATTCAGTTCCCCTCCCTATTTACCATTGTGTTTATAATCATCTATCACCCACCATCATCCAGAATTCGGTCTTTCCTTAATGATCTCTCTACCATTTTAGAATCCAAGTCTTCTTACAACACAATTATTCTTGGTGACTTTAATATTCAAGTGAATACTGATAATCATGCTTCCCTTTCTCTTAAGAAACTTATTTTTGAACAGTCCTTAACACAACACATTCATTTCCCAACTATATCTAATGGTAACATCATTGATCTTGTTTTATCTCCATCTGACTCCAATTTCCTCATAATTTCCTCTCCCACCCAAAGCACTCTAATCTCTGATAACTTCGCTATCCTATTTGATTTACAGTTATCAGTAGTGCACAATACTCGACCTCTAAGATTCTTTCGAAACATCTCCTATATAAATCAACCCTTGTTTGTTAACTCCGTGTTTGATCATATGAATAATATTACATCTCCGCTCTCTGATCCTGACACTCTCTTTGACGCCTTCAACACGGCGCTATCTAATTCTCTCGACTTTTATGTTCCCTCAACTACTCTTACCCACCGTAATAATCCCAAATCCCCCTGGTTCAACACTGAACTCACCAATATGAGAAAGTCACTTCGTCGTCTACAGTCCATTTATGCTTCTACTAAAATGAACTCAGACCTGTGTTCCTTTAAAGTATGTCGCTCATTATACAGAAAAAACTCCTATCCACTAAATCATCATACTTTACTAACTTGCTTTGTAAATATGGCACCTCATCTAAGCAAGCCTACAACCTATCATTCACCTTAGTAGGTAAATCAAAACCCAGGCACCTTCCTGACCAACCGGATACAGTCCTCTGCGTCTCCTTTGCTAATTTCTTCCAGAATAAAGTATCGAACATCATAGCTGCTCTCCCCAATGTGAATGTTGATATCCTCACTCTCAACTCATATTCACTAGCTTCCCATAATCACTGGTCCTCCTTCACTCTCCCTACTCGTCCATATGTGCTCTCTCTAATGGCATCTCTAAAATCCAATTCCCCACTCGATCCTATTCCCCTTACTTATTCACTATATCACTACCAATTCAATTATTGATAAGTTTCAAAGTGCTTACTTACCCCATCGGAGCACTGAATCAGCACTGCATCTTATCATTAATGATCTACTAATATCCCTTGACAACAAAGCCCCGTGCTATTAAGGCCCCTCCGGATCACAGCTATGAAGCCGTAAAGGGAGTTGCCATTTCCACAGGCCTCATGTCCTTTTGGGACATGATACATTCGATACGCACTGTTACATGCGCATCAAGAAAGTGGTTTTCTTGTATTGTGTGTAGGTGACTAACTAACCCACTCGGGTCCTCACCCAAGAGTGCCTTACGTACCAATTTCAATCAAAAACAATTCCGGGGATTCATTATCAATATCATCAATCAGTAGGGGCTCAATCAGGATCGGGCTGCCGCCATTGTGCACTACGGCGCGTACTTTTGCGAAACTCATCATAAATCCATCTACCCTTATCAAGAACTCGGACACTCATAATCATCCACACCCGCCTAGACCATCCTATCGGTGAAAGCTCATCGTAACTCGTTGTCGATAAAGTACCTCGCCAATTAAGAATACATGCGCTGACTAATACATTACTTATACCGCTTTCGTCTTTAGCCCAAGACGTGATGCACTCTTTCGAGTAGTAGTTTACCTTCTCGATGTGAGGATTTTCCAGAGAGAAATTATCCGCCACAATCGAAATATCCACTACCCACACCACTCCCAAATCTGTCTTCCAGAAAATTAGATCTGGTTTTCATAGGCCGACGATCGTTTTAATTCTTGGTTCGACCAGCACAGTGTATTCCTTCTTAACGAGTTCCTTTTCCAGATACTTCACAATTGAGTCGTGTCTTCGCAGTCTCGCATAATGTGTTCTTGAGCAGCTTTGTAGGATATGTCCTAGTGTTTCTGTACTATTACATGCATCACACCTGTTTGAGGATAGAGAATAATACCTTTTCATCCTAGATTTAGTTTGGCAGCTATTAAACTTCAGAGATAGAGCTCCGATGTAGGCATTACCCCGCATCAGAGATGTCCCATCCACCATCCAACTGTTAACGAATCCGAGAATCGAAGCATCCTTCATACCACGGCCATCGTACTTAGATACCAATTCCTTACCCCAAGCATCTTTCACCATCTTCAGACTAGTACATTCAATTCCCGATCTTTCAATAACGGTTGACTTTCGTAGGTCAGTGGAGAGGGTAGTGAGAGCTTTAGTTACTGGGACCGAAGAACCCAATAACCCCGCCCTCCTATTCCCACGAAGAATCGGAATCGTATCAGTGAAACACTGAAGCCCAAATCCCCCGTTGTTGTTACTAGCGTAAAAGAAACCCATAGGAACGTCTTTCGGTAAGTGTAGCCATTTTCTAACGAATCTCCGTACAACGTAGTCCAATTTTATCCAGGTATGTTTAAACGAATCTCCTAACACCAGAAGGTGATTAAGAGACGGTAATAAATTGTTTAGGAGCATGACAATTCTCTGCTGAGGTTTAAGCGGAGCATTTGTCAGATTAACCAACGCCTGTTCCAACCTCTCGTATACGTTTTCACCTCTCAATTCCAGACCGATGCTTATACCCAAGTACTTGTACGTTTCATCAATTTCCAATGACTTGATACTCTCACCGTTAGCCGTCTTAAGGTAACTCTTAGGATCGCAAAACCATTTCCTGCGCTTTTGGCTGACCTTAATCGACATGGATGCCGATTTAGACGAGTTCAAGTTAAGCCCCGCTTCCATCATAGATGTTTCCACCCGTGACAATAACAGTGCCGCTCCTTCTTTCGTCTGAGCCAGGAGTACAAGATCATCCGCGAATGCAAGACAGTTTAGTAACACACCTCCGACGGAGACCCCAATATCCTTGCCCAGATTCCTAAAAACATTGTCAATGACGCAATTAAAAAGTACTGGAGACATGGGGTCGCCCTGCCGTACACCTCTTCCAACCTTGATTAACCGAGAATGTTCCTTACCAATCCTTAGACGGGTACTTGAGCCCGAGTAGCAATCTGCGATATACTTTAGTAGCGGCCTAGGGACGCCACACTTCATCGCACACCTCACGATCTGCTGATGAGTAACCGTGTCAAAAGCTTTAGCGACGTCCAAGAATATTACGTTAACATCCTTGAGTGATTGCTTCGAGTCCTCTAGTATTGCCTTCAATATAAAGAGGTTCTCAGCGATTCCGTCGAATTTTCTGAATGCCTTTTGCCGGATGCTCAATCGTGACCATAGATCTAGTCGGTACGCTAAGATCTTATGGAAAAGCCTTCCAACCACTGAGCCCAATGTAATGGGTCGGAAGTCCTTCGGTTGTTCTGCGTGCGAAGTCTTTGGGATCAGTACCGTGGTACCCCTCTTAAATCTTACAGGTGATATACCTACCAGCATGTAAAAGTTGAAACGAGTCGAGAGACGTTCTTTTGATAACGATTGGATCCCGGATTTCTTGATGCGATCTGGGCCAGGAGCCCCGTTGTACAGCCTACGTAAGGTTCGTTCTAATTCGTCTTCGGTAATGGGTTTGACCATCTCATAAAGAGGGTCGCATTCATCGCCCCCAACTTCAATTCTACCATTAGATACGCCTTCGAGCAACGGAGCCCAGAAAGAAGTCTGTTCATCAAGCGAACTTAACGCAGATCCTTCCTGTACCATCTTCCATGATCCTGACACCACTTTTCGAAAACAAGATTTCCGGTTTTTCTTATAGAGTTCCTGAATTATCGCGTACTGCTGTTTACGCAGCCCAGTTCTGTTTACTCTATTAGAAGATCTCTTACGTCGTCTCGATTTTTCCATACTTAGCTTAATACGATTACGTTCAACTGTTACTTTAACTGACACATTGTCTTTAACCCTTTTAGTTCTGTTACGATTCACCCGGGCGGCACTGTTTCCACCAACGCCTTCCTTCGGGAAGATCGAGTCTAGATCCTGTTCGATGATGTCTCTTATATCAGTGGATGGCGAACATTTCAAGTCCCATTATCTAAACCAAGATACTAGTCTAGGGTCAAGGTCGGCCTGAACTGAGCTGGATAAGATAAATTTCCGAAGATCCTCATCCCACCCCATGCCCGGCTCAGGAATAGTATCGAGTTCGTCCGAAGAGTAATGTGACACTTCTGATCTGTATTCGCATAATAAATATATCCATCTCTTGAGAAACGGGGGAGTTTTTAAGCTCATCCCGGAGATCCCTATAAGCTAGGGATCTCAGCTTACCTGAAATGCTATCGAGGGTCCTATTCTCGATAACCTTACACAGCTCTTGGTTGACGAAGGCCTTAGGATTCTTTCCGAGTATCTCCACTTCCAAGGTTGCCATCACCCTCATATCCTCACTCGTCCATCTTCTTTTCTGGCTAGCATTAATCTCCGCAGCGCCTGCCGAATGGACGGCCCTAGCGTGTGCTTTTCTCTTATGAACGCCCAAACCCCCAATCGTAGAAAACGATTCATAACACATTTCGCATCTATACACGTCGCAGGCGGTTAGTCTGTCACCCACGGTTTTGGGAGCAATAAGCGGTGCTCCTACCTGTTCAATAATGTTTTCGTTATCCATATTGTTTTTGAGGGTCTTTCCCAGGCATACTACATTTTACTAGTGAGTCAGCTAGGGATCCATCTTACCGATCCAGAATCCACACAGTTTTCGTTATCATTTTTCCATTTTTATTTTCCTTTTGTTAGTATGCTGGCCACATCCGAGGTCTTCATTATTGAGACAGTACAAAACGAAGCGTGTATTAGCCTACTTTTCCGTACATTAACTTTGAAGGTATCACCGAAAGATTAACCTAGCAACGTCACCGTGTCGCGAAGGATTCGTATTGGAGGACAATCCAATTAGAATCAACTCCGTCTTGCTTGCGCCAGAGCCTTCAATCAGTTCAGTGTTCACCTATCCAGCTACCACCACGAGGAGGCGAAGGTTGGACTTTCTAGCTATGCAATGATGAGCTAATCAAATCGAGGACATAAGGCTACCACACCTTAATAGAGTCATGATAATCATAGTTGCTCCTGCCGTTACCCGTGCTTATTTAAACTTCTTCACTTTGACGTTCGAGCACTGGACAGAAATCACATCGCATAATCCGCCGATTATTACCAGAGGACAGACTATTTTTAGCCACACAACGTTTCTATAGACGACAACTGTGTTTGCTGCCCCAATAAACTAATACCTTTCTTTGGCTTCTGGAGATTATATCTGATGTATAAACCCCTCGTCCAAGAGGACTGGTGATTAGTCTCTTGTAACAACATACAGAGTCCATATAGTTTACTCGTGTCGTTACCCGTGATTATTTAAACTTCTTCACTTTGACATTCGAGCACTGGACACAAATCACATCGCATAATCCACTGGTTAGTACCTAAGGACATCCTTGTGTTACTTGACCTATCCAGTGCCTTTGACACTCTAAACCATGACATTCTTTCTTTACGACTCAATGAAATCGGTATTCATGGTTAAGTACACAGCTGGTTTATGTCATTCTTTTACCCACCCCTTTCTACTAGCCCTCCCTACATCACAATCCATAACAACTCTTGGTTTCACCATTAACTCCCACCTAGATTACTCTGACCATATATCTATAATGATTCGCAATGCCAACTATTTTCTTTACAATATTAGAAAATCACGTAATAAATTGACTTTTTCAATGACTAAAAGTCTAATACACTCGCTAGTCTTCAGTAGACTCATATACTGCTGCTCACTTCTATGCAATCTACCCCTAAAGCTTATGCTTAAACTTGAGAAGATACAACGACGTGCTATACGCACCCTATATAAACTGAAGTTCTCTTCAATAGTATCAATATCGACTCTAATGCGATCACTCGGCTGGCTTAAGTTTATATATCTCTGCAGGTACAGACTACTATGCATCACCCATAAGGTGATATATCTTAGATCTCCCGAGTACCTAGCTGACTTGATCAGTATGCATACCATTAGTCGAACTAGCAGGAAATGTCATACGATGAAAATTGTGCAACGCTCGACTATCTCTGCTCACTCTGAATCTGCTTTCTCTGTGGTAGCTCCAAAATACTGGAATTCTCTACCATATGACATTAGGTGTTTGAAATCCTTGTCACTATTTAAATGTAAACTCTCCACGCACCTATTAACATTGTAACCTCCCTTTTCCTTTATTTGTATTGTACTTTATTTATTTTATTTTTGTTTCCTTCTCATGACGCCCATAACCACCACGTGATTTTGTAGTCAATAAAATATTTTAAAATAAAATAAAATAATGTATAGTTACTTTAACGACTATCTAAATTACATGTGACGTCATTTATAAAATGTGTATGATATTTCATCCTAGTGAAAGAATTGATGCGTACAATGGAAGTTATTTCTATCATATGCACACGTGTTGTTCACTTAATACACCTAATTAAATAATGAACTGTAATTAAATATTGTAGAAATAAAATATGTATTATTAAAAAAATAAAAAAATAGTATGTTTGTTAAATTTGAACAATAGATTCTATTTTGCACTATATTATCATACATGGTCTTACATTATTTAATACTATACTATTATATATATATATATATATATATATATAATAAATGTATATAATTAATTATGTTTTACAGTTGATGCAATTAAAAAAACTGATGCACAACCGTAATATGCATTCTAATGCGATTATAATGCAGACATATCTATTTAGATGTCTAATACAAGTCATAAGATATCTGATACAAGTCAAAGTATATTTTATTAGAAATTATAATAAATATAGTATTCATTATTATCAGAATTATTATTAAAAACACAATTTTATATTTCGTTATATATATACAATTATTATTTAAATGTATCAATATAAATATTAGTAATTATTTAATTTATTAATATATATTATGTTGTTTATTAAATTTAATTAAGTTATTATGTATACAAAGTATATGATAACTAAAATAAAATATAAAAATATATATGACATAAATAATTACTTTAAAATGAAGTTGAAACAATAAACATGTTCATAAAGTTCATTTCTATTATAAATGTTAATATAATGTACATCCACATTATATTTAGTATATAATATTCACGTATAGATATTAATGAAATATTCATCGGAATATAAATGAAACTAAATTGATATGTTTATTTGTTCAGCCTTCCTGTATTTCTCATATCAAGTTAATATACAAAGTAATAACGTAAAGATATTGAATATATTAATTAAATAACTTAAAAATAATCATAAAACAAAAATTGATGTTCAATTTAATGTAACTAAATAACAATTTGATATACTTCATATTATGGTATCTGATAACACAAAAGTCAAACCATCATATGCTGATATTAATTCTCAAAATAACCTAACGAGACATATTTCTAAATAAATGACGATTTCAAATAATATTAATAAGTGTGTTATAGCGGAATAGTAGATATGTGAGTTGTTGGTTAAAGTTCCCCCTTATAAAGTTCCCACATAGTTCTGTTACGATTCACCCGGGCGGCACTGTTTCCACCAACGCCTTCCTTCGGGAAGATCGAGTCTAGATCCTGTTCGATGATGTCTCTTATATCAGTGGATGGCGAACATTTCAAGTCCCATTATCTAAGCCAAGATACTAGTCTAGGGTCAAGGTCGGCCTGAACTGAGCTGGATAAGATAAATTTCCGAAGATCCTCATCCCACCCCATGCCCGGCTCAGGAATAGTATCGAGTTCGTCCGAAGAGTAATGTGACACTTCTGATCTGTATTCGCATAATAAATATATCCATCTCTTGAGAAACGGGGGAGTTTTTAAGCTCATCCCGGAGATCCCTATAAGCTAGGGATCTCAGCTTACCTGAAATGCTATCGAGGGTCCTATTCTCGATAACCTTACACAGCTCTTGGTTGACGAAGGCCTTAGGATTCTTTCCGAGTATCTCCACTTCCAAGGTTGCCATCACCCTCATATCCTCACTCGTCCATCTTCTTTTCTGGCTAGCATTAATCTCCGCAGCGCCTGCCGAATGGACGGCCCTAGCGTGTGCTTTTCTCTTATGAACGCCCAAACCCCCAATCGTAGAAAACGATTCATAACACATTTCGCATCTATACACGTCGCAGGCGGTTAGTCTGTCACCCACGGTTTTGGGAGCAATAAGCGGTGCTCCTACCTGTTCAATAATGTTTTCGTTATCCATATTGTTTTTGTGGGTCTTTCCCAGGCATACTACATTTTACTAGTGAGTCAGCTAGGGATCCATCTTACCGATCCAGAATCCACACAGTTTTCGTTATCATTTTTCCATTTTTATTTTCCTTTTGTTAGTATGCTGGCCACATCCGAGGTCTTCATTATTGAGACAGTACAAAACGAAGCGTGTATTAGCCTACTTTTCCGTACATTAACTTTGAAGGTATCACCGAAAGATTAACCTAGCAACGTCACCGTGTCGCGAAGGATTCGTATTGGAGGACAATCCAATTAGAATCAACTCCGTCTTGCTTGCGCCAGAGCCTTCAATCAGTTCAGTGTTCACCTATCCAGCTACCACCACGAGGAGGCGAAGGTTGGACTTTCTAGCTATGCAATGATGAGCTAATCAAATCGAGGACATAAGGCTACCACACCTTAATAGAGTCATGATAATCATAGTTGCTCCTGCCGTTACCCGTGCTTATTTAAACTTCTTCACTTTGACGTTCGAGCACTGGACAGAAATCACATCGCATAATCCGCCGATTATTACCAGAGGACAGACTATTTTTAGCCACACAACGTTTCTATAGACGACAACTGTGTTTGCTGCCCCAATAAACTAATACCTTTCTTTGGCTTCTGGAGATTATATCTGATGTATAAACCCCTCGTCCAAGAGGACTGGTGATTAGTCTCTTGTAACAACATACAGAGTCCATATAGTTTACTCGTGTCGTTACCCGTGATTATTTAAACTTCTTCACTTTGACATTCGAGCACTGGACACAAATCACATCGCATAATCCACTGGTTAGTACCTAAGGACATCCTTGTGTTACTTGACCTATCCAGTGCCTTTGACACTCTAAACCATGACATTCTTTCTTTACGACTCAATGAAATCGGTATTCATGGTTAAGTACACAGCTGGTTTATGTCATTCTTTTACCCACCCCTTTCTACTAGCCCTCCCTACATCACAATCCATAACAACTCTTGGTTTCACCATTAACTCCCACCTAGATTACTCTGACCATATATCTATAATGATTCGCAATGCCAACTATTTTCTTTACAATATTAGAAAATCACGTAATAAATTGACTTTTTCAATGACTAAAAGTCTAATACACTCGCTAGTCTTCAGTAGACTCATATACTGCTGCTCACTTCTATGCAATCTACCCCTAAAGCTTATGCTTAAACTTGAGAAGATACAACGACGTGCTATACGCACCCTATATAAACTGAAGTTCTCTTCAATAGTATCAATATCGACTCTAATGCGATCACTCGGCTGGCTTAAGTTTATATATCTCTGCAGGTACAGACTACTATGCATCACCCATAAGGTGATATATCTTAGATCTCCCGAGTACCTAGCTGACTTGATCAGTATGCATACCATTAGTCGAACTAGCAGGAAATGTCATACGATGAAAATTGTGCAACGCTCGACTATCTCTGCTCACTCTGAATCTGCTTTCTCTGTGGTAGCTCCAAAATACTGGAATTCTCTACCATATGACATTAGGTGTTTGAAATCCTTGTCACTATTTAAATGTAAACTCTCCACGCACCTATTAACATTGTAACCTCCCTTTTCCTTTATTTGTATTGTACTTTATTTATTTTATTTTTGTTTCCTTCTCATGACGCCCATAACCACCACGTGATTTTGTAGTCAATAAAATATTTTAAAATAAAATAAAATAATGTATAGTTACTTTAACGACTATCTAAATTACATGTGACGTCATTTATAAAATGTGTATGATATTTCATCCTAGTGAAAGAATTGATGCGTACAATGGAAGTTATTTCTATCATATGCACACGTGTTGTTCACTTAATACACCTAATTAAATAATGAACTGTAATTAAATATTGTAGAAATAAAATATGTATTATTAAAAAAATAAAAAAATAGTATGTTTGTTAAATTTGAACAATAGATTCTATTTTGCACTATATTATCATACATGGTCTTACATTATTTAATACTATACTATTATATATATATATATATATATATATATATAATAAATGTATATAATTAATTATGTTTTACAGTTGATGCAATTAAAAAAACTGATGCACAACCGTAATATGCATTCTAATGCGATTATAATGCAGACATATCTATTTAGATGTCTAATACAAGTCATAAGATATCTGATACAAGTCAAAGTATATTTTATTAGAAATTATAATAAATATAGTATTCATTATTATCAGAATTATTATTAAAAACACAATTTTATATTTCGTTATATATATACAATTATTATTTAAATGTATCAATATAAATATTAGTAATTATTTAATTTATTAATATATATTATGTTGTTTATTAAATTTAATTAAGTTATTATGTATACAAAGTAAATGATAACTAAAATAAAATATAAAAATATATATGACATAAATAATTACTTTAAAATGAAGTTGAAACAATAAACATGTTCATAAAGTTCATTTATATTATAAATGTTAATATAATGTACATCCACATTATATTTAGTATATAATATTCACGTATAGATATTAATGAAATATTCATCGGAATATAAATGAAACTAAATTGATATGTTTATTTGTTCAGCCTTCCTGTATTTCTCATATCAAGTTAATATACAAAGTAATAACGTAAAGATATTGAATATATTAATTAAATAACTTAAAAATAATCATAAAACAAAAATTGATGTTCAATTTAATGTAACTAAATAACAATTTGATATACTTCATATTATGGTATCTGATAACACAAAAGTCAAACCATCATATGCTGATATTAATTCTCAAAATAACCTAACGAGACATATTTCTAAATAAATGACGATTTCAAATAATATTAATAAGTGTGTTATAGCGGAATAGTAGATATGTGAGTTGTTGGTTAAAGTTCCCCCTTATAAAGTTCCCACATAGTTCTGTTACGATTCACCCGGGCGGCACTGTTTCCACCAACGCCTTCCTTCGGGAAGATCGAGTCTAGATCCTGTTCGATGATGTCTCTTATATCAGTGGATGGCGAACATTTCAAGTCCCATTATCTAAGCCAAGATACTAGTCTAGGGTCAAGGTCGGCCTGAACTGAGCTGGATAAGATAAATTTCCGAAGATCCTCATCCCACCCCATGCCCGGCTCAGGAATAGTATCGAGTTCGTCCGAAGAGTAATGTGACACTTCTGATCTGTATTCGCATAATAAATATATCCATCTCTTGAGAAACGGGGGAGTTTTTAAGCTCATCCCGGAGATCCCTATAAGCTAGGGATCTCAGCTTACCTGAAATGCTATCGAGGGTCCTATTCTCGATAACCTTACACAGCTCTTGGTTGACGAAGGCCTTAGGATTCTTTCCGAGTATCTCCACTTCCAAGGTTGCCATCACCCTCATATCCTCACTCGTCCATCTTCTTTTCTGGCTAGCATTAATCTCCGCAGCGCCTGCCGAATGGACGGCCCTAGCGTGTGCTTTTCTCTTATGAACGCCCAAACCCCCAATCGTAGAAAACGATTCATAACACATTTCGCATCTATACACGTCGCAGGCGGTTAGTCTGTCACCCACGGTTTTGGGAGCAATAAGCGGTGCTCCTACCTGTTCAATAATGTTTTCGTTATCCATATTGTTTTTGTGGGTCTTTCCCAGGCATACTACATTTTACTAGTGAGTCAGCTAGGGATCCATCTTACCGATCCAGAATCCACACAGTTTTCGTTATCATTTTTCCATTTTTATTTTCCTTTTGTTAGTATGCTGGCCACATCCGAGGTCTTCATTATTGAGACAGTACAAAACGAAGCGTGTATTAGCCTACTTTTCCGTACATTAACTTTGAAGGTATCACCGAAAGATTAACCTAGCAACGTCACCGTGTCGCGAAGGATTCGTATTGGAGGACAATCCAATTAGAATCAACTCCGTCTTGCTTGCGCCAGAGCCTTCAATCAGTTCAGTGTTCACCTATCCAGCTACCACCACGAGGAGGCGAAGGTTGGACTTTCTAGCTATGCAATGATGAGCTAATCAAATCGAGGACATAAGGCTACCACACCTTAATAGAGTCATGATAATCATAGTTGCTCCTGCCGTTACCCGTGCTTATTTAAACTTCTTCACTTTGACGTTCGAGCACTGGACAGAAATCACATCGCATAATCCGCCGATTATTACCAGAGGACAGACTATTTTTAGCCACACAACGTTTCTATAGACGACAACTGTGTTTGCTGCCCCAATAAACTAATACCTTTCTTTGGCTTCTGGAGATTATATCTGATGTATAAACCCCTCGTCCAAGAGGACTGGTGATTAGTCTCTTGTAACAACATACAGAGTCCATATAGTTTACTCGTGTCGTTACCCGTGATTATTTAAACTTCTTCACTTTGACATTCGAGCACTGGACACAAATCACATCGCATAATCCACTGGTTAGTACCTAAGGACATCCTTGTGTTACTTGACCTATCCAGTGCCTTTGACACTCTAAACCATGACATTCTTTCTTTACGACTCAATGAAATCGGTATTCATGGTTAAGTACACAGCTGGTTTATGTCATTCTTTTACCCACCCCTTTCTACTAGCCCTCCCTACATCACAATCCATAACAACTCTTGGTTTCACCATTAACTCCCACCTAGATTACTCTGACCATATATCTATAATGATTCGCAATGCCAACTATTTTCTTTACAATATTAGAAAATCACGTAATAAATTGACTTTTTCAATGACTAAAAGTCTAATACACTCGCTAGTCTTCAGTAGACTCATATACTGCTGCTCACTTCTATGCAATCTACCCCTAAAGCTTATGCTTAAACTTGAGAAGATACAACGACGTGCTATACGCACCCTATATAAACTGAAGTTCTCTTCAATAGTATCAATATCGACTCTAATGCGATCACTCGGCTGGCTTAAGTTTATATATCTCTGCAGGTACAGACTACTATGCATCACCCATAAGGTGATATATCTTAGATCTCCCGAGTACCTAGCTGACTTGATCAGTATGCATACCATTAGTCGAACTAGCAGGAAATGTCATACGATGAAAATTGTGCAACGCTCGACTATCTCTGCTCACTCTGAATCTGCTTTCTCTGTGGTAGCTCCAAAATACTGGAATTCTCTACCATATGACATTAGGTGTTTGAAATCCTTGTCACTATTTAAATGTAAACTCTCCACGCACCTATTAACATTGTAACCTCCCTTTTCCTTTATTTGTATTGTACTTTATTTATTTTATTTTTGTTTCCTTCTCATGACGCCCATAACCACCACGTGATTTTGTAGTCAATAAAATATTTTAAAATAAAATAAAATAATGTATAGTTACTTTAACGACTATCTAAATTACATGTGACGTCATTTATAAAATGTGTATGATATTTCATCCTAGTGAAAGAATTGATGCGTACAATGGAAGTTATTTCTATCATATGCACACGTGTTGTTCACTTAATACACCTAATTAAATAATGAACTGTAATTAAATATTGTAGAAATAAAATATGTATTATTAAAAAAATAAAAAAATAGTATGTTTGTTAAATTTGAACAATAGATTCTATTTTGCACTATATTATCATACATGGTCTTACATTATTTAATACTATACTATTATATATATATATATATATATATATATATATAATAAATGTATATAATTAATTATGTTTTACAGTTGATGCAATTAAAAAAACTGATGCACAACCGTAATATGCATTCTAATGCGATTATAATGCAGACATATCTATTTAGATGTCTAATACAAGTCATAAGATATCTGATACAAGTCAAAGTATATTTTATTAGAAATTATAATAAATATAGTATTCATTATTATCAGAATTATTATTAAAAACACAATTTTATATTTCGTTATATATATACAATTATTATTTAAATGTATCAATATAAATATTAGTAATTATTTAATTTATTAATATATATTATGTTGTTTATTAAATTTAATTAAGTTATTATGTATACAAAGTAAATGATAACTAAAATAAAATATAAAAATATATATGACATAAATAATTACTTTAAAATGAAGTTGAAACAATAAACATGTTCATAAAGTTCATTTATATTATAAATGTTAATATAATGTACATCCACATTATATTTAGTATATAATATTCACGTATAGATATTAATGAAATATTCATCGGAATATAAATGAAACTAAATTGATATGTTTATTTGTTCAGCCTTCCTGTATTTCTCATATCAAGTTAATATACAAAGTAATAACGTAAAGATATTGAATATATTAATTAAATAACTTAAAAATAATCATAAAACAAAAATTGATGTTCAATTTAATGTAACTAAATAACAATTTGATATACTTCATATTATGGTATCTGATAACACAAAAGTCAAACCATCATATGCTGATATTAATTCTCAAAATAACCTAACGAGACATATTTCTAAATAAATGACGATTTCAAATAATATTAATAAGTGTGTTATAGCGGAATAGTAGATATGTGAGTTGTTGGTTAAAGTTCCCCCTTATAAAGTTCCCACATTATCTCAATATTGATGCCAAGAGTGTTAATAATCAAACAATGACTACAAAAAGAGATATTTGTATAAATTAAATTTAAATAACAATTACATTACTGTTGTATCGATATTGAAATAATTTAGCATATTACGCAGGAAAATGATATTTACTCTAAAATATATATTCGTTCTGATAAATCTTACAATGACAAGTTGAAACGAATAATATTAACATTGGGAGTATCAAATAAACCCATCAATATTAAATTGTATTTGATAATCATACACTGAATAAAGAGTTAATAATATTCTATTTAAATGGCGAGACAATTAAATTAAATTATATTTTAGGGTTTACTATTTATTATTATAATAAATAAAAATTATTACTTTATAAAAATAATACAACTACTAATAACTCCTCTATTAGTTCAAATAGTATAATAATAATACTTGACTAGACCATTTCATAAAAGTGTTCTACCCTAACTCAAGAAGTCTCAGTAATAAATTACCAACCTTATTATCCATGATTTAACGTCAAGAATATTATATTCTTATATTTATCGAAACTCGGCTTAATGATGAAATAACAGATGGTATATTACTAAATGAAAATTATTTTAATTTGTTAAGATTAGATAGAATAACAAACACATATGGTGGTGGTATTTTAATATATATTAGTTTTGTAAATGTGTCACGATTTTGAAGTTTCGATACCGACCCAAAACCAAAAATCAATGTTTCGACACTGACCCAATATCACAAGTCAATGTTTCGAATCACTTAAATCTTTCAGATGAGATGTTTCCAAATAGTTTCAAAACAAATTAGAGATAAATCCCTAGATAACAGGTAGGGGAAAGTAACCGAATACAAACAGTGCCCGAATACGGACACTCTCGATATATTAAGAAACCATAAATCCTACAAAAAAAATGTTAATGAATAAAATATTCATAATTATATAAATAGACATGGGTACCATATACGGACACCCCGTTATCTATGGAATTAAAATATTAAATAAAATTTTAAAATCACTATATTATCTATAATCATATAATATTAATATATTCTAAATTTTGAATAAAAATAATGAGTCATAAAATGTTGAGACCATGTATTGTTAAAGCATCCGTATTAGGTTACTTTCCCCTATATATTAATTAGTAATGTAAACGAATAGTAACATTAAAATTACATTTGATTCATTCTTTACATTTGATAATTCGTAACATATTCAATTTGAAAAAACAAAGGTCGATTCGAAATATAAAAATATCGAATAGTTCGAATATAATTTTAATAAATAATTTTGAATGATATACGAAAATCTAAATAATTATTAAATGTTTATTTTATGATAAATTATATAAGAATAAACAAAAGTTTAATATATATTAATATATATATATGTTCTCGAGAAGTATAATATTGAAAATGTGGTTCTCCAGTAATTAAATTATTCAAACTGTAGCTCTCAAGAAATTAAAATATTGAAATAATTGTATCGATAAGTTAAAATATAGAAAATTAGGTTCTCGAGAATTAAAAATATTAAAAATTTGTTTATCAAGAATTTAAAATATTGAAAATGAGGTTCTGCCGAAGTTAGAATATTGAATATGTGGTTCTCCAGAGATCCAATATTGAAAAATAGTTATTGAAAAGTTAATATATTGAAAATGTGGTTATCGAGAAAGTTAAAATATTGAAAATTTAGCTAGTGAGAAGTTGAAATATTAAAAATTACGAACACAGTAATATCGTGTTATATTATATATTGTAATAATACATAGTTTGTTATATACATTGTAATGATCATAAAACTAATCAATATAATATCTATAATTAAAATTCATATTATTATAGTGATGATTTTAAATATTATAACTAAATTATATATATATATATATATATATATATATATATATATATAATGATATACTAGTGATATATATGAAATAAAATGAATATCTATTTTAAAATATATTACTATTTATTTACATATTTTCAATATATGAATAATGTATCAATAATATTTAGTAAATTGAGGTCTTAATATTATGATAAGACTTTTTGTAGACTTTTTGTAGCAACTGTTGAAGTAGTTTTATTATATGGCCCAGAAACATGGACTCAAACAAAAGCACTCACTAAGAAATTAGATGGGTGCTACACAAGAATGTTACGAACGGTGTATAATATTTCTGGAAAGATCATATGAGAAATGATATTTTATATGGAAAACTATCTGCAATATCATTAAAAATAAAAGAGAGAAGAATGCGTCTGTCTGGATACTGTTATCGTCACACCGAAGAAATTGCAAGTAAACTAATTGTATGGGAACCCCAAGATGGTCATACAAGAAGAGGTAGACATCAAATATCATACATTGATAATTTACTTGCAAACACTGGTGCTTGCAACACGAACGAATTAGCGAAAATGATGAACGACAGAGATGAATGAAAAAACGAAGTGAAGCGTCTGGAAAGACGACCAAAGTAAGTAAAAAGTACAAGTAATATTATGCATTATATATTAACTCATTAATTGATAATCAAATATATTGCTAGATTTTATTTTATATTGAATAACATAATGTTATTAACATTACTTTTAATATCATTTTTTTTAATAACCGTATTTAATATATTTAATGAAATAAGATACATATTTTAAAAACTCGGACCTCGAAACAAAAAATCGGAACAAATAAGAATAACTCGAAACAAAACCTGTATGACCGGAAATTTCAGAAACCCGACCCCAAATCATATTTGAATACCCGAAACCATCCGTGTAGTCAATTACCCAAAACTACCCGACATTACTCGAGATCATTTACAACACTAATATAAATATATATATATATATATATATATATATATATATATATAAATGATTTATTCACTGCACATACGCTACTATTTACTAACAACTTAGAATTGATTAATATTCTTGTTTTTGAATATACAACTATTGTGATATATACAATCTATGTCATATATCGATACAGTCAACTTTTTGACCTAATTTCCAATATCATCAATACAATTAAAAATGCATTATTTACGCAAATCTGAACTTGTCAAGTATTGACTGAGGTTCTGCTATTTCATTTGTCTACAAATGTTTGTATAGGTTTACACAAAACATGCTCTAACACAGTTAGTCAATTTACAATGTAACTAGATTATACTAGACTTAATACTAACTACTGCTATTATAACAATTTCTTTAATCCCTACTAGCCCTATTGAATATAATAATCACTGTAGCGATCATGTATCCGTAGTATCTCTATATACATCTAATTATTATAAGATCAATTCAAAATCATTTAATCAAAAGTTATCACCCGACTTCATAAAATATGATTATATCTCAATTACATTTAATCATAATATACATGATAGGGACTACTATTAGAGTCAGCTAATAATAGTTCGAAGATGTTATCTATATTTATAGAGAAATTATTATTAATATGTATCAATCATATTCCTCCTACCAAGTTTAGCAAATATAAATATCCTATCCATCTTAAAATATTAATGAACAAATGTCGCTATCAACATAGTATCATTAATGAGAATACCACTCGTCTAAACTGGCTATTCAATCTAGTTTTACATATTATGTTATTACAGTTAGTGATAATATGAGTTTCAATATGAATATTAATAATATTTGAATAAATATATAATCATAAATAGATTATTCAGATTCTTATTACCAATAAGTATATATATATATATATATATATATATATATATATTTAAAGCATTTATATATCGTATATACGACGTATATTGTACATCTGATTATTCAATTTGTAATCCCGATCCATGTTATATAAACAATTCTAACCATATTGAAAATATGTAACCACAAGATTATTTGCTAGGTGTAATATTCCCAAATGTTCTTACAACGATAGACTTATTGTTCTCAATATTAAATAATTACCAATTCACATATTGGTAACGGATTGGTAACGGATCTAGTGTTGACGTACACTATACTGAATATATTTGTGGATGTCGATGCTGACAAGATATTCGACGTATATAGCAATTGATGATCAAAAACGATCCTATGCAGAAGGAATCCACACCTTAATTACTTCGATAATAGATAATATAGGATTTCAATTCCTACTGATTTCAATTCGCACCACATCGATGTTACATCCAGTATACAAATATTCAGTTTTAGTGACTTATTAAAATGTACTTCGTTGATTACATCTCGTTTTTAAATATACCAATATTATTATTATTATTATTATTATGTGTATTCATATATCTATATTTGTTATTTATTATTTTATCGTAAATATGATGATTATGCCCTATTATGACTGTTGTTTTAGATACGTGTTTAGGCTTTTAGAAATATTTGATATGTATCGGGGGTGATGTATGGGTGAAAGTATTCATTCTATTTGCTTTTTAATATGTACATGATATAGGAATTTTCGCCCCACACAAGAAAGTTGATTCATCGAAACTCAGAAATCAGCTATTGTATCGTGTATATTGTATCGCATACTAATTGTTAACCTGTACACTCTATTTTAATAGTATGTATATTATTATATTATTGAACTTATGAAATGTGTAAATCACCATTATTATTTCATGTCATTTTATATGTATTTAATACGCAATAAATTATATCTATATATATATATATATATATATATATATATTTATCTATATTAACAAATAATTAGAGATATCACCATTATATTTATTCACAAATATTGTACTAATAAATATATTAATTATAAATAAAGAAGTATACTTCTCAATTAATAAAATAATTATAAAAATATCTATTAACTACTACTAACTTTTAATATAACATTTATTCTAGGAAAAGTATTTATAAATATATTAATATATATATATTCATCATATATTAGTAATATGCGAATATAATTAAGGGCCAGCAAAACATATGATTTTTGAAATAATATTAACAAAGATATTATATAAAGTCAGTAAATTTAATATATTATCTTTAAAATGATATATTGATATTAGTAAAATTAATATATTATCTTGAAATTCTATATGGATTAATAAAAGTAACTATTACTATCATAAATAAACATTAATAAATACAACCGCATACAAATAAATATGAATATGATAGTAACTTATTTATACTGTTTTTAAAACAAAACTGATATTAGATCTTTTTTTTTTGTAAACTTAATTTGTAAGATCCATAACTTTATATACTTGATAAAATTACAGAACTTAATCGGAATAAATATACATTATTATATGTTAAGTATGACAAACAACATGTATACATAGGCCTATAGGCTACAAGTATAACTTAGTTACGGGATTACTTATTTTGTTACGAGAAATTTTGTTATTTTAAAATTATTTTTAAACTTTTAATAAATAAATCCTATATTCACATGGTAAATATTCAATTATTTCAACGGTAATTAAGTATATTATATATCTCTACTAATTTTCCTTAAATACTAGGTACTATTTTATTCTTATTTAATTCATATATTGCCTAATCATATAAATAGTATTACATTTAATTCAAATCTTATAATTACTAATATATTAAAAATAAGTTATAATGATTATACTAATCGTATATGTAAATCATAAAAGGGTAATATTATTATTTATGTGCTTATTAAGTATATTAAGCGAAATAATAATTAATGATACAATGTAATGTTATAATATTAACAATTAATACTTATTCATTTTAAACATTATTTATTAAAATTTGATGAAATTAACAAAATATAAAAAATAATATACACTAATGTAAAATAATACTGATAAATTAGAAAATAATAATAAACTTAAATATAATATAATCACACACCATAATATATATATATGCTATTTAAAAGTATATTTATATATATATATATATATATATATATATATATATATATATATATATATGTGTGTGTGTGTATGTGTGTATGCAATGCATACTTTGCATGTATCAAAGTGTAGGTATATGTGTGCGGTTGTAATAATGAGTATAATATAATAGCATATATGCTATACTTTACATTGATATCAACTATAGTTAATACTATAGTATTATTGAACTATAATATATTGATAATTAATATATATATATATATATATATATATATATATATATATATATATATATATATATATATATTAATATATAGATAATTAATATATATATATATATATATATATATATATATATATTAATTATAAATATAACTATATATTATAGTTAAATTTATTATATAATTATTTAACTATAATATATTGATAATTGATATATTATTATATATATATATATATATATATAACTATATATTATATATTAATATAATATAACTATATATTATAGTTAAATAATACTATAGTATTTACAATAGTTTATATTAAAGTAAAGTATTAACTTAGATTAATAAAAAGATTGATATATCGACTAGTTATCGAGAGGTTGCGATATTATTGAATGACCGATTATTTGATATTGTTAAATAATGCAGCAGTAGTAGTAGTAGTAGTAGTATTCGATATTATAATTGATAACATATAAAGTCGTATTACTAGACATGTGTATCGAGTATACTAATACTACTACTACCAGAATACACTATTCCTCCTCATTATGCTCCTCCTCTTCTATCTCTTCTTGTTTCCCCCACTCCCTCACCTCCTCCTCCAGCTACTCGATCTGACTGTTTAGTGGATGAAGTCATCTCCTCCGATACTTCTTTTTTCAACACATAAGTCTTACGGATGATGGCGGAACTGGATATCACAGAGGAGGAGCTTGATAAGTTGTCAGCGATGAACGTTCTCCATAGAACTATAACAATGGTGTCATTGGTTAATAATGTGAACAATCAAGTATATCAAGTATTCTATTTGTTTGCTATTCGGATGTGAATATTAATTACTAGTTATATAGAGTATGTTTATAAGTTCCCATAATGCAAATTTAAGGAATTATGGGAACCCTATTTACTTGATTCTATAATAATATAATTATCCGTTTATTTAGATAATACACTATGCATAGACAATATATTTATAACAATAACATCTATTGTAAAACGGGTGTGTTTATGAATACATATTTCAAGTTTAATCTATCGATCTGTAGATTCATTATTATTTTATTTTTATAATTACATTTTTTCTTTTCATAAATGTTACATTTAAAATATGGTATGTTTAAGGTGGTTTAATTAGTTCGAACTAGAAGATCTTCTCTAAAAGAATGTAAATATATGAATTCGTGTATTAGAAACAGGATTGTTATCTGTAATAACTATAAGAAATACGATATGTATATATATATACATATTTTGAAATTAAATTAATAATTAAAAAACTATGTAGTCTATATAATCTATATAATCAGTTATATAAATATACTAAGAAGTGTATCACATGTGTATTTAATAATATACTAGCTTAATATCAATCTATATTGTGAATGAGAACAAATAAAGTTCGAAATCTAAAACGTAAATACAATAAAGCATGCTAATAAATATATTCATATTTAGAACAAAGTTAATTTATATATATATAGAATAACGGCAATCTATTAATAGACCACCTATAGGTGTATCGTAGAGCGTATACGCTAATATATACTCTAACCTCTGACCCTGGCATTGAAAGCGAAGAAGAAGAACAGCGCTACCCCTTGTAGGGTATTACATACTATGAAAGGGTACCACAGCCAGCCGAGATGGTTGATGTTTGCTAGTAGACCAAACAACCACGTGAAGCCCATTAGTGATGCCATTCGCACATATATAGTGAGTTGAGATCTGGTCACATGGTTGCAGGGTTACTTACAAGGTATACGTGATATGAATTGTTATGTTGTTCAAAGGTGGTATATAGGTACGTCATTACTATGATTATATATGTATAGTATGTACATTGTAGTATATATATATATATATATATATACTATATATATAGTGTATCATTGTATAGTGTACAGTACTAAAGTGATGCCAGTAGTAACGATGTACATATACATACATGTAATAGTTTATATTATAGTATATTATATTTAGTAATATACTTATTATTCTTATATGTATTATGTATGTTAGTAATAGTTGAAACCGTTCTTGTTTCCTTGCAACATTTGCTACTTTGATAGTCCTCCTTAGATAGACCACGGTTACGATAAACAATACAGCATTACCCGATACCAGTAATGCTAAGGGCAGTGCGAACAAGTAAATCAGAGATCTGTCACCTCCGATGAAACATATTGTATTTCCCTGTTTCAAATAAGTAATGGTTACTTAATAATATTGTATTACCCTGTTTCAAATAAGTAATGGTTACTTAATAATATTGTATTACCCTGTTTCAAATAAGTAATGGTTACTTAATAATATTGTATTACCCTGTTTCAAATAAGTAATGGTTATTTAATAATATTGTATTACCCTGTTTCAAATAAGTAATGGTTACTTAATAATATTGTATTACCCTGTTTCAAATAAGTAATGGTTACTTAATAATATTGTATTACCCTGTTTCAAATAAGTAATGGTTACTTAATAATATTGTATTTCCCTGTTTCAAATAAGTAATGGTTACTTAATAATATTGTATTACCCTGTTTCAAATAAGTAATGGTTATTTAATAATATTGTATTACCCTGTTTCAAATAAGTAATGGTTACTTAATAATATTGTATTACCCTGTTTCAAATAAGTAATGGTTACTTAATAATATTGTATTTCCATGTTTCAAATAAGTAATGGTTACTTAATAATATTGTATTACCCTGTTTCAAATAAGTAATGGTTACTTAATAATATTGTATTACCCTGTTTCAAATAAGTAATGGTTACTTAATAATATTGTATTACCCTGTTTCAAATAAGTAATGGTTACTTAATAATATTGTATTACCCTGTTTCAAATAAGTAATGGTTACTTAATAATATTGTATTACCCTGTTTCAAATAAGTAATGGTTACTTAATAATATTGTATTACCCTGTTTCAAATAAGTAATGGTTATTTAATAATATTGTATTACCCTGTTTCAAATAAGTAATGGTTACTTAATAATATTGTATTACCCTGTTTCAAATAAGTAATGGTTACTTAATAATATTGTATTACCCTGTTTCAAATAAGTAATGGTTACTTAATAATATTGTATTTCCCTGTTTCAAATAAGTAATGGTTACTTAATAATATTGTATTACCCTGTTTCAAATAAGTAATGGTTATTTAATAATATTGTATTACCCTGTTTCAAATAAGTAATGGTTACTTAATAATATTGTATTACCCTGTTTCAAATAAGTAATGGTTACTTAATAATATTGTATTTCCATGTTTCAAATAAGTAATGGTTACTTAATAATATTGTATTACCCTGTTTCAAATAAGTAATGGTTACTTAATAATATTGTATTACCCTGTTTCAAATAAGTAATGGTTACTTAATAATATTGTATTACCCTGTTTCAAATAAGTAATGGTTACTTAATAATATTGTATTACCCTGTTTCAAATAAGTAATGGTTACTTAATAATATTGTATTTCCCTGTTTCAAATAAGTAATGGTTACTTAATAATATTGTATTTCCCTGTTTCAAATAAGTAATGGTTACTTAATAATATTGTATTACCCTGTTTCAAATAAGTAATGGTTACTTAATAATATTGTATTACCCTGTTTCAAATAAGTAAGGGTTACTTAATAATATTGTATTACCCTGTTTCAAATAAGTAATGGTTACTTAATAATATTGTATTACCCTGTTTCAAATAAGTAATGGTTACTTAATAATATTGTATTTCCATGTTTCAAATAAGTAATGGTTACTTAATAATATTGTATTACCCTGTTTCAAATAAGTAATGGTTACTTAATAATATTGTATTACCCTGTTTCAAATAAGTAATGGTTACTTAATAATATTGTATTACCCTGTTTCAAATAAGTAATGGTTACTTAATAATATTGTATTTCCCTGTTTCAAATAAGTAATGGTTACTTAATAATATTGTATTACCCTGTTTCAAATAAGTAATGGTTACTTAATAATATTGTATTACCCTGTTTCAAATAAGTAATGGTTACTTAATAATATTGTATTTCCCTGTTTCAAATAAGTAATGGTTAATTAATAATATTGTATTTCCCTGTTTCAAATAAGTAATGGTTACTTAATAATATTGTATTACCCTGTTTCAAATAAGTAATGGTTACTTAATAATATTGTATTACCCTGTTTCAAATAAGTAAGGGTTACTTAATAATATTGTATTACCCTGTTTCAAATAAGTAATGGTTACTTAATAATATTTTATTTAATCGATACATTCATACGATTTCATGAAATAAAATTAATTATTATATGATAATATATAAATACATGTATTTATACCTGCAGGTTAGACTTACCCCGTAATAAAAGCCGCTCTCCGCTGATTGGTCGGTTATAAATAGAATAACGACGAAGAGGAGAGGTGTTCCCCATGCATACGCAGAATATGATAATAATTGTTTAGTATCTTTGTTATTTGAAATAAGAGAACCAGTTGAAGTCGCGAATACCTAAATTATTGAATAACAAACACACACATATATATATATATATATATATATATATATATATATATGTATATAAGATGCGTAACTTATACATTTAAATATCAGAATAACAACCTTACATATGTCAATCGCCATTACATTCATCCAAAAGAAAGAAGCTAGCCAAAAGAAATGTTGCATCATTCCTACAAAAGAACATGCCATATCGGAATCAATGTTCAAACTGCTGCATAGAAATATAATCTGAGCAATTAAAAGAGCGAAAGTCAAAGACATTACGTATTTTCCTGGTCCAGATCTTAATGTAGAAAACATGCAATAGGTGGCGAAAGTAGCGACCAAGCATAATATCGATAAACATAATCCTATAATGGTTAGTACGGCTTTGATTAGGTTATCTGAAGACATGCATATCGGTATTGTTTTCAGCGTATGTGTACACACTACAAGAACATCTCCCATTATACTCGTGATAACAGTGTCGTAATCTATTGTTAGACAATTATCCGTCTTGTAGTCATGCAATGTCACTTGGTCTGAATCAGAAATACATATTTGTACATCAATATATATATATATATATAATACATATTTCAACATATATTTTAATAATATTTTAATTCTACCAATTACATATATATTTATGTTGTGAAATTAATGAAAACAAAATTCATCCTAAATTAGTTGATGTATATGCTTCATATATGATGTATATCAAAAACATCAATTATAATTATATATGACATATTTCTCTCAGTATATATTTAATATTAATTTAATATTAATATTTAAATTAAAAATGTATTCAAGTATAATAAGATAATAATTATATAATAATTTTATAATAATTAAATAAGATATAAAAATAACCTATCTATATATATATATTAATTATCAACCTTCAGTAATATATGAAAAGTGATGTTTCCTAAATGTTGTAGTATTACATAACATGACTTCCGGTTCACAAACAAAAGAATATCTTATAGTGCGATGTTGCTGGAATGCCGATGTTTCACTGGACATAACGAGTGGGGTATCATGTAGTCCGTATACCTGCAGGATGTGATGTGTACACTTGAGGTGGACATTAGTACTATGTGTACATGTCAGCTGGACATTAGTACTATGTGTACACGTGGGGTGGACATTAGTACTACGTGTACACGTCAGGTGGACATTAGTACTATGTGTACACGTCAGGTGGACATTAGTACTATGTGTACACGTTAGGTGGACATTAGTACTATGTTTACATGTTAGGTGGACATTAGTACTAAGTGTACACGTTAGGTGGACATTAGTACTATGTGTACATGTTAGGTGGATATTAGTACTAAGTGTACACGTCAGGTGGACATTAGTACTATGTGTACATGTTAGGTGGACATTAGTACTAAGTGTACACGTTAGGTGGACATTAGTACTATGTGTACACGTCAGGTGGACATTAGTACTAAGTGTACACGTCAGGTGGACATTAGTACTATGTGTACACGTCAGGTGGACATTAGTACTAAGTGTACACGTCAGGTGGACATTAGTACTAAGTGTACACGTCAGGTGGACATTAGTACTAAGTGTACACGTCAGGTGGACATTAGTACTATGTGTACATGTTAGGTGGACATTAGTACTAAGTGTACACGTCAGTGTACATTAGTACTAAGTGTACACGTCAGGTGGACATTAGTACTAAGTGTACACGTTAGGTGGACATTAGTACTATGTGTACATGTTAGGTGGACATTAGTACTAAGTGTACACGTCAGGTGGACATTAGTACTATGTTGATGAGTTATTCATATGTACATTAAAATAAGACAACTAATTCAAATACAATATATATTCTTAATATTATAACAATGAATAATTTACAACCATCGTCTATTGTCGGATATAATTATAATGTATAATGTATATAATAGTAATAGTATAAACTCATATATATATATATATATATATATATATACATAGGTATAGGTATATGTATACCTATATGATTTAGATGATATACAAATATGGGTATTCAATTCTAATAAGAAATGTATTTTTTATATGATCATAGTTTGTGATAAGAAGAGTTTATTTTTTAATTATATACAAGTTAATTTCCTTTTTTTATATAGACATTTTCTTTCTATTATTATATTTTGAGAATTGTATTATAATAATTATATTTATTTTTAATAAATAATATTACCATAAATAATATGGGCATTAATTTAAAATTGTTATGATTCAAAATCTATATCGTTGATAATACTTCAACCCTAATAGATAAATAATGTATTACATATGTATATATATATTAGTGCTGTAAAATGTCAAATACTTGGTTGTTCTCGAGAACTTCAAATCTTAAAATTTTTGTTCTCGAGAACTTCAAATCTTTAAAAATTATCAAGTTCTCAAGAACTTCAAATCTCTCATATTTAGGTATGTTCTCGAGAACTTCAAATCTTTTAATAATATTTTAAAATAAGTTAACGAAGAAAAAAATGAGATATTAATTAATTAATTACTATTAATAATAATAAATTAATTAAATTAATTATTAATTATAATAATTAATAAATAATTATAATAATTAATAAATAATTATAATAATTAATAAATAATTATAATAATTAATAAATAATTATAATAATTAATAAATAATTATAATAATTAATAAATAATTCTAATAATTAATAAATAATTATAATAATTAATAAATAATTATTATTAATTAATAATAATAATAATTAATTTATAAATAATTATTAATTAATACATTATAATTAAATAATTAATAATTATTAAAATAATATATAATTAATTATTATTAATAATAATAATTGATAAATGATTATTAATTAATAAATTATAATTGAATAATTAACAATCAATAATTATAAATTACTTGAATTATTGAATACGTTACTATTCTAATAATATATATATATATATATATATATATATATATATATATATATATATATATATATATATATATATATATATATATATATATATATATATATCAGTATATAGTATTTACTAAATACTATTTAGTAAAGGTGTAAGAGGAATCCTATATACTATATACACCAGAGCATATATATATATATAGAAGGCTAAATATAAATATTATATTTAGACTATATATATATATATATACCATATATATATATATATATATATATATATATATATATATATATATATATATACTATATATATACTATACTATATAGTGTCAAATATATATTCAAAAGGCACTTGTAGACAAATATAGTCTTAAACGGTTTATGAATTAACATTGCTATATATTAGTACAGAGTATAAATCATTAAATCTTAATCTAATAATATTTCTTCAGGAATATGCAGAATATACGTATTAATTTTTAAATTGTTGTTATTAATGTATAATAATTAAGAACACGGTGTCCTTAATAACATTATTCTATTTTAAATATATTATCATATAGGTGGCATAACTAATGATCGAATTAATAGTATCTATACATTTTAATGGATATTTTAAAATAGTTGATAGAAACTTTTTACATAATTATGTTAATCGATCGTTACCCGAACAATTACCCGACATGATACCCGAACCGAAACTAAATTTAAAATAAAGATTTGAGACCATAAAATCTTTCCAAATACCCGAAAATTAAAGATTTGAACCGAACCGAAAAAAAAAGATTTGAGATTTGATATTTGAGATTTGAAATTTTACAGCACTAATATATATATTGATTGAATGTTTATTTAGACACTTAAATAAATCATAAATGATTTCTCAAAGGTGTATATAATAGAATACAAATAATAAAAGTAGGTAAACAATAAATACCAATAATAATAATACAATAAAATAGAATAAGCCGTACGGAAATTAATTAATAAAATAATAATGTCAAACAATATTAATAATTCAGGTTACCACCTGAGATCAATTGTTGTATATATTTCATGAATGTTTTATGCGATTTTATGGATCTAATATAGGGCGGGAGTGAATTCCATAGCTTAGGACCAATATAACTCAGTGCCCGAGTATTCATTTTTGAGGGACGTAGAATAGGGGTAGATAGAAGGTGAGATGCATGGTTTCTAAGTGATGGAAGGGGAGCTCTTTGTACTAGAGAAGCAGAAATATATGAAGGGCAATTTGAAGAGTATATTGAGGAATGAACACTAGATAATATGCGATAAGAAGAGCGTTTGTTAAATGTGAACCATGGAGATATGTGTTGGTATGAGGAAGTAGAGGAATGATCTCGAATACGTAGGTTATATGTTGTACGGATTGATGAACGAATAACTCGATTTAAGGGAGAGATAGATGATAATGGAATATTTATAAGGATTGAGGAACAGTAATCTATGCGTGAGAGTACAAGGGAATTAACTAGAGTTTTAGTAAGAGATACAGTAATTGATTTTCGTATTTTTCTAATTCTAAATAGATGATAATTTGCAGATTTAGTGATGGCAGTAATATGAGGAATGACGGAAAGTGTAGAATCAAAAAGTACACCTAAGTTAGATGCAGTAGGAGAAGGAGATATTACAATATTATCAATAAGAAAAGGAGGGAAGTAAGTTGGTGATGGAGAAAGATTATATATATATATATTGTTTTATATATATGTGGTTTTATTAAAATTAATTAAAAATATAATTATATTTATATAGTTAACTATTATATTATTTATTAAAGTAGGTTATAACAAACCATTTAGTATTATATAATTGCTATAATATATATATATATATATATATATATATATATATATATATATATTATACTATAGTAACATAAATATAATCGATTATGATAATATATATATATACCAACTGTTTGTGTATAGTTAATTTTGAATGTATTCGTAAAAGTTTTATAAGTCAAATCATAACCCAGTAAGTTAATATTGTCGCCTTCGTATATGCTAATTTGTTTTTCTATATTTCCGATTTTACATTTCATGTTCATTTTTATTTCTTCAATTCCATAATTCAAAAATAAGAACTATTAATAATTAATAAGGTATATATATTATACATAAAACAAATTAGCTATAAGTTCTATTAAAGAAACCTGTACTTTATGCGCACTCAGGTATGTAGGTCTGAATTGATATTGGGAGAGGAAACCATGTCTGATATGATAATGATACTGCTCCCTGGTGGCGAGGTAGAGAAAACAGCGAGCATCATCTACCACTGTGAAGTGCGATACGATATGCTGTACTACCAGATCATCTATAGTGTCGCACTCCACTGAAGTGTAGGGTATCACCAGGTATTCTCTTCTGGGTTCCGTGTCCTTGCCCATGTTCAATCCTACCAGATTACTGACGACTATATCGGGATTGAAGCTGTCACTCAAAGCGGTTTTATTCGAGAATACGCCCACAATCGTATACTGGTAAGAGGAAACGTCATTAGACCTATGATCCAGTAATTGTTTGACTGTATAGGTGTTGTTGTATGGCAGACATTCATTGTTATTTAATCGTATCAGTCCGACATCGCACGATTGTGTCAGACATGCGTCATTGATGATGTCATGATCAGCGCAAACCGGCTCCCTGATGAATTTCATACGTGTATTTAACGCTGGTATTTATAATATAGACTCAATACAAGTAGGAACTATAGAGTCAATACAAGTAGGTACAACCTACTATTATGTCATGTTATACTTATTATCGTATAGTATTATACTTTGATTTACTTTATTAAATAATAATAATATTCATAAATAATATATAATTATTCTTATATCTATATATATATATATATTTTATAATGTATATATATATATATATATATATATATACTATATGTATATATATATATACTATATATAATATATATATATACTATATGTATATATATATATACTAACGCTGATACAGTTAATTTTGCATTGGGGTTAACAGATTTAAAATCCAATAATAATGAAAAGTTAGGTAGGCTTCCGTGACCGTTATTACCATTTCCGGCTGTTAACTGTGTTGTATATGTATAGAAGTAGTAATAGATATTACATATAAGTTATTAGTAATCTAACAAAAAACGTACCTAATATTCACGTGTATACATGTATACATTTAATAGTATTAATATAGAAATATTATTATATATAGGTATTATATAATAATAATATGATATAACAATAAGTTAGACTTGACTCTATAGAGCACAAGTAAATGTATAACCTTCCCTTCCTGGCAGTACATTTTAGCATCTAATACATCGTAGTTGCCATGGCATCGTCTGCAGTGGGGATTCCTGTACCTGTCACTGTAAGACTGGAACCCGTAGTCGGCACGGTAACTGTTACACATAGCGTTCAGGTACTGTAGCTCTTTATCACTGATATCTATGTTAGCGGTGTGCTGGTTTAGTGTACTTGATAAGTATATGTTTGTATAGGTATGAGTAGACAATATGATCTATGGTTTATACGGAGAAATGTTAGATTGTATTATGATAACAATTGATGCAGCCAACATATCGCTAGTTAGGTAACAAACGAGCAAGTTTATTTACGCGTACTTTCTTCTAAACATAATGGTGACGAGATTAATGCTTTATTATTAGCATTTATGGTGTGTATATGTTTGTTTATAATGATAATATATTATTATTTAAAAGTATTTAATTTATAACTTATAAAATACATTTCCAGTTAATTCCGATTAATAAAATAGTCATATGCTGGCGATATCTAACTATATTCCCTCCTCCCTAGGGATATAGCTATATTTACTCTATATAATAATAACTGCAATTTATAATACTGGCATCTCTCCAATACTCTTCTACTAAATGCCTTAATAACTGCCAATATCAATATCCCTATAGGAATGGGTATACATGTTATTGGGGTGGGGTGGGGGTGTACATACCTAATACGTATACGCGTTACCCTTAATTCCTTTTCTTTTATGTTGAGAATATTATTATTTCACCTTTCAAGTTAGTCCAAGTCGTTTTTGACTATAATCTATCTTTAATTAGCCATATTGCTAAAATTACTAAAGACGCTAACCATTATTTATTTAGAATAAGAATGTCACCTGTTAGCTGTCCTTATTAATGCACTTGTTATTTCTTGTATATATAATTGTTCTTCATTATTATATATGAGCTTACTGCTTCTTCCATCGCCTCATTAAACATAATCATCAAACCATACATATGTGTGCGTATACGCTTAATTTTAATATTAATCTATCTAACCATTCTTTTACTAGCTCCTTTCAACTTCTACCAAACTTGTTCCTTTATAAAAAAAATACAATTCGACTCCTTTCTCTTACCCATACATCTATATATTCTTCCACTCCTTCATATATATTTGATTTTCTTAATTCATTCCAAGTTTAACTTCCAGTATATATTTAGTTCTCCCAGATCCATCCTACAACCATCCTTTACATTCAATAATAGCTCATTCTTTTATAGTATCCCATCTCTGGAATACACTAGAATCATATATAAGATCCATTCAATCTCCAACATCCATCAATATTAATATTAAGTCTTATTTATCCTTTATCTAATTTAATTATATTATTATCTTTTATAGTTGGTCCTTATTTCATCCACTTTGTTTCGTTAGATTTTTCGTTTCGTTTTGTTTTTATTTTTGTTTTTGTGTTGTATTGTTTATTTTTATGTTACGTGAACTTACGTGAACTTACGTGAACTTACGTGAACTTACGAGAAGTGTTATCACTCTATAACGGTGCCTAATCACATATACGCAATCATATATAACTATATATATATATATATATATATTTAAGTATATAATTACTTATATCGTTATTAAATAATAAATCATATTTATAATATATCCAGTGTTTATAAATATAGATAATATGTTAACTATGTGCGAACAGTTATAATTAATTATATATTAGTAGATGTATAATACTACTATAACTATCTACTATATAAATGAGATGTGCACGTGATCTTCTATAGCAACAGTGCCATAGCAACAGTGTCATAGCAACAGTGCCATAGCAACACTGCCATAGAAACACTGCCATAGCAACAGTGCCATAGCAACATTTCCATATCAACAGTGTCATAGCAACACTTACTTGTATCGGGTGCATCCATACACCAGTGAAGGGCTGTGTTACTCGTGTTACCGCAGTAGTATCGGGTAACGGGGTCGTTCCTTATGGGTAGTTGTAACTTCTGTTCTAGCAAACAGTATCTACTCGAGTAGTCGTAGAAAGCATGAACACCGTGTACCGTGAATATGTCAAGTGCCTAGTGTTAGTTGTATTGTTAGTGTTAGTGTTAGTGTTAGTGTTAGTGTTAGTGTTAGTGTTAGTGTTAGTGGTAGTGTTAGTGTTAGTGTTAGTGTTAGTTTTAGTGTTAGTGTTAGTGTTAGTGTTAGTGTTAGTGTTAGTGTTAGTGTTAGTGTTAGTGTTAGTGGTAGTGTTAGTGTTAGTGTTAGTGTTAGTGTTAGTGTTAGTGTTAGTGTTAGTGTTAGTGTTAGTGTTAGTGTTAGTGTTAGTGTTAGTGTTAGTGTTAGTGTTAGTGTTAGTGTTAGTGTTAGTGTTAGTGTTAGTGTTAGTGTTAGTTTTAGTTTTAGTGTTAGTGTTAGTGTTAGTGTTAGTGTTAGTGTTAGTGTTAGTGTTAGTGTTAGTGTTAGTGTTAGTGTTAGTGTTAGTGTTGTTGTTGTTGTTGTTGTTGGCGGCAGGGTGGCGTCACATGGACCAGAGTCCATGCGCGAACGCCAGAACAGCCCTTGGGTTTGATACCAAGACTGAAAGATGGGGTGCCGTCCCCCCAAACACTCGAATACGTTTTACGGCCGTCGCCGGACACTCTTGAATCCAGTGCTCTAGAGTTTCATGGTCCGCTTCGCAATAAGGGCAGGTTGGCGAGGAGTTAGCATCCACTACGCTTCTGTACGCTGCAAGTTTGCGGCAGTGACCGCTGCGTAGCTGCGCAATGAGAACCGCATCGGGACGGGAGAGAGGGTCAGTGTTGCGGGGTCCGTCGAAGACAGCTTTAGTCCTTAGGTGGCTGGTGGGCGGGTCGACGATTTCGCGCTTGATGAGCGCCTTGGCCGATTGGTAGGAGATCCCACCGAGGTTAGGCAAGGGCTCATCTGTTGAGATCGCCGACTCCCCAGCTGCTTTGTCGGCCCATTTATTTCCCACTAGCCCACAGTGACCTGGTACCCATTGCAGAATGACCGGGGACCGGAGCCTTGCAAGACATGCTCTTAGTTGGGCGAGGCCCTTGTCATCTGTCTTCTCTGAACTTTTCAACGCATTTAATGCAGCCTGGCTGTCCGTGCATATCATTGACATTGACCTACCCACAGGTTCTCTCGCATCCAGGTATTCCGTGGCCAAAAGAAGGGCAGCGACCTCGGTCTCGTATGAGGATGTCCAGCGATTACCCTTCTTTGACACATAATCGATGAGCGTGGGGTTCGTCGGAGGACCCTCCGTGACGATCGCCGCACTGCCTCCGAAAGCGATGCCGCCGACTGCAGAACCATCTGTGTAGATAGTCAGTTCGCGGGTTCCTGCATCGTTTATGGACTGAATCGCGTCCTCCAGAAGTTCCGCAACGCTGTTCATCTTTGAGGAGCCGCCCACCAATGAGGTCCTGACAGACCATAACGGAGAAGAGTCCCATTTCCACGGTGGTAGGTGCCATTTATGAAATAGCTCGCGGGGAATCTCGTCCAGACCCAGTTCTTCGCACTCGGCCTTGCCCATGCAACTGAAGCTGTTCCCGTTCTTCCATCTGTGCATTACAGGTGAAGCAAACAAGGAACGCCTCGGGTTGTCTGGGGGGAGTCTTGACGACTTCTCCCACGCGATCAGGCAGTTCCTGCGCACCGTTGTGGCAACAGATGTTAGCTCGGCCTCATTTCTTAGGCATTCTAGCGGGGTGTCAGCTAATTGGCCCGTGAGACATCTGAGCGCGCGGTTCTGGATTCGCTCTAAGATCTGCAGGTTGGATTTGGCTAACCAGGGCTGCCACGCTGCGCCACAGAAGTGGAGGACGCTATGAATGGTAGCCATGTATATAGTTCTGAGACTATGTCGGCTCCAGCCCCATTCCTTCGATGCTAGCGACGCCATGATCCGAATGCGGCCCATCACTCTCGCCTTAACAGCTTCCGCTTGAGGGCGAAAGGAGAGCGTCCGGTCATACATGACTCCCAGGAAGGTGGGGGTTCTGTTAAATGCGAAGGCTTGGCCGTTGAGCTGGATCGAAGGGGACCAATTCGCTTCTGCGGGGTCTGTGGAGAAGAAGGCCACTTCGCATTTGGACGGGTTTAGCATCAACCTGTGCTCCTCGCTCCATGCACCGAAGTTGTTTACCGCTCTCTCACGGCCTCCTGAGCTATCACTCTGTCCTTGTGTTGTGACCATACCGCAATGTCGTCCGCGTACATGCTAATGAACGTTCCTTCTGGTGCCTCGTCTCGAATCCCGTTGATGTAGAAGAGAAAGAGGAGAGGAGAGAGAACCGATCCCTGAGGGACTCCTTTTTGGAGCTTCATACTGCTCCCGTTTACTCCATCTAGCCTCACTCTCGCTCTTCTGTCCGTCAGGAAGCCACGGATCCATCATCCGCGGCACGCCTTTCGCGAGAAGGATCTCATACAGGCGGTCGCGCCAAACGGTGTCGAATGCCTTACTGAAATCCAGCAGCGCAAGAACCGTCCGTGAAGCGGGTCGGGTCTGGAACCCGTTGCTGATTGACTGCGACATTCGTAGGACTTGATCTTCACATGATCGCATAGAACGGAAGCCGGCTTGGTCAGGGCTCCACCACCCGCTTGACTCTGCTAGAATAGCTATACGATTCGCCACCATCCTCTCCATTGTCTTGGCGATACACGACGTGAGTGAGACGGGGCGGAAAGAGTCTATCTGGCTCGCCGGCTTTCCTTTCTTCAGAAGGGGGACAATGAGGGCCTCTCTCCAGTGTGAAGGGCTAACGCCGAGGCTCCAAGAGTCATTGTAGATGGACAACAGGAAGTCAAGCGCCTCAGGACCGAGAGCACGGATGAATCGTGGAGCGATTCTGTCTCGACCGGGGGCTCCTTTGGGCTTCATGCTTCCGATAGCAGACTTGAGCTCTGTTAGTGTAAACTTCTTGCAGCTCTCTTCAGCGACGGATGGGGCGTTCAGGAGGCGGCGCACGGTGTTCTTTCGGCGTTCCGGCTTGGGAATGGACAATCGGCTAACAGCTGTGTACCTCCGCATGAATGCATCGGCCTTTGCCTTGCTGGTAGAGTAGCTCTTGCCATTGTGCATAAGCGTCTCGTTCCTTATGCTCGATGCACACTTTCCGCTCAGCGATTTGATAGTCGACCAGATTTTGTTGGGATTTGCGCTGAGGTCGGCGCTGGTAATGAATTCCCGCCATCTGTCCTCTTTGCTGGAGCGAATCAACAGCTGAACCTTTCGGCATGTACTGATCCATTCCCTTCTGTTTACCACGATGTCTCTTCTGAGGTGGTTGCGCGTCCTTATTGCATCTCTTATTTCCCTGCTCATCCACTCCTTGTCGTTCGTCGTGGCCTTCACCTTACCGATGTTTACCTTTGCTGCACTTAGCATGACCTCGTTCAGATACCTCATCCTAGCATCTAATGAGGCTGTGGCTATGTGGAGTGGGGTGGACATAACAGAAACTTCGACATCCATAGAAAAACCTTCGAAATCGGCTTTGGCCCAGTTCCATCGAAGTTCTGTGATCGGAGGGGGTTTCAACGTTGATAGGGGACAGTCCACCGTTATAATAATTGGGAGGTGGTCGGAGCCCATGCACTCTATGGTGCACCATTCTACCTTATCCAGCCAAAAATTGTTGATCAAGGTAACATCTGGAGTTCTGCGACCGCCTGTGCCGGCGTTAACTCTCGTTGCAGAACCATCGTTTACGATACCGAAGTCGTTATCCGCCATCCAGTCCTCTAGCTTCGCGCCCATCTCGTCTTCGGGTTGCCACTGATCCCAAGAACTAGCGTGCACATTGAGGTCACCCCCTTTGCCGATGTTCCGAGGTGCTGAAGTACCTGATGCGCTCTCCTAGAAGGAGGCCTGTAGACGTTGACGCAAGTCATGCGGTGAAGTGTGGCTGGATTGAGGTCGATGATGAGCGCTTCGAGTTTGGAGTCGGGTAGGCCATGAGAATGATTTACTGTGATGAAAGGGATGTCCTCCTTGATAAAGGTGACTAGACCCCCTCCCATGCCCACATCTCTGTCCTTGCGAACGGTGGAATACCCAGCGATCCTCGGATCCTTGTCCAAAGACCGTAGTTTCGACTCCTGGATCATGATGATATCAATCTCCATTCGCCGAACCTTCTCCTCTAGCTCAACCATCTTTGTCTTAATTCCATTTGCATTCCACTGCAAAATGCTTAGGCAAGACCGCAACTTTACATCCGCTATTCGTACCGCGCCTGTTGTATTAGATGGGTCTCTGGTGATACCGGGACTGTGGCGCTTCACCGAGCAGTTCTCGCATCTCCAGGAACCAGCCAAGATGTACATTTCCTGTTCCGTTCTTGAGAGACTCGAGCAGCTCTTGTGGCATTCGCGCAGGCATCCTGCGCAGATGAGCGGACGTAACGAAGGCCGGGTCGAGCGGTCACATACCAGGCAGGAGCGTTTCGGGACGCCTTGTAGATTAGCGGTTGGCGACGCACTGACGATTTGACCAACGAGGATAACAGCATTCTGGGCAGTACGGCTATTGGGACGGCTGATCGGCTGAGCACCTCCGCAATCAATGCATAACCACGTATCAGTCTGTAGAGCGGCACGTTTGATACCACTGCAGCATTCTTGCTTGTGGGAGGCGGTGTCGCAGTTGGGGTTGGAACAGGTGAGGAAGGCCTGTGAGGGTCGTAGCGTTTTATTACAAGCGTGGCAGGCGGGGCCTGGGTTCGTCTCGATGTCCCCAGCGCGGATCAGTAAAAGCCGGAGCAAGTAGGCTGAGATCACTTGTCCGGGCAGCAAAAACGTGTCCGTGTGTAGGGGGGGCGGCAGTCCATCCGAGCCTTGGGCCCGAGACTGGTCTTGCCGAGGGGAATTCTCTTTTCGACATCCTTCGGATGGACGCAGTACGCCTCGTGAAGGCAGAGATATCGTACCACTAGTGTTAGTGTTAGTGTTAGTGTTAGCACAGTGTTAGTGTTAGTGTTAGTGTTAGTGTTAGTGTTAGTGTTAGTGTTAGTGTTAGTGTTAGTGTTAGTGTTAGTGTTAGTGTTAGTGTTAGTGGTAGTGTTAGTGTTAGTGTTAGCACAGTGTTAGTGTTAGTGTTAGTGTTAGTGTTAGTGTTAGTGTTAGTGTTAGTGTTAGTGTTAGTGTTAGTGTTAGTGTTAGTGTTAGTGTTAGTGTTAGTGGTAGTGTTAGTGTTAGTGTTAGCACAGTGTTAGTGTTAGTGTTAGTGTTAGTGTTAGTGTTAGTGTTAGTGTTAGTGTTAGTGTTAGTGTTAGTGGTAGTGTTAGTTTTAGTGTTAGTTTTAGTGTTAGTGTTAGTGTTAGTGTTAGTGTTAGTGTTAGTTTTAGTGTTAGTTTTAGTGTTAGTGTTAGTGTTAGTTTTAGTGTTAGTGTTAGTGTTAGTGTTAGCACAGTGTTAGTATTAGTGTTAGTGTTAGTGGTAGTGGTAGTGTTAGTGTTAATGTTAGTGTTAGTGTTAGTGTTAGTGTTTGTGTTAGTGTTAGTGTTAGTGTTAGTTTTAGTGTTAGTGTTAGTGTTAGTGTTAGTGGTAGTGTTAGTGTTAGTGTTAGTGTTAGTGTTAGTGTTAGTGTTAGTGTTAGTTTTAGTGGTAGTGTTAGTGTTAGTGTTAGTGTTAGTGTTAGTGGTAGTGTTAGTGTTAGTGTTAGCACAGTGTTAGTGTTAGTGTTAGTGTTAGTGTTAGTGTTAGTGTTAGTGTTAGTGTTAGTGTTAGTGTTAGTGTTAGTGTTAGTGGTAGTGTTAGTGTTAGTGTTAGCACAGTGTTAGTGTTAGTGTTAGTGTTAGTGTTAGTGTTAGTGTTAGTGTTAGTGTTAGTGTTAGTGTTAGTGTTAGTTGTAGTGTTAGTGTTAGCGTTAGCACAGTGTTAGTGTTAGTGTTAGTGTTAGTGTTAGTGTTAGTGTTAGTGTTAGTGTTAGTGTTAGTGTTAGTGTTAGTGTTAGTGTTAGTGTTAGTGGTAGTGTTAGTGATAGTGTTAGTGATAGTGTTAGTGATAGTGTTAGTGATAGTGTTAGTGTTAGTTTTAGTGTTAGTTTTAGTGTTAGTGTTAGTGTTAGTGTTAGTGTTAGTGTTAGTGTTAGTGTTAGCACAGTGTTAGTGTTAGTGTTAGTGTTAGTGGTAGTGGTAGTGTTAGTGTTAGTGTTAGTGTTAGTGTTAGTGTTAGTTTTAGTGTTAGTGTTAGTGTTAGTGTTAGTGTTAGTGGTAGTGTTAGTGTTAGTGTTAGTGTTAGTGTTAGTGTTAGTTTTAGTGGTAGTGTTAGTGTTAGTGTTAGTGTTAGTGTTAGTGTTAGTGTTAGTGTTAGTGTTAGTGTTAGTGGTAGTGTTAGTGTTAGTGTTAGCACAGTGTTAGTGTTAGTGTTAGTGTTAGTGTTAGTGTTAGTTTTAGTGTTAGTGTTAGTGTTAGTGTTAGTGGTAGTGTTAGTGTTAGTGTTAACACAGTGTTAGTGTTAGTGTTAGTGTTAGTGTTAGTGTTAGTGTTAGTGTTAGTGTTAGTGTTAGTGTTAGTGGTAGTGTTAGTGTTAGCGTTAGCACAGTGTTAGTGTTAGTGTTAGTGTTAGTGTTAGTGTTAGTGTTAGTGTTAGTGTTAGTGTCAGTGTTAGTGTTAGTGTTAGTGTTAGTGTTAGTGTTAGTGGTAGTGTTAGTGATAGTGTTAGTGATAGTGTTAGTGATAGTGTTAGTGATAGTGTTAGTGTTAGTTTTAGTGTTAGTTTTAGTGTTAGTGTTAGTGTTAGTGTTAGTGTTAGTTTTAGTGTTAGTGTTAGTGTTAGTGTTAGCACAGTGTTAGTGTTAGTGTTAGTGTTAGTGTTTGTGGTAGTGTTAGTGTTAGTGTTAGTGTTAGTGTTAGTGTTAGTGTTAGTGTTAGTGTTAGTGTTAGTGTTAGTGTTTGTGTTAGTGTTAGTGTTAGTGTTAGTGTTAGTGTTAATTTTAGTGTTAGTGTTAGTGTTAGTGGTAGTGTTAGTGTTAGTGTTAGTGTTAGTGTTAGTGTAGGCACAGTGTTAGTGTTAGTGTTAGTGTTAGTGGTAGTGTTAGTGTTAGTGTTAGTGGTAGTGTTAGTGTTAGTGTTAGTGTTAGTGTTTGTGTTAGTGTTAGTGTTAGTGTTAGTATTAGTTTTAGTGTTAGTGGTAGTGTTAGTGTTAGTGTTAGTGTTAGTGTTAGTTTTAGTGTTAGTGTTAGTGTTAGTGGTAGTGTTAGTTTTAGTTTTAGTGTTAGTGTTAGTGTTAGTGTTAGTGACGCAATCGGCAGGTTACGTAACGTATTACGTCATAATAATTATATATATATATGTTTATATATATATATATATTTGTTTATATATTATTACAAATAACGTATACATATAAAATTATAACACAATATAATGATTTTACATTAATATTAATATTAATATTAAATCTATAAAATGTGTATATGGATTACATATGGTATACATCTACAATTAATAATACTATTAGATATATGACCTTTGAACTATTCACCCCGCAGTTGATTGTAGGTGGCGATATTAATATTTCACTTTCGTTTACTTGTGGATGATTACATTGTACACAATAATAATTCTTATAGATCACCTTCTTGTAAACAGCTAATGTTAACTCTTCAAATGTATCAGCTGTCTATGTATATATATATGTATGTTAATTAATGTACTATATAAAATCAGTGTATATATGATTTCAATGTAATATGATGTCAATATATATATATATATATATATATATTTAACATTTGTACTAGAATGTATTATCAAAATAGAATTATAAGTATAAGTTGTATTTTATTAAACATATATTTTAATTAATTGTGTTATTATGTAAATATAAATACATGGATATATATAAATATATATATACTAAATAAAACTACATAATATACGAATAACCTTAACACATTTATGTCGAGTTTGATTGTCAAATCTGATACCTTGCAAGCAGTCATCTATCACAAGTATATCTTTTATATTGCCAGCCTACACATATATTAATAGAGGTAAACATTCACAGATAATATCGTTAAATTAATATCACATTATATATTATTATAAATATAAGTATTATATAAATACTATACATACATAAGTATTACATAAATATTATATTTAATATAAGATTATATAAATAGCATGTATTGTAAAAATGAAATTATTCTTATTTTCGGGTTACATAAATACATTTTCTAAAAATTGTACATAAACATTAAAATAATAACGTATTAGTTAATAACTGACATATTGATACACTAGACACGTCTTCGGGAGGGCTTTTCTATCGATGACAACATCCGCCCAATTCATTGAACTTACTTCAGTTCCGTTAGTGCAATATTGCTCATAAGCTATTGGTGTATGTGTAGTATATTAACTATAGTATCAGTCGCATCAAGTAGATATATAGTATAGTATAGTATATTATAGTATATAGTATAGTTAATAAAGTGTAATACTCTATATGATACAGTGGTTCCCAAACTGGGGTTCCCGACACACAAGTGGGTCGCCTGCCGTTTTGTTGGGGGTCGCGTGATTTTATAAATTGTAAAATATTGTATACAAAATTGTATAACCTTTAAATAAATAACAATAAATTATAAATATTAATAGTATATTACTATTTAAAATACAGTTAATTTAATATACCGTACACTAATTATTAACGATTAATACCATACAGATACTAAAATATATGGCCATGTTTATTAATATATTTAAGTTTAGAATCGCCATAATATTCGCTTAATTGATTTAATACACATCTGTTTATATCTAAAAACATGAATTCTAAAAAGAGAAAAGTAAAGATAGTTTTGTTATCATTTGGGTTTACCTTTACAATAAACAATAATATCGAAGTGCCACAATGTGTTATATGCAATGCTGTAGTATTGAAATGTATATATATATATATACATGAAATGTATACATTAAGCAAGACATCGTTTAAAAACTAATAAATGATGACGTCACCTTGAAACTAAGCATCCACATTTACACTAAATAACTAACTAACTAACTAGTCATGTATGACGAGTCGTCGTATGACGGGGTCACGTGGGGTCACGTGATATGACGTCATGCACAACTATAGTTGTAAGAAGTCGTTATATATAACGGTATTTCGTTACATAAAGTAAGAATTGTATATACCTACCTATCTACTCATAGACGGTGTCCATACAATTCCTTTTAGGGCGACCTCTTTTCCTTATACATTTAACACGACATTGTAAAATAGTAAAATAGTTTTTGCCAATGTGTCATGTCTGGACAAATGTCCAAACCAACTCATTTATCTCCTTTTCATTATCTGTAAAACACGTTCATATGAACCAATTCTGAATATCATTTCTTCATTGATATATACGTTTGTCTTTCGTTGTTTATATGTGATATTTAGCATTCTTCTATGTGACTTTGATTAAAAGGATGCAATCGTTTCTTAGATTCTTCGAGAATAGTCCATGTTACTGATCTCAAAATGGTTACATTTATATTTTATATTCATTTATTATATTTTTTTATTAATTTTAGGTTATTTGTGAAGTCAAAAATAGTTCATTATTTAGTCTACAATTGGATGAATCCACCGATGTAATTCACATGTCACAATTGATTATATTCATTCGTTACAGAGTATATACATCTTAAAAAAATAGTTCATTTTCTGTGACCTAAGTATAACGACATCTAAAGCAATGGATGTATTTTATATATTAAATTCATTTTGTATTGCTAACAATTAAAATGGATAAAATTAATGTTGGTGAATACTGACGAGGCACCAATTATTTTAGGCATAACATCAGGATTAATTAAACTTATCAAAGATAAGTCACCAGAAGTAATCAGTATATACTATTTAATTAATAAACAAGAATTAATTTCCCGATTTATTCCAGAAGAGTTATTAACAATTTTAAAAATAGTAATAAAAACCGTGAATTTCATGGTTGAGTTATTTAAAAAATCGGCTATTCTAAAAAATGTGTGAAGAAATGGACTCAGACTTTGACAACTTGTTATATTATAATCAGGTCCGATGGTTATATATTTTTATTATTAGATAAATTATTCTCTTAAGGATGACATTCTTATTTGTCTTTAAGAACAACATAGTATTGTACTAGAAATGGAATGGGAAGAAAATAATGGAATTGAATTAATCTTTCGGATGAATTAAAAATGAATATTCTAAAAATTGACAATCATCTTTATAATATTGCACTTCATTCCTTTTATGCTGATATTAATCATATCTATGAATATAAATTGGAACAAAATGAATTCATAATGATGCAACATGATATTGGTACAAAGCACGACTTTAAAAGAAGGGAATTAGGACATTTTTTGATTTCGGTGAAAATATCCACATTTATTTAATTTAATAATAAATATATTTTACCTTTTGCAAGCACATATCTAAGTAAAAGGGCCTTTTCCGATTTTTAAATTTGAAAAATAAAACAAAGTAAATTTGAAGTCGAACCAAACCGATCGAACGAGGTGCACTCTATCTGAAACACAGTCAGATATTGATAAATTAGTATCAAAAATGCAAATGCACAATATTTAAAAATAAAATTTTACATATTTGATATATTTTAATAAATTTATTTTAAAAAGTTAACTTATTTTTTTTTAATATTTTATTTAAAAAAAATGATACTTAGGGGTTATTTTATATTAAAAAAAAATTAAAATGGGTCGCCCAATGCTCTATAATATAGTATACTATATTTTATAATATCACACTATATTTACTATATATATATATATATATATATATATATAGTGTAAGATAATAATAAGTAGGGTATAGTGAATTATAAAATAAATTAGTATAGTATATTATAGTATATTATATTATAGTAAAGTATAATACAGTATATTGTAGTTTATTAAATTTAATTACATTATTTTATAGTAAATCATAATCGAGTATAATATAGTATTGTAAATAATAGTATAGTATAATGTATTATAGTATAATATATTAAATTATAGTATACTATTTATTATAGTAAAGTAAAATATAGTATATTAAAGTATAGTATAGTATATATATATATATATATATATATATATATACTATAGTGCAGTGATTCCCAAAATATGGGACATACTCATGACCCATATTTGGGTCATTGGGTTTTTTGTTGGGTCATGGGACAATTTCTAAAAAGTATATTTTTAATTTAATAATTATCAAAAAAAGGGTTATGATGAAAAAAGGTTGGGTACCACGTAGTACCATCCAGTACTGCTATAGTGTATTACATTATAGTATAATATATTATAATAAAATAGAGTATAATATAATATAAGATAAATAAGTATTGTACATTATAATGAAGTACAATATAGTAGAGTAGAGTATATATTATAGGGGTTATGGTATACACTGTACACTTTATAAGTTATGTTATATAGTACACTACTTACTGATGCAGCAGTCCCCTAGTCTGATGCAAGCGTCGTCACAATAACACTGGGATATCTCGTTAGCGATCAGGTTACCACACTGCCCCCTAGTGGTAGATTATGAGCATACTATGTAGGATATAGTACAAATACTATTACGTTCAGGTTTATTAATATTTAATTATATAATTATAATGAATTATATAAATAGTATATATTATATACAATATATATTATATACCATTCATTTGCATTCTTACTAATTAGAAACGTATATCGTACGTCATATATGAAGTATATACGCTATTACAGAGAGGAGTCTGTGTTATAATAAAGTTGTAATCAAATATTCGATGCAACATATAAATAATTTGTATGGGTGGGTAGGAAGATTATTCATATAAAACAAATAATACAAATATATAAATCTTAAATATATATTTTAATAGTTATTTATTAGAAATGGTTAAGTTACCTCAATAATGTACAATACATGATCAATATATCTATTTTATAATTCACTAACTCGCAAGATTGCTGGCACATATGATCATAGATAATAGTGTTAAAGAAGTCATCAAACACTCCCGTTCGTTGACTTGTGGTCACTAAAGATGGCCGCCGGAGAAATACGCTAGATGAGTTAGTCCCGGTTTCCCCGAATACTTCTGACGATGCTAAAACAATAGTATTCAATAGAGGAAACCAATGTTATATATATATTATTATATTATACATGTTCATAGATGTATATATTTATATTATCATATTATTTATTTATATATCTAGTCTATCCTAACATTTTATTCTAAGAAATTAAGAGGAAATGTTAAAACATTAATTGAAAACGTACGAATTATGATTACAATCGATACACAATATGTGTCGGTATACCGATAAGATATATCTTAGACTTATACATAATTAAGTTAACAACAAATCTCATACATATCTGAATTGTAGACAACCCATTACAATGATATATACAACCCATACAAACACACATAACACGACTATGACCATAACTATAGTTTAGAAAACACTTAACTGCAATTAAGAGTTAAACCATGGTTTGCAAGATTTTAATGGATCAAACCCCATAACTTAGATTCATATATATATATATAGTATGATTTGTATATTAACTATTATATAAGTAGACTAAAGTATGTTAACCAACCATATAACCACAATAAGGTCAAATATATTGACGGTAGATACATATTCTTATGGATTGTGTTCATGTCCACATACGTATTCACCGGATTACTATAATACAAAGTGGAATGTGTTAGTGTATATGTTAGTTTTATTATTTTAATACATATATATATATATATATATATATATATATATATATATATATAGATGTTATATAGTGATATTACGCAATATATAAGACCCAGCGAATATGCATACAATGCACTAATCTGTCGATATAGCGTGGCGTATCACGCATCAGTGCGTCACGTAGAATCAACCAATTAGCTTCGTGCACCTATAACATAGAATGTTTAGTGCAGCGACATCATTCAGTTGATATTCTGATATTAACGTATAGGTATAGTTATATTCTAATTGTAACATTCAAATTGTATACGCTATATGTACTGCATTATTCGAACCACATATACACGGTAAGGTTCATGTCATTAATGTAAACTACATGTATTATTATTATTACTATTTATTTAGGTTTTTGGTTTAATAAAGTTGTTAAAACAATTCACGTTTTGTTTAATACAAAACGACAAAGAGGCATTCCGGCCTTACTACATTGGTGACAGCGGCGGGATCCTGCTTTTAAACTCCAATTAACCGTGTATATTCGCCAACGGAGGGCTGTGAAACCAGGAAGTACACTCGGTACCCGGAAGCAGAAGAAAAGGCCACGTGTCGAACGACTGGAGCTGTCGACTGGAGGGAGAAATTGAAGACGTCGAACGGGTTAGTGCGTTGTATTATATTATTTGCTGGGCTACATTTTTTTATCTTTAATTTAATTATAAATATTTTTTTCTTATCATGACTGAGGAATCCACCAAACCCTTGGGTAGACCTCCCAAACGAGATACTAATTATGTTAAGTTGGATAATTATATAGATGAGAGTGATGTAGAGGGGTGGATTATGAGGGCGGAAGAGTGCGTTAGGCTAAGAGGTATGAAAGGAGATGAGGCAGCCGGGTATATACTATACCATATACAAGGGGGGCAAAACTAGAATTATGCTCACAAATAGAGGTTGTCACGTGTATAGACAAAATATTTAAAGTACTGACAGATAGGGATGGGTCGTGTGGGTCTAAAGGGGAAAGATTAAGGGAGTTAGTAGGGAGGAAACAGAGGGTAGGAGAATGTATAATGGAATTTTCGGATGAGTTGTTTAGATTGGGAATGAGGGTTAAGGAAGTAGATGGGTGGAAGGATTTAATGGCAGAAGTATTTAGAAGTAATTTAATAGATGAAAAGGTAAGATATCACCTTTTATCAAATTCTAGTAAGGATGCTGGGTTTACAGAGTTAAGAGTAGAGGCACAGAAGTTTGTGAATAGAATTGGAGTAGGGGCAGAAGTAAACACATCAGGGGAGTGTTATAGAATGGAGAGTGAGAGTGATAAATTAAGACAGGAAGTGTTAGATCTAAGGAGAGAAGTAGAGCGTTATAGAGCAGGGTTTGCACAAAATAGTAATAGTGGGAGTAGAGTACAGAGGTGTTATAACTGTGGGAGAGTAGGCCATTCAGCAAGATGGTGTAGAATTAGGGGATCGGGAAACGGGTATCCTCCACAGTAAACAGGGACTGGGGAGGCATATATAGTGTTGAAATGTCCTGTATGAGTAAGTGTCCAGTAGTATTATGTAGCATAGAGGGTAGAAGTAGCAATTTTATCGTAGATACAGGTAGTCAAGTATCGATAATTCCTATAAGTTTAGTTAGGAAGTGGGGTCTAAAGTTGATAGAGGATAAACGGTTGAGTAATTTGAGGACAGCAAATGGTAGTAAATTAATAACGATGGGAGTGGTACAAGTAGACGCATTTATGTGGAATAAGAAATGTAAGGATGTGATATTTGTAGTTACTCAGATAGATAGTCTATGTATAATTGTAATGAATATATTGGAGAAATTTGAATATGTATGGTTAGGGGATAAAGAAACAAAATTAAAGGAGATTATAATTAGGAAAGTAAATAGGGTAGAGAGTAATTCACTAGATGTAGCATATATAGGGTTAAAAGGAGGTTTTAGAAAACAAGTAGAGCAATTAATAACTGAATATAAGAGTATATTTCATGTAAAGGGTAATAGTATAGGTTTAGCAGTAGGAACACATAGGATTAGAACGATAGACGAAATACCAGTTGCACAACCGTATAGGAGAATAATAAAATCATTAGTTGGAGATGTAAAAAAACAGATAGATGAGTGGATAGAGGAAGGGGTAGTAGTGAAATCTAGTAGTGAGTTTGTGAGTCCATTAGTAATAGTTAGAAAAAGTAGTGGAGAGATTAGATTATGTGTCGATTATAGAAAACTAAATAAAAAAACCATTAAGGACGCGTATCCAATACCTCGTATTGATGATTCATTAGAGGCATTAGGTAGTGCGAAATATTTTTCATGTATAGACCTTAAATCAGCATATAATCAAATTAGAGTTGATAAATCAGATCAACATAAAACAGCTTTTAGTTCCCCGTGGGGATTATATGAGTTTACACGTATGCCATTTGGACTAATAAATGCCCCTGCAACATTTCAAAGAATGATGAGTAATTTATTTAGGGATGAAATGTTTGAGTCAGTTGTATGCTATTTAGATGATGTGTTAGTTTTCTCACCAACAGTAGAATCGCATATAGAACATTTAAAACTAGTATTGGGTAAGCTAGAGGGCGCTGGATTAAAACTTAATATTAAGAAGTGTAAATTTTGTATAGAACAAGTAGTTTTTTTAGGTTATAATATATCGAATAATGGTATAAGTACTATTAAGGAGAAAACTAAAGCAATAGTGGAGTGGGAGAAACCTACAAATTTAAAGGAATTAAGATCATTCTTAGGAGTATGTTCATATTATAGACGGTTTATCAAAGGATTTGCTAAAATTGTATCTCCACTAAACGAGTTGAATAGAATAGATAAGAGTGTAGGTGAAAAGAGAGTAAGTAGGTTTAGGAGTAAAAAAGTATTGATAGGGTGGAATAAGGAATGTGACCAGGCGATGGAAGCACTGAAGGACAAATTAGTGAGTGCACCAATATTAGGAATAGCAAAGTATGATAGACCATTTACAGTAGAGACAGATGCATCGGATAGAGGGCTAGGGGCAGTATTAAGCCAATAAATAGATGGAAAAAGGGTAGTAATAACGTATGCTAGTAAATCACTGAATAAGGGAGAGAGAAATGAGGCGAATTATTCAGCTAAAAAGTTGGAATTTCTAGCAGTAGTATGGGCTATATCAGATAAGTTTAGACACTACTTATTAGGATCTAAATGTCAGGTGATTACTGATAATAGCGCAGTTGCTTGCATATTAAATAAGAAGGATATTTCGGCTTTAGAACAGAGGTGGATAGGTAGATTAGCACCATTTGAACTTACATTTAAATATAGAGCAGGAAAACAAAATATTGTAGCAGATGCCTTATCAAGAAAACATGATAGTAATTCAGAGGTAGAGGATAGTAATAATATGTATGAGGAAGATTTGGATGTGAGACATGTAGAGGTAGGAGGAGATGGGGTTGTGAATGAAATTGAAATAATAGGTCAAATGGATAGAGAGTCATTAAGGGAGAAACAGATGCAGGAAAGCGGGTTAATAAGTATTATAGAGTTATTAGAGAAAGGGGAGAAAGTAGAGAGATATAAGTTAGAGGGTGGAATATTATATAAGAATAGTAAGGAGGGAGATAACATTTTAGTTTTACCGAGGTCATTGATTAAGGAAGTATTAGAAGGGATACATGATGATAATGGACATCAGGGAATTGAGAGATCCATGGCGAGGGTTAATCTTTGGTATACCTGGAAAGGTAAATATGAAGATGTAAGAAAGTATGTCAATGAATGCGAGGTATGTAGTAGGTTCAAGGGAATAGTAAGAAAACCGATAATAAGATTAGGTAGTCTAGGGGCTAGTAGACCATTAGAACTTCTATTTTTAGATTTCGTAACTTTAGATAAATCTACAGATAATCGAGAAAATGTATTAGTAATGACTGATGCATATACCAAGTTTGTAAGAGAAGTTCCAACACGAGATCAGAGTACTGAAACCGTAGCAAAGATTTTATTAAATGAATGGGTATATGATTATGGAATACCAGAACGAATACATACCGATCAAGGACGTAATTTCCAGGCAGGTTTGGTGAAGGAAGTTTGTAATTTATTTGGTATAAAACAAAGTAGATCGAGTCCATATCACCCCAAGGGTAATGGGCAATGTGAGAGGATGAATAGGACGATAATAAGTCTGCTAAGAGTACTCAGTGTACAAGAAAAAAGAAAATGGCCAAAACATTTGCAAAGGGTAGTTTACTATTATAATATAACGAAACATACGACGACTGGCTATTCCCCATTTCAGTTGATGTTTGGACGAGAAGAGAGGTTACCGATAGATAGGAAGTTAAGTGGCATGGCAAATAAATTGGAAGGAGAATGGCTTGTAGATACAAAAAATAGGGTATTGAAAATGAATAAAAAGATTATGGATGCTAAGGTAGTGGAAGAGGAAAATATGAAATTATATATTGAAAGGGAGGATATACTAGAGGAAGGTAGTGTAGTACGTATAAAAAATAGAGTATTAGGGAGAAGGAAACTAGACAATTATTGGGGAGATGAATTGTGGAAAGTTGAAGGAAGGGTAAAGGGGACATCGGCATATAAGATTATATATGGTGATAATACTAGAGTAGAGAATAGGGAAAATATAAAGTTAGTTGTTGGTAATGTTTGAAAATTTGAGGGCAAATTTTTCTTCAGGGGTTGGGTGGATGTTATATAGTGATATTACGCAATATATAATACCCAGCGAATATGCATACAATGCACTAATCTGTCGATATAGCGTGGCGTATCACGCATCAGTGCGTCACGTAGAATCAACCAATTAGCGTCGTGCACCTATACATAGAATATTTAGTGCAGCGACATCATTCAGTTGATATTCTGATAGTAACGTATAGGTATAGTTATATTCTAATTGTAACATTCAAATTGTATACGCTATATGTACTGCATTATTCGAACCACATATACACGGTAAGGTTCATGTCATTAATGTAAACTACATGTATTATTATTATTACTATTTCTTTAGGTTTTTGGTTTAATAAAGTTGTTAAAGCAATTCACGTTTTGTTTAATACAAAACGACAAAGAGGCATTCCGGCCTTACTACATATATATATATATATTGTTTGTGAAGGAGGGTAGGTTACAATGTTAAAAGGTGCGTGGATAGTTTATATTTAAATAGTGACAATGATTTCAAATATGGTAGAGCATTCCAGTATTTTGGAGATATCGCAGAGAATGCATATTCAGAGTGAGCAGAGAGAGTCGAGCGTTGCACATTTCCTGCTAGCTCGACTAAGGATATGAATACTGGTCATGTTGGTGCTAATTACTCGGGAGATCTAAGATGGATCACATTGTAGGTGATGCACAGTAGTATGTACCTGCAGATATACCTAAAATTAGGCCAGCCGAGTGATCGTATTAGGGCCGATATTAATACTATTGAAGATAAATTTAGTTTATAAACTAATAAACTGATAAACTCATGCAGATCAAAAATAAAGGCAAAAAATAACGAGGAACGTGTTAAACTTTGGCAAAAACATTTCCAAGATCTACTTGGTAAACCCAAAAAGATCAATGATAATGAAGAAGAAATTTCGCAAATTGTAAATAGCGAATTAGATATAAAAAAAGGACTCTTCACACCTGACGAAATCATTATAGCTGTAAGAAGTATACAACATGGCAAAGCAGTAGGACTGGATGAAATCCCAGCAGAAGTCTGGAAATTAAGAGAATTACAAGAAATTCTATTACACTTATGCAATAGTGTATACAATCAAGATCCAATAAAAAGATGGAACGAAGGTTGTTTATTACCATTTCCAAAAAAAGGAAATGTAGCTTTGACAAAGAATTATAGAGGTATTACTCTTACATCAATAGCTTTGAAAATATACAATCTGATGTTATTAAATAGAATAAGACCCAAGATAGAAGATATCCTTAGAAAAAACCAAAACGGATTTAGAACAAACCGATCAACAACTGGGCAAATATTAACCATTCGTCGTTTAATTGAAGGAGTAAAATCGAAAAATTTACCTGCTATACTTCTATTTATTGATTTTTCGAAAGCGTTCGATTCAATCGACAGATTAAAATTAAAATATATTCTATCAGCATATGGGATACCAAAAGAAACGATCAACGCAATAATGATACTATATACAAACACTCGCGCAATGGTCAGATCACCAGATGGAGATACCCCTTTCTTCGATATTACCACAGGAGTTCTGCAAGGAGATACCTTAGCACCATATCTATTTATTATCTGTTTAGACTACATAATGAGAACATCGATTGATAATAACTCACAATATTGATTAAGTCTTACAGAAAGAAAGAGCTCAAGATACCCCGCATTCACTATAACAGATGTAGACTATGAAGATGATGTTGCAATCACCACCAATAACGTAAAAGAAGCCAATATCTTACTAAATAGTCTAGAAAAAACTGCAATATAAATCGGACTTCACATTAATGTCGGTAAAACAGAATACATGGCATACAATCAGAATTCAACAGATATAATTAAAACCCAGAATGTAGAAAATATCAAGAAAACCCAAGACTTTAAATACCTTGGTAGTTTTATAGCATCCACAGATCATGATATAAATGCCAGAATAGGAAAAGCCTGGGCCGCACTAAACCAAATGAACAACATATGGAATTCAAAGTTATCTAAACATCTTAAAAGAAACTTCTTCAGAGCAACGGTAGAATCTGTTTTTGTATATGGAGCAATTACATGGACTTTAACAACAACATTGGAAAAAAAATCGACGGAGCCTACACTCGCATGCTACGGGCCGCTCTGAACGTATCATGGAAAGACCATCTTACCAATAAAGAACTCTATGACAAAACTCCAAAAGTAACTTATTCGATCCGTGAACAAATACTTAGATTCACAGGATATTGTTGGAGGAGCTGATTTGTGACGTTCTTCTCTGGTTACCTAAACATGGTAAACGCTCCCGTGGACGTCAAGCAAAAACTTTTGTAGATCAACTCGTCGACGATACCGAATGTAATGTAGATGAACTGATGAATGCTATGAATGATAGAGATGAAAGGAAGTTACATGTTCATGAATGCCGAGTAAGCTCGACCTAGTAAGGTAAGGTAAGGTATAAATATTATAAAGAAAATAGTTGGAATTGCGAATTATTATAGATATGTGGTCAGAGTAATCTAGGTGGGAGTTGATGGTGAAACCAAGAGTTGTTATGGATTGTGAGGTAGGTGGTGATTTGATATATATATAGTATACTTAATTAACTAGAAAGAATCAATATAAATTTATTATCAAAATATTATATAACTGATTTTTTATTTAAATAGAATAACTTCAATTATATAATACTTGATATTTCATTCCACCTTATATTACATTATTCTCTTTATATATAATGTGACATATATGACATGTGACATTAACATCTAATGCTATAAATAAGTAAACGCGAGGGTGCAACATTGAAAAGTATGTAAATATTCGTTATTAATACAAATATTAATAATATATGTATATATTACAAATTAATAAAATATGATTATATTTTATATCTGAAAATAAGGATTACAAATATAATTATTACATAACATATAGTATAAAATAATGTAGGATATATATATATATTTATATAATTATTATTTACCTATATATATATATTTATAGAATAATAGGTACAATAATATGTAATATACCTACTAGCTTAAATTAGAGACAACAAATTGTAAAAGATATTTAACATTTGTATTAAGTTGTGATTCAATTTGTATTACATTTTTATTTACAAATGATATTGTTATATTTATATTTGTTTACCTACTTTTATCATTTGTATTCTATATACAATCTTTTGAGAAATCATTTATGATTTATTTAAGTGTCTAAATAAACATTCAATCAATCAATCAATCAATATGTATATATTTATATATATATATATATATATATATATATATATATATATATATAAAACATGTATATTTATTAAATGTATAGTCAGATAGTAAATAATCAAATATTTTGCGAAGCAAAAATATAATACTCCCTAGCTATGCAATGTGACTAGTCATAGATATTAGCTAATATCCAAGCCGTGACTAATATCCAGACCGTGACTAATATCTAGACGTGACTAATATCTTATATTTGTAATGAACCCTCAGTTTTCAAAATAAATAATAATATATACATTTAAATCATGTTATTTTACATTTTTAAAGTTTAGAGTTTGATATGAATTTACATTATAAACAAAATATAGTTCCTAAACTTGAGCATATATAGGTGGCGCTGTTTGTTATCATCAATCATATTAAACATCATATTTCTTGTGTTTTATATCACTAGATGTATAGGTTACCTATAATCGTAGTCACGTTATTCAACAGGACTGAATACTAGATGTATATGTTCTAAGATGGCCGACCATCACATATACAGAATTATTTAATAAAATTAAATGTTGAAAATATACTGCAGTAGGTATATAAATAAATAATATAAATTAATATAAATGTTTTATATAATGTAACTCATTTTATAAACGTATATAGAAAAAAAACAAATGTATTTAAAAATAAATATTATTTGTTTGAATATTTTCTATTAAATGTATGTATCATGTGATTTGTCGGCCATCTTAGGACACATAAATCGATTCATCAGTCGTATTGAAGAATGTTACATTATCGAGCTATATAAATACCTTATAATCGCAATACAAATCTATGGTTATATATTTCCTTGGAAAATCGTTGATATTTCTATATTGCAATACTATTAGAGTATGAATATATATTTATACAATATGTTGTTATATTTGTATTCATAGTTAAAAAGTGCAATACCTTAAATATTAATATATTTAAATTGCAGAGTAATATTGTAATTATAATAAATATTATTATAGTGATTTCATATAAATAAATAGATTAAAGTTAATAGTATATCTATATATATATATATATATATATATATATATATATATATATATATATAAATCAATATATTCTTTCACCCCTAGCTATATCTCTGATCTAATTAAAAAACGTACTATATTACCTTCTCTTCGTTTCCAAAATGCTCATCTACTTATCTCCCAGAACTATAGTAAAACTTCCCTAAATTCTAGAGCTTTTAAAAATTCCGGTCCAACCCTATGGAATTTCCTCCGTCCTACCATTCGTTCTATTAGATCCCACAAAAGATTTATAAATCTTACTTCTTTTCTCTCTACCCATAATCATTAAATCATCTAACTTATTATTTGTGTCCGTTTTATATGTATATCATTATTACATTGTTATTGTATTATTATTATCTTATTATTAGATAACACTCCACTATATCAATGCAATCTGTAGTATATAACACTACACCATATCAATGCAGACTGTAGTATATAATGGTATACTATTTATACTATATAGAGTATACTCTATATTATTTAGTATTGTTGTCCGTTGTATATTTAATGTATATTATTATTAAATTATTATCGTATTACTATTATTTTATTATTATTTTTCTTCCCGCACGAGCGAAGGGGTCTTGACAAAGTCTTTGACATGACCCTATTTTATTGCAAATAAACTTAATATCATCATCATCATCATCATATATATATATATATATATATAAGTATACTAAATGTTATATATACAACATATAAATAAATGTATGTATATATATATATAGGTGTGATTATATGTTTTATATGATTTATCATGATTTATAATGAGTAGGTATAGTTTAATTTATCAAATAATATAATTATATAATATATGATATATATTAATTTACAAAGATGTTGCGAAATAAAGATACAACACTATCTATATATGCAAAGTAATGTATAAATACTATAGTATGATATAGTATGATATACCTACCGCTGTTATCGGTAGTATGTCACTGAAATGGAATAACTGACATACATTTAGGCGTGGTTTTAATACAACAATGTTTTCATTTCTCTTAAATTACATACAATATAAATTTGCTTTTACTCGCCAAATAGATATTTATAGCTTTTAAAATCTACATATCATATTGGTGTGTTATATATTAGCAAGGAATACTTAGTTTTCATCATATAAATACTAAATTAAAGCATATTATTTATCATTATAAACAACACATAATTCCTACAATTAACCCGATATAGGTGGTACTATAGGTATTTTGTATACAAATATATAAAAATTGAATTACATGATTTCGCGTAAGTTTTATATCTTAGAAAAATCTTTGGTATATATTAAAAATGAAATACAAAACATTTGATTATTGTACATCTATAGATTGCTAGAGATATAGAAGCTCGAGCCTGCCACATTGCCTGCCACATTGTCATGTGTACTTCCGCATGTATTCATTGAATGTTTATTTAGACACTTAAATAAATCATAAATGATTTCTCAAAAGTGTATATAATAGAATACAAATAATAAAAGTAGGTAAACAATAAATACCAATAATAATAATACAATAAAATAGAATAAGCCGTACGGAAATTAATTAATAAAATAATAATGACAAACAGTATTAGTAATTCAGGTTCCCAACTGAGATCAATTGTTGTATATATTTCATGAATGTTTTATGCGATTTTATGGATCTAATATAGGGCGGGAGTGAATTCCATAGCTTAGGACCAATATAACTCAGTGCCCGAGTATTCATTTTTGAGGGACGTAGAATAGGGGTAGATAGAAGGTGAGATGCATGGTTTCTAAGTGATGGAAGGGAAGCTCTTTTTACAAGAGAAGCAGAAATATATGAAGGGCAATTTGAAGAGTATATTGAGGAATGAACAATAGATAATATGCGATAAGCAGAGCGTTTGTTAAATGTGAACCATGGATATAGGTGTTGGTATGAGGAAGTAGAGGAATGATCTCGAATACGTAGGTTATATGTTGTACGGATTGATGAACGAATAACTCTATTTAAGGGAGAGATAGATGATAATGGAAGATTTATAAGGATTGAGGAACAGTAATCTATACGTGAGAGTACAAGGGAATTAACTAGAGTTTTAGTAAGAGATACAGTAATTGATTTTCGTATTTTTCTAATTCTAAATAGATGATAATTTGCAGATTTAGTGATGTTAGTAATATGAGGAATGAAGGAAAGAGTAGAATCAAAAATTACACCTAAGTTAGATGCAGTAGGAGAAGGAGATATTACAAAATTATCAATAAGAAAAGGAGGGAAGTAAGTTGGTGATGGAGAAAGATTCAACAATTTAGTTTTGGAGGTATTAAGGAGAAGATTATTAGAAATAAGCCATTCTTTAATGTCATTAGCGCAATTAGAGAGTTGATTATTGAGACCTGGTGATGAATTAGTTGGAAGAAACATATATAGTTGTATGTCATCTGCATAAAGATGGTAATATATATTTGGATATTTAAATATTATGGATGGTAATGGGTATAAATAAATTGAGAAAAGTGAAGGACCGAGTACTGATCCATGGGGAACACCATATTTCATAGGAGAAGGGGAAGAAAAAGAATTATATATTTTTACACTGATACTACGGTCAAATAGATATGAAGTAAACCATGAGAGAGCAAGGTCTCTAACTCCAAGCAGGTGTAGACGGGACAGTAAAATGTTGTGATCAAGCGTATCGAAAGCACTGGATATGTCCAGCATTGCTAGTTGACAGCAGTTTTTAGTATTAATGGTAGAAGTGATTACATCAATTACGTTTAGTAGTGCTGTTTCTGTGGAGTGTCCTCGGCGAAAACCACTTTGTTGAGGAATGTGGAGATTATTGGCCGTTAAATAGGAGATTAGTTGACGAGAGACAACCCTTTCCAAAATTTTACTCACCAAAGGTAGCTGAGAAATTGGGCGATAATTGAGAAGTGAATCAGGATCGAGTGAAGGTTTTTTAAGAATGGGAGTGATTATTGCTTGTTTAAAAATTGAAGGTACAGTACCGGAATTTAGGGAATATGAGATGATGTTACAGATAGTTGGACATAGATAATCGGAGTAAAGTTTAAAAATAGATAGTGGAACAGGATCGGAGGGAGATATCGAAGAGGATGCATTTAGTAGTTTAGATATGAGTATGTTACAATATATGTTATTTTTATATGATTTGTAATATACAAACATTGACTACATATATAAACAAATAAATACTACTTTATATGTGTATCTATAGCTATATAATGTGTAAAACATATAGAATAATATATAACATACAGCTATACTAATAACATGTAAACGATATACAGTTAGATAAATATGACATAAATATTTGTTCTTAATAAAAGCACAGCTTTGATATATTGTATATATGGGCCATATTTAGTTAACTGCTACTTATAATTACAAATCACCGTTGCATTAAATATACTGCAGTAAGTGTACACATTTGTACACATGTGTACAGTTTATTACGAGTTATAACAATAGTTATATCGTCTCGAATTTAGTGTGTGTAAGTGCGTTCGTGTGTGTGTGTGCGTGCATGTATTAATATGTATGCACGTATGTATATGTATGCACGTATGTATATAGGCGTTCATGAATATTTTAATTTAGATTTCGATTATATTCAGATTATAAATATTATTGATTACTTTGAAAACGGCACACAAGTATTAACAATAGCTTAAGGATGAACTACTGCTAGGGTGTTTAACTCACTGTCGTCATTCGAACAGCCGATGACTCATAAGGTATGAGTCATAACCCCGTATTGAATACACACTCACACACACACACACTCAGGTGAATAGCAGGTGACGTCGTCAGCTAAACCCTTAGTAACCCCTCCCCCCCCCCTTGTAGTTAGAGTTAGAACGTTTTAGAACTTTAGTCACACTACACGTATAATATATAGTCTACATTGTGTACACAAGTACACTGTACGACGTAGTGTACGTATGTGCACAATTTGTATCGTGCAGTGTACAAACACGTGCATATTAATACAAAAACATTTGTTAATACTATACATAATTATAGGAATTAAGAGCCATGACCTAAAAGCAGTTATTATTTTTGTTGATTTCAAAAAAGCATTTGATAGTATTGATCGCGGGAAAATGCTAAAAATGTTAGCAGCATATGGTATACGGTATATCTTATACCATATATACCGTATATCATAACCAATGCAATAGCACTATTAAAATGAAAACACTGAAGCGAGAATTATAACACCTGATGGCGAAACAGAATTCTTCAAAATTTCAAAGGGTGTGCTACAGGGAGACACTCTAGCACCCTTCTTATTTATTATAACTCTAGACTACACAATGCGTCATGTATTTGGTGAAAATGATTAAAATCTCGGTGTCAAGTTAACAGAGAGAAGATGTAGTAGAGAACCAGCAGTCGTTATAACCGATCTAAGTTATGCTGACGATATAGCACTGATATCTCAAGAACTATACCAAGCTCAAGAACTGTAACAGAGAGTTGAATTAGAAGCTGGAAAAATAGGTATAACGCTAAACACTATAAAAACAGAAGTTATCGGATATAACTTTCAACAATCCCCATTTATTAAAACAATAAGTGGTGAAACAATAAAAGAAGTGTCCAATTACAAATATCTGGGAGCATGGATTTCAAGTTCTGAAAAGGACTTTGAAATCAGAAAGGCTCTTGCTTGGACGGTTATGCACAGAATGAAACGACTATGGACATCTAACATGAGTAATCAGTTAAAGATCCGGGCCTTTAAAGCTACTGTTGAAACCGTTCTGCTATATTGAAGTCAATGCTGGACCGTAGACAGTATGCTGAGAAAACGGATAGATGGATGCTATACTCGCTTACTACGCATGGCACAAAATATCTCATGGAAAAGTAAAACGAACAACGAAAAACTGTTTAATGGTTTACCTAAAGTAACAGATATAATCTCTGAAAGAATGCTGAATCTTGCTGGACACTGTGTACGTCACAAAGAAGAGATGGCCCATAATATAGTTATATGGACACCCACACGAGGAAAGAGAAGAAGAGGACGTCAGCAGCTTACATTTGTAGATGCTCTAAAACTTCAAACTGACCTTGAGAGTATCGATGAGATTCGTTCTGTGATGATGGATCGTGGTAAATTGAAGAACCTGTCAACATTGGGTCGAGCGAGAGCTCGACGAAAGTAAAGTAAAGTAAGTAATACTATACAATATATAGTATTCTATAGTATTAAAGTTAGGTCATCCATAACAATTAAATACATTCTATGAACATTATGCACATTGCATATATACATCATATAAACACATATACATACATACATACACAAATGCATACATACATACATACATACATACATACATATATACAAACACATATATATAATAATAATATCAGAATTTAGGCATGACCAAGGTAATCGAAGAAGCGCAATGCTTATCTAGTCGTTTACCTGAAACATATTCCCAATTAACAATTATGAGGAGAAAAAAAAATAAAAGTAAAATTTATATAATATAGAAGTAAAATATGTAATTTTATAAATCTTATAAGAATCATGAGAATATAAAATTATAAATCATATACAAATATAAATAACTTTAAAAATAATATTAAAAGTAAATAATTATAAATAAAAAAATTAATAGTATAAGAAATTAAAAGTATAATTAGAGTATATATATATATATGTTAGTTTTGAATGCTGTAGTTAAAGATTACTAATAAATTAGATCCAGAGTTGCCAATATTATGTTGAAATTAATGATGGTATATGATGTATCAATTTCAAGGATATGGGTACGCCAGTTCCAATGCCTTAGGGATCTTAATATCGCCAATAATAAGAACACTGACAATACTTGCCCACTCCACAAGTATATCCCATCCCCCGATACGTATCATAATCATATCAAGTCCAAACATATTAGCCACTCCGGTCATAGAAAAAATATAATGAAAAAAAAAAAAAAAAAAACTAATATATATATATATATACTCCAATAATTAAAAACTCCTCATAATGTCATTCATCATATAATCATAAAATGTAAAGAAGAAAAATAAATTAATATAAAAATCTAGGAATATAAATATAAAATAATTATAAAATTAAAAATTAAAAGACAAATCCTATTGAATAAAACAATTAAACATAACTAAAAATAACTAAAAAAATAAATAAAAATAAATAAATAGCTATATTATAAACAAAAATAAAAAAAAAAAGTAAGTAAATTTATAGTAAGTCGAACACTGTAAACACATTTTTTTTTTAATATTATAATAAGTCAAGAAAAAGTCAAGATTAAAACAAACAAATAATATTTTGTAATTTTATATTATGTCAAAGTTATATAAATAATAAAAAAATTATATAAATATTAAAAATAAAAATAAAAATAAAAAATAAAAATTTAAAATTATAAAAAACATCAGAAATGTATGTTAAATTTATATTATGTCAGAAATAAAAATTAAAATAAAACAATAAAAAAATAATTATTTAGACAAATTTTCCTTTTTAAGTCATTTTCAATTCAAGAATATATTTTTTAACACGTATTCCAAACGATTTAATACACCTATTTTTTGTAAGTTGAATGGGAAGTAAGTTCCACTGTCTAGAGGACACATTTCTCACTCTAAACAGATCTCTGCTAGTTCTTGACTTGAATCTTACAAATTTATCCGTGTTTTTATTAATCAAAAAAAGTTTTTGAATGTTACTCGGTAATTTATGATAATATGCTCTGTGAGCAACTTTAATCGAACTTAATTTTACAATATGATCAAAATTCAAAATTTTATTTTCTCTCAAAAATACATTATACGATGAACTTGTGATTAGTTTTAGTATTCGCTTTTGTAATCTATTTATATAATCAGTTAATGAGGAAAAAGTATTTCCCCATATATAGGCACAGTAGTATAAGTGAGGAACAAATAAAGCATTATATATAGATAGTAAAGTATATTTGTTTGCCATTGGTCTAACTTTCCTTATAATTCCGGTTATCCTAGATAACTTTTTGGAAATGTAATTATACTGTTCTTTCCAGTCTAGTTTGTCATCAATGAATACTCCAAGAAACTTATAGTTTTTAACCTTTTCGATCTTGGTATTATTTATTCTGATATCAAATATAGAGTTAGTATGTATATTTCTAACATTGTAAGGATAAAATTAGATTTTTTTCAGGTTTAAAGTTAACTTGTTTGCGCAAAGCCATTTATTCAATTTTTCAAGTTCCTTATTCATTTTAACATTTAATTTACCTAGTGAATCACTATTAAAAATAATATTAGTGTCATCTGCAAATAAAATTGTTTTGAAGTCATTGGAAATATTCTGTAAATCATTAATATATATTAAAAATAAAAGTGGCCCAAGAACCGAGCCCTGCGGAACACCATATTTCATAATCTCAGTAGTTGAGTATTCATCTTTATAGTGAACAAATTGTAGTCTATTATGTAGATAACTTTTAAGTAATGAAAGTGCTGACCCCCGTATACCATAATGCTCTAGTTTAACAAATAATATGTCATGGTGTATAGTATCGAACGCTTTTTTTAGGTCAATTGATACAACTGCACATTTTTCCAATCGTTCAAGACTTTCAGATATTGATTCAGTTAGATCCATTAATGCATCCGAAGATGAAATACCTTCTCTGAATCCATATTGTGAGTCACTCAATATATCATTTTTTGTTAAAAATACATTTAATCTTGTTTTTATTATCTTTTCAAATAATTTTGATATTTGTGGTAACATTGATATTGGTCTATAGTTGGATAACTCATTTTTAGCACCAGATTTATATATAGGAATTATTTTAGAAATTTTTAAATCATCTGGAAATAAACCAACATGTAAACATTTATTAAAAAGTATTGCAAGAATTGGACTTATCTCATCCTTTATTTGTTTAATTATATGCATATTAAAACCTAAGGTATCAATGCTGTACTTATTATCACAATTTTCGATAATTTTTTTAATTTCATTAACGCTAGTAGGAAATAAAAATAATGAATTTTTGTTTTTATTAGTTAATGTCTTATAGATTGACTGCAAATTATTATCACAAAATTCCTTAGCTAAATTTGGGCCTACATTTATGAAATGATCATTAAACTTATTTGCAATTTCACTATTAGATTTATCACTAATAAAAGTAGTATCCTTAGATTTACTAGTATATCCAATTAGCTGTTTTATCGCTTTCCACATTTGTTTTGGGTTATTACTATGAGTTTTAAATTTGTCATTATAATATTTATTTTCTACATACCTAAGAATTGTTGTTAACATATTTTTATAACTGGTATAGCTCAGTTTGTTGAGAACAGTTTTATTTTTTATATATCTTTTATAAAGTTTATTTTTTTTAAATATACATTTTCTAATTGTATTCCATATCCACGGTTTGTTTAGAAAACGTTTTTTGGATAGTTTATTTGTTATTAATGGACAAGTTTTATTATATAACTTAGAAAGGTCTTTTACAATTTTTGTAAAAGTATCATTTATACACATTTCAGTGTCATATTTGAGTAAATTCCAATTAAAATTAGTTATTGCGAGTTTGAAATTAAAAATGTTATTTTCTTTGAGCATACGTGACTTTTTAATTATACTTATATTATCTCTTTTAGATACTATTTTAAAATTTATAAAAATGGGTAAGTGGTCACTTATGTCTGAGTAGACTATACCAGATATTAAATTGAAAGTTTGTAAACAAATTATCTATGAGTGAATTTGTGCTTGAAATTCTTGTTGGTTTAGTTATTGTTGGGTATAAATTAAGTGAATATATGCTATCGTAGAAATATTTAGTATTATTAGAATCATTATAATTAAGCAAATTTATATTTACATCACCACCAATACATATTACATAATCTGATATATAGTTTTCAAATTTATTTGTAAACATATCAGTGAAATCAATAATGTTACTATTAGGTGGTCTATATATACCACTAATTAAATATTTTATGTTTGAGTTTTTTAATTTAAACTTAATTGTACTAATATATATATATATATATATATATATGCATATTAACTATATAATGCATATACTTTATTATATTCTTGAGTTATATTTAATATTAGAAATATCATTGAATATTGATACACTAGTGTTATAGTTCCATATACCAAACACATTATAAAGGTACACTTATGTGTGTTATAATTAGTATAGTTAATCGTAGTATTGTATAGGTAGGTATACCTATAGTATACCTATAGTATACCTATAGTATAGGTATCCTCTATCCTAAATGACAATATTGCATTACTAATTGAGGATGTATCCTTCATGTTCATGAACAGAAATCACTAACATAACATGAAGTATTAACATATTTAATATAATTATATAATATATATATACAAGAATAATTATGTTCATAATAATATAAACTAACAATTAAATGTCTTTGTAAATAGGTTCCAATGATTTTTATATTTAACTCACGTTAATTTATAAATAATAATTCAACTAGAATATTTATATATTATTATAATCATACACACTTTATTTAATAATTAATAATTATATAAATACTATAACATTTATATTAAATAATGTATGACTATACTAGATTATAATATGTTTTAAAACAATAATCTATTGAACATTAAACAAAATAAAGTTACAAACTATATCTATTTAGGCTATTTAATAGTAAGTTAGCCCGATAATACTATTCCATATTCTATATAATTGTTAATAATTGACGCCACGCCCTCTTGGTAGCTTACTAAACATAGAAACGCCCACAATATAGTGACATGCCTATAGGCATATATAGGTATACCCATAAATGGGTATACTTTTTTATATCAAATCAATATTAAGCTAGTCCTATCACATTTTAGATGTAATTAATGATACATATATATTGTTAATAATATAGTTATTGATGATAGATATGCTATAGATATTGGCTACGTAATACAAGGTACAGGTACATACTAGGTACAGGTACATGTTATACATTATTAAATAGTGCACGGATAATAGTACACGATCACGTGACAACATCTATTGTCAATACAGGGAGCTCCATGGTCAACATAACGGAGGTCAACATAACCTATGTCAATAATAAAACGCCCCATACAGCCTACACACATGTTCAGTGTGTATGCTGTTTCTTGCATACACCTCTGATTCTAGTTGTGTCACCGCTATAAAGTGTAGGTATATTTGTTATATATAACTATATCGTTATATTGTAATTAAAGTATAGTTTATACATTTGTAGTTAGCAAGAATCATGCGTATTTAACGGGACATTGGATATAATGTATACTATGAACATAATTTGGAATGGGTTTAATCTTCAGAAATATTTTATAATTACTATATTTATTGGAAATATTCGTAAATTATGTTCTATAGAAGATTTGTTTATCTTAAACATAAACAAAACACATTTACACTAAATAATATGTATTGCTACAATATATATTTGTTCATTAAAAGTGTTATGATTAAGTTCGTATGATTTTCTATTTAATATTACTAATAGTTAACCATATAGGTATAGTTAGGTATATTACTAATAGTTAACTATATACATAGTATTACATTCACGAATTGGTGTTATGTATGGTTATGCACACCTTATTTCTGTATAATATTTTATAATCTCTAGTAATAACCTCTATATATATATATATATATTTTTTCATTATGTATCAAATATTCTCTATGATAAATTGTATCTATATATCATATAAACTGCATCGATGCAGATAGATGCTAATGATGCTGATAGATCTATCTATTATATAAACCATATCTCTAAATATATTCTCAAGAAGTTTAACTATACGAGTATGTTATCTGATACATTTCACATTTCACAGATCTATATTCGTGTGACAAGTGTACAAGTGGACAAGTGGACAAGTGTACAAGTGGATGTATGACACACATATATTGTTCCGGTAATTAAATAATATAAAATAGATACAATTGACATGTAATATTACAAAAAAGAAATGGCATAGTATATATCAAGTATACACATATATATTGAGCACATTCTTACGAGGCAGAATGTATACATAGAATATAATTACCATTATCATTGTTAAGATATTCTGTATCAAGCTTTAATAACTATGTACATACATCTATGGTAAGATAAGCATAATCATATCTACATATATGTCTTAAAGTTTGGCAACATTTATATATTGTATACATAATATTATAGGTTATATAGGTTATATATGTTATATACCTATTATAATATCTAAAATGTAGTAAAAAATCTGTAACTATGAATATTTAATATTGTATACATAATTGCATAGCATTTAACGATATTCTATTCCATTTCTTTACATTTTTGATATATATATATATTAGTAAATATTATATTTATGAAACAGAGGGTCTAGATGTTGAAATTGGTAATTGTCGGATATTGTATTATACTGAATATGCTGTGTACACTTTAAACTTTGATGCAAACACTAGTAACAATGAAATACTAGCAGAATACACATCCGAGTAAGAACAATTGAGATAATATATTAATTGTATATGTATTCTAATTCAATTCAATATAAGTGGTATATGTTAATAATATATGCCAGTATAATATGTATACTGTAAAGTATATAAATAAATCTAAAATTGAAGATAACACTGGGTCATTATGGATTATAAAGTAGTATAAAGGACATTGACAAATAAGGATTATAAGTATTATGATACATTTAATAATTATGCATATACAAATACTAAAATCAGAAGTGTAAAAGGCACAACATTGCCCGAAGAATGAAAAATCACCTATCACCTCTATCAACAAATCTGGATAATAAAAAATGACCTATATACTTATGAACTACATAAATTATTATAACTATACCAAAGAAAGGCGACTTCTATAAGTGCTCATATATCGAACTATTTATCTCAAAAGTTACTCAGGAAAAATCATAATAATAGTAATTTTTAATCAATAAGAGTCATTGTTAACCCGTAGAACATATTTGTCAAAGGAATAGGCAGGATTTAGTATGAAGTAGCATCAACAAAATTATAAACTGAATACTTCTAATGGATTAACACATTGATCAACTAAGGAAACTATATCACAATCTCATCGACTTTAAATTTGTTTTGATAGAGTATGTCATGATGATATATGCCATAAAATATATGGCACTTCATGACGGCAATGGGTATACACATATAATAATAATAATCAGATTGGTTCGTCGTAATAAACGATAATGAACCCAGGTAGATATAGAAGTTCACTGAACTTAAGGAGATATTACATGTCAGCAAAAGGAATGGAAAAAAAACAAACAGTAATAAAATTGACAAAGATAAAATAAAATTGGAAATTAAAAGCAAAATATAAATATAAAGTAAAATTTTAAATATAAAAATAGTTAAAATTCAAATAAATATTATATATAAATAATAATAAAATTATAATAATAGATAACAATAACAATAAAACAAGATGTGTACAAATAAAGAGGGAAAAAAACACATAGTTCATAAAACGACCACAACGAACGAATAGTATAAGGTAACAACTTTCAGTAAGGATGTGCCAAGTCCTTAATACCTTGAGATGATCCCCGTTACAAGCATACCGGTAAACTTAATACTCGGCATATAATACACCACCGCATGCTACAATCAATATACAAAAAAAAACGAAATTCTTCCTCTTTATAAAATAAAAAATAAAAAAATATAATATAAATAATAAAATAATAATAAACAGTTAATAAAAATAATAAATAGTAATGACAAAATAAATCTTATAAATAAAATTATAATAAAATATATACAAGAAATAATAATAATAATAATAATAATAATAATTAAAAAAAAATTAAATTTCTTTAAAACTAATTAATTTCGACATACATTCGGATAACTTGTTCTCTATATTATACGGAATTACATTCGATATTTAGGTAGTCATTACATTAAAGGATAATGTTTTAAAATCGATTTCGAAAATAAGAAAATTGAAACATCGCAACGCTAATTTATTTAGTAAACAAGAAAAATCGAATTCGGCAATTGTTCAATTTAAAATCATAGGGAAACAGTTTGTTACAAATATATATAATTTCTAAAACTATATAATTGTAATATATTTATTACATTAAAAATGGATTGTATTACATGTAATTTAGAAATTAATAACGAAAATTATATATCATGTTTATGTGGTAATAAATACCATTATAAATGCTTATATAAAGCACAAATAATGAAAACAAATTGGTCTAATAAATCAGCACCAAAATATGCTATTCAGTTATTTAGATCACCAAATTTTACATTTAAATGTAATACATGTATAAATAATAATAATGATAATACACCAATAAATTAACCTAGTTTAAATAACTCATTACCATCGTCTACTATTATTGATAATAGTAATATTAATACTTTAATAAATAGCACAGAAACAAAATTAAATATGTTACTATCAAAAATCACTGAAATAAGTGATATGATTGTTGTTAAAAAATCATACGCTAATGTAACCGCTAATGTAACCTCTACTGTAACCAATTCTGATACCTTTACTGAAAATTTGGTAAAATCAGTAAATATTATTAAAAATAATATAGATAGCAATAATGAAATAATTATTCACAATATAAATATTCCTAATAATGATAAAACTAATTTCTTTAAATACTTAGTAAATATTATTTGTAAAACAGTAGATATTAATAAATCGTGTGTATTATCAATAGTTCAATTATCATTTAATAAATTAAAATTAATTTTAGATAATGTGGTCTCAAAAAATATTATTTTATCAAATGTTAACCGATTATGTAAATTACGAGATCTACAAAATTCATTCATTAGAACATCTCTAGATGAAATATCACTAGAACGACATCAGATATTATACCATGTAGTTAAAAATAAATTAATTAAAAGTAAAAAAATTATCAAATGTATTTATAATTCTAGAAGTAGTTCCTATGAACTAAGATATATTATAAATAATAAAATTGACTGGAATATGTCAATTGGTGAAGATAATTTTAGTGTATGGAAATTGTCATATATTACTTATAAAAATTCCATTATTAATAAAAATAAAAATAAAAATACAGTTTCTAGATGACTAACCGGCAATAAAGATGAAAATATTAAAAATAACAATTTAAATATATATTACGCTAATGCTCGTAGTATTAGAAATAAAATGAATTTTTTGTAATTTTTACTTTCATCTAATAAATATGACATTATATGTTTAGTTGAAACATTCTTAACTGTAGATGATAGAGATTCTCTATATTTAATCGGTGGACAAAATTATACACTATTTAGATACGATAAATTAATTCATAGAGGAGGTGTTGCGATATTTTGTAAATCTAGTTTATGTCCTGTAAGAAATTTTATTTCACACATAGATGTTCAATATATACATTTAAAAATTAATTCAAAAATTCCATTTAATATTATATGTGTTTATAGACCTCCAAATTGTAATGAAGTATCTCATGAACAGATATGTAAATTATTTGATATAACCCAACAAAATTATAATTCATCTATAATTATAGGAGATTTTAATTTACCAAATTTTAATTGGAAAGATTATACATTTCCTAGTTACCCAAAAAGTTATGCATTACTTTTCGATTCGATTATTAAAAATTCATTTTCACAATTAATAAATAAGCCAACTCGTAATAATAATATAATTTATTTACTTTTTACTAATGAAAAACAATTACTATCTAATATAAATATTGGAGACTATTTCGGATTATACAAAAATATAAGTGACCACTATTCTGTTTCATTTAATGTAAATATTGAAAAATACACATGTAAACAGATTTTAAAATCAAACAATTTTGATTTCAATAATGCTAATATAAAATTGATTAAATATCATCTTTCTAGATTTAATTGGGAATATCTAAATTCAAATGATTATAATATCGATCAAAAAGTAGAATATTTTAATAATGTTCTAAATAAATTATTTATATCACATATTCCTAATATAAATAATACAATAAAACAGGTACTTCCGAAGAATATATTAAAATTGAAGAAGCAAGTAAAAAAATTATTTCGAAAATCTAAAACTAATTTACAATATAAATATAATTGGATAGAAGCAAAAAAAAAATTATCCAAGGAATTAGAATCTTTAAATTTTAAGAGAGAGATTAATGCAATTAATTCAAAAAATAAATTAAAGTTTTATAAATTTATGAAAAAAAGACAAAATTTAAAATCTGGAGTATCTCCTCTAATTGATATATCAAATAATAATATTTTATTTTCAGATCTCGACAAAGCAAATACGTTAAATTCATATTTTAGTTCAATTCAACAAAATGATAATGGAAATTTACCCGAATTTTATAATTTAACTAAACAAAAATTTGATAATATTGATTTAAATCTTGAAATAATTAAAATATTTTTAAATAGATTAAAAATTACACATACTTTCGGAACTGATGGGATACCATCTTCTATGTTAAAATTATTATCTAATGAATTATGTAGGCCTTTATATATTATTTTTAATTCATCTTTATTATCGGGTAATATACCGAAAATTTGGAAAAAATCTATAATCACACCAATTTTTAAAAAGGGTGAACCATCAAATTCAAATAACTATAGGCCTATTTCAATAACATGTGTAATGTGTAGAGTATTAGAACGTATTATTTCTAAACAATTAATTTTTTATTTAAAATCTAATAATTTATTAACAAAATATCAATATGGTTTTATAAGTGGAAAATCCACAGAATTACAATTAACAAAATGTTTAAAATTTTGGTATAATGAATTGAATAATAAAAAATGTGTAGATATAATATATATTGATTTTGCAAAAGCTTTTGATATTGTTTCTCATGAAAAACTACTATTTAAATTAAAATCATACGGTATATCTAATAAAATAATAAAATGGTTTTATAATTTTTTATCGAATAGATCTCAAATTACACGGGTTGAAAATTCTTTTTCAAATAGTTCTATTGTAAAATCTGGAGTACCACAAGGATCGGTTTTAGGTCCAATTTTATTTTTATTATATATTAATGATCTTCCTAGTATATTCTCTTCAAAAATTCATATTGATTTATTTGCCTATGATACAAAAATATATTTTTCATACGCATCTGAGAGTGAAAGATTTCTTTTACAAAATAATTTAAATTTATTTTCACAATGGGTAAATAAATGGCAATTAAATATTTCATTATCAAAATGTGCAGTTATGACTTTAGGGAAGGTTACTCCATCAAAATATTTTATAAATAATATTCAATTAGAAAACGTTACTTTTTATAAAGATTTAGGAATAATATTTGAAAATAACCTTTTATTTAATAAACATATTGATTATATTTGTAAAAAAGCTTATTTTTCTATAAATTCAATTTTTAGATGCATTACTACAAAATCCCCTAGAGCATTATTAAATGCATATAAAATTTATTGCAGACCAATTTTAGAATATGCATCCATAATTTGGTCACCTTTTTCAAAGGTTAGTAAATTTCGTAGTCTCATAGACCAAATTGAAAGAGTGCAAAGATTATTTACTAGACGATTAATTACAAGATGCGTAGGATATACAAATTCATCAAATATTAATTATAAATCATATATAGAGAGATTGGTATATTTTAAATTAGAATCACTTGAACTTAGAAGGTTAAAAATAGATCTAACTACAATTTTTAAAATTTCAAATAATTATACAGATATAAATATATCTGATATTCTTAACATTTCGAATAATTGTAGAACTAGAGGTAATTGTAAAAAATTAAATGTAATACATAATTATGATAATACAATTAAAAATATAATTAATAATAGATCAGTTAATATATGGAATTCATTAAATAATTATATAATAAAATCTGTATCTGTTTCATCTTTTAAAAATAAAATAAACAAAATCTGTTTCGACAATCTACTTTTTTTTAACAGAAATTTATAATTTTATATTGATTTATGTTTCATTTTGTATCTAAATTATTGCATTATCTCTTCTGGTTTTTTTTAATGTGTTTTTGTTATAGAAAATTTAGGTTTTTATATATATATTTCAAATATATTATAATATAAAATTAATAATTCATTATTATTACAGATAAAGTGGGAAGTATTATTTTATTTTTGTTTGTTCTGTATTATATTTTGTTATAAATTTATTTTTGTTATAGAAAATTCGGATTTTTTATATCTATATTTCAAATATACTATAATATAAAATTAATAATTCATTATTATTACAGATAAAGTGTGAAGTATTATTTTACTTTTGTTTGTTCGGTATTATATGTTTGTTTTATATATATTTTGTAAATATGTTTCAAATGTATTATATTACTAAAATACAATATTAATAATTTTCTATTATTTCAGATTATACTGATAAGTATTATACTATTTTGTTTCGTAATATTATTGGTATGTTTTGTTATTAACTGTTTTTGTATAGGTATATTGGTTTATTTTATGTGTAACTTGTTCTGTTTTTATATATATATATATATGTTTCAAATTGATTATACAATTAAAATATAAATTAATAAAGTACCTACTATTATTACAGATTTTGGTAAGTATTACATTATTTGTTTGTTTCATTATAGTATTGGTTTATTTGATTTTTAATATGTTCTGTTTATAATATATTTAAAATTTAACATTTAAAATTTAACATTTAAATATTAAATTATATAACTAATAATTTATTACTAAAACAGGATACAAGATGAAGAATTCTATAAAGTTAAAGTAGAAATTGAATATTTCGATGCCACTTACAAAATAATGTATTTTATTTCTATTTTCGATTATTTTTACGCTATATTTTATTTCTATTTTGATCATTTTTCGTTTATTTTTACTATATGATTTATTTCTACTTTCGATTGTTTTTCGTTTATTTTTACGGTAACTGTAAAACGTTTTAATTTCCTTAATTTTTTAATTTCGTATTATTCTTTATTTATTTCTATAACGTATGTTATCGTTAGCAAATATTTATACTTTATACTTTCGATTATATTTTCGGCTATGTATTTGCTTAAATAAATTATCAATCAATCAATCAATAATAATAATAATAATAATAATAATAATAATAATAATAATAATAATAATAATAATAATAATAATAATAATAATAATAATAATAATAATAATAATAATAATAATAATAATAATAATAATAATAATAATAATAATAATAATAATAATAATAATAATAATAATAATAATAATAATAATAATAATAATAATAATAATAATAATAATAATAATAATAATAATAATAATAATAATAATAATAATAATAATAATAATAATAATAATAATAATAATAATAATAATAATAATAATAATAATAATAATAATAATAATAATAATAATAATAATAATAATAATAATAATAATAATAATAATAATAATAATAATAATAATAATAATAATAATAATAATAATAATAATAATAACAATAATAACAACAATAATAATAGTAGGTAACTCATAATACAAATTTAATCATATAATAATAAGAATAATAATAAACAATACATTTCAAAACAAATAATAATACAATTGTTAAAATATATAAATATTGTAAAAAATAATTTAATTATAAAACTATTCCAATTACTGAATTTCATCATTTGATAAAAAAAATATATAAAATGAATAAAAATAAATGAATAAATAAATAAGACTTTAATAGTGACCAATAATATTTTTTTTTAAACATTTAAAAACTTTTTTTTAAAAACTTAGTGGTTTTTTATCAATAGATAGTTAATTCCATAACAAAGGACCTTTATAACCAATACAGAATGTATCATAACAACGTGATATATTGGGAACAACGAATTCATTAGTTAACCTTAGAGAATATATTGTCTTTTTTTTATTAAATAACTTAATAATTTGTGGATGTATATGATTATTGTACCAAGCTTTATACATGTATTTGTAAATATTTAAATCAATAATATCATTAAATTTGAGAATACGTTAATGTATATAAATATGGTCAATATTAGTTCTATTATGTAGATAATAAATTGATCTTAGACATCTATTTTGTAATATAGTAATACATTTAATATTACTAAAATACGTATTACCCCATAGTATTAAGCAATAATGCAAATGACTATGGAATAAAGAGTAATATATGTTCATAAGGGATTCTCTATTCAATTTAGATTTTAATCTATTTATTAAAGAGATACATCGATTAAGTTTATTTTTAATATTATGAATCTGTTTTTTCCAATTGAGATTGTCATCTATAAATATACCCAAAAATAAAATATAAAATGATTGCTTTATAATTAAATCATTAATTTTTATATTTAATTTATGTTTAATTCGTGACCTATGAAATAATATGAAATTAGTATTATCAATATTTAGTTGTAATCTGTTGTTATTAAGCCATTTATGAATATAAATTAAAGTTTCATTAATAATATTTTCAAGGTCTTGTATATTTTTATTAGAAAATGCAATAGTTGTATCATCTGCAAAAAGTGTAAAATGACAAGGATATTGTATATTTGATAAATCATTAATAAATAATAAAAATAAGATAGGTCCCAACACCGAACCCTGTGGAACATCATATTGTATGGGCAAGGTAGAAGATATAGATGAATTCAAAGTGTACATATTGATTTCTATTAGTTAGGTAACTCTTAATAAAATCACCACTTAAAACTCTAAAAACATATAAATATAATTTTTCAAGTAAAATGTAGTGATCAAGTGAATCAAAGGCTTTTTTAATATCAATAGAGCGCAATGCCGCGCAATGTTTATCATTATTAGTTTGTAAATAACCAATAAAATCTCGAAGTGCATCACACGTTGAAGTAGATTCTTTGAAACCAAATTGACACATATTTAAAATTTTATTTTTATTCAAAAAACTTAAAATTCTTATTTTTATTAATTTCTCAAAAATTTTAGAGAATTGAGATGTAATAGAAATCGGACGATAATTTGAATAATCACATCGATTATGCTTCTTATATATGACAATTACCTTTGAGGTTTTTAATATATCAGGAAATATACCTGTATTTATAGAAAGGTTAAATAAATACATAATAATGTGACTAATAGATGTAATTATTCTTTGTAGTAAATATAGGTTAAATCCATGAGAATCATTACTAAATTTGTCAGGACATTTGTGTACTATATTTTCAATTTCCGTTACAGTAACAGGTTCAAAGAATATAGAACTTGGGTTAGAAGTAATATTAGTCAATCTATCACTATAAGGGTCATTAAAACTATTATTTATTTCAGCTCCAATAGAAGTAAAATATTTATTAAAATTATTTGAATTTTCAGAGTCAGATTTATTATTATTCATGTTAATAGTGTTTTTATTTGTATTCTTTATAAGATTATTTAGAACTCTCCATGTATTTTTTATATTATTGGTTTTTAGTTTACCAGAATAATAATTTTTTTCACATTTAAAAAAAATGTTACTTAAACAATTTTTATAATTTTTATATTCCATATCTAAGTTTGAGTTTATAATAGTTTTTTTGTAGAGTTTATTTTTCTTATGTATTTATTATGGGTTTATTATTTATATATCATTTATTTTTAATTTGTTTCAAAGGACAACAAATATTATAGAATTTTGTAAATGTTTTGATAAAATGGTTAAAAGCAATATTAATATTAGAACATGAATAAATGTCAGTCCAGTCAACTTTTTGTAAAGATAAATTTAGTTTTTAAATATTATGTTGAGAGTGGTTTCTTATATATATTTAAAAATCGGTGTATCATTAGTCTTGTTTTTTAATAAGTCAAAAATGGAGAATATAGGTAAGTGGTCACTTATATCTGTTATTAAAATACCATTATAAATAAGATGTTTATTAAAATTTGTAAAAATATTATCTATTAGTGAATTTCCATTAGAATAAAAATGAGTAGATTTAGTTATTAGTGGTATAAAATTCATAGAGTAAAATGTGTCAATAAAATACTTGGTTATATTATTATGATGCGAATGTAAATTAATATTGAAATCACCTACAATAAACATATTTCTATGTGCAAGATTATTAAAAGTATTATACATTATATCTGAGAAGTTTCTTATATTAAGGTAAGTGATTTATAAATACCAGCAATAAGTATATTTGTATTACAAAGAGACAAATTTAAAGATAACATATCAAATTCATCACGTATTGATACACTTAAATTATCTATTTTATTGAATGTAATATAATTATGTATATAAATAGATACCCCACCTCCACGTTGATTGGTTCTATTCGTATGTATTGCCGAATAATTTTTTAAATAATAACTAAATTTATTAATCGAATCCAGCCAGGATTCAGTTATGACAATTACACTAACAACTACATTAATATGATGTAAATAATCAGTTAAGGAATCAAAGTTTTTTGGGATGCTGCGAATATTTATATGAATAATTGAAAAATTAGAAATATGTAACCTTAAAGGAGTAAGGTCTTTATAATATGTGCATTGTGTGAATATATCAGTGGTATTTATACGTAAGTCATTATCATTATAATACGTAATATAGTTAAATAAAGGCGATTTAATCAATTGATCATCAGACATAGTATATACAAATTTATAAATAATCTAATTGTTCAATGTTATTGATTTTGTGCGTATAATTTTCTAAATTTTATATATATATACAACCTTTATAAGTCCAGGTATTTAAAATGTTATCATTTTTTCGTAAATTACGTGTATTATAAAAAATATTAGTGTTTGTTTTAGTTAAAATATCGTGGTATAAATAAATTCGTACCCTTGAATTTATTTTTATTCTTTAATAGAGAAATTTTATCTGATAAATTTTTGAATGATATATTATATTTGTTTATTTTATTAAAAGTAATTTCACTTTTACTATTATTTAATATATTATCAGGTTCAACTATATTAATTTTTTTAAATTCTATATCATTCGTATTTAATGTTATATCTAAATTATTTTGTATCATATCACAAAAAGATTGTACTGTATAATTAACTATATCAGTATCAGTATTATTGTCTAAGAAAGTAATTTCTTCTATAAATTTAACTGATCAATTTAACTGATCAATTTAACTGATCAACATCATAAAATCATAATATAATTCTACAATGAGTTATATTTTATTGAAAAATCAAATTGGGACATATTTTCCAACGACAGTAGATATAATACAGGGTTGCCTAATATCTCCAGTATTATTCAATATATTCATAGATGTGATAATGAAGGACACTCTAGAACAAGTCAACAACATCAATAGGAGGATATTTAATTTTCAACCTACGATTCGCTGATGTTATTGACCTTCTAGTTCGGAAAGTGTATTACAAGCGTTAAAAGACTCTTTAGAAGAAAAAACGCTGCATCATATGGTATGGAAATAACTCACGGGAGGATCAATATAGGTATAGGTGTAGGTGTCCTACCTATAAATGGGATGGGTTGGGTATATTTAAATATTAAATATAATCAAACACTTCAAATCAATTAGGTTAATACGTCAGATTAATATATATACTAGAATATTTAATTATTACATCATATTTATTTTCAATTATAATGAAATGATCAATATTTTATACACAACATATTTAAGGATGTTTTTTCATATAAACTATTTTCGAATATAATTATATCAATCATAAATAATAAAATATTGTGACAAATATAATAAAGAAATATTAGAATAAATTAATTGATCTTTAAATACATTATTTTAATATAGTTTACTATATATATATATATATATATATATATATATATATATATATATATATATATGTAGGCCAATAAAGTAATTGCCTGGATTCCAAATAGATGAAACATATTCAAGTAATGGACGCATATAAATGGTATAATATTTGACTAGATAGTAGATATACGTATATATAATAGTAGGTCCTAAGTCACTTATTAAAGTCAATTACCTAAGTATCTTAAGTAAGCCTTGATGTAAGGCCCTTACACTGTAAGGGCAGGTATATTTTGTAATTATTTGTGACATCTTTTGTTCTACAATTATTTAATTACTAGTAATTACTATCATAATTAATAATAAATAACTAATATACTACGTGTTGTATAGATTATATATTTCAAATAGGTAAATAAGTATCAGAGTCGATTTCATTTTAAATAATTATTAATAATTATAATAAGTATTACATAATTACTGTTAGTTCTAGTTAGTATTATACATATGTGAATGTTAATATACCTGTGCTAACTATATAATATTATAGTTCACTCGTATAAGTGAACTATACTGAAGTATACACTTGTATTCGTAGTATGTGTATATATAGTATACGTATAAGTTGTATGTTACGGGGTGTTTATCTAGTAGGGTGTTTATCTAGTAGGGTGTTAAATAGTATGTTGTATACCTACTGCTATTCGAATATATATTATCGTAAATAATCTGTTAAAGTTAAAGTTAAGTTAAGTTAAATATAAATGCATATCACCAATAAATATAAATGAAGATACATTCTATAAGTTCATATAGTTAATCAGTATCTCACATTACAAATTAATCTGGTAGTATAGGTGCCTAAATAATATTATGTGGTAATAGGTATTAAGTTGTTATAATGATAATAATATGTTGTTAAATATATTATTAGGTTTCCTAATAGTAAATGTTGAAGTGTACCTTTGAGTTTTTATATGCGGAGGGAGAATCTGAATATTAATATATTCTTGAATTTAATAATAATGTCTACTTTTTACTATATATATATATTCTAAAAGTTTTAAAATCATATAGATATCTTGGACATTGAATTGCAGATGACTTATCCGATGATATTGATATATATATATATATATATATATAGTAATATTAAACAGTTATATAAACAAAGCTATGCAATATCATATAACTTTAATCATTGCTCTAAGGATACAATAATTATTCTATTTAAAACATTTGTTTCAAATATATACCTTAGTAGCATTTGGATACCAAATAGATATTGTATGGCTAAACTTAATATAGCTTATAATAATGCTTATCGTATAGTTATGAACTACAGACGTAGAAATAGTTTATATTTAATGTTTTTTAACGATTATATTAATAATTTAACAGTTAAATTACGTAAGTCATATTATTCGCTATACAAACGAATACAATTATCGTTTAATTATCTAATTGTTCAATTATATGAATATAACATTGTGTTCCCATCGCCACTGTTTACCATGTGGTATAACTCATTGTTTGTATAGTATTTTACAATTTCGTTTCTTTGATTAATTGTTCTTTTTTAGTTTATTCTTTTATAATTTTCGTTTATATACTATGGACCTCTGTATTTCATGTCTGATTTAAATAAATAAATAAAAAATAAATAAAATAATTATAGTTTGAGATACATTGGATTAATTATACTAAATATTTATGAATAAATATAACAAACTTTTCAATATAAAATAATAGTAATATAAATGATTTATTTATATTTGTCAACAATATATAAATAGGTAAAAAAATATTGCAATGCACCATAAAAATATATTATAACATATATATTATGTCTTAATTATTTAAATTTTAAATAATAGTCAATTAGTGTGTTTATAAATATATATATTGCATATAATTATTTTATCGTTTCAATTGATAATCTTTCAAATTTCTCTTGATCAATCTCTAAAATTATATTAATTTTCTTTTCATCAGTTATTAACTCCTGCAGGAATACATTTGAATTATAAAATATAATATGCATGTGTATTTAATTTTATAATTATAATATAAATGTATTAAGAAAGCTATTCAATCAAAGACAGTAATATTATGTAATAAGTATACTTAACATATATGTATATTATATGTATATATATATATATATATATATATAATGTATATCTGATTTATAATATATCTATAAATAAAGTATATAGTTTCGTTTTAAATATAAATAATGACGTTTAATTAATCGGTTAAAAAGACACAGCTATCGTGTAATATTATCGTGTAGACATACATGTATATATACATAATATGATATTTAAAATAATACTAAAATATTAAATGAATATAATATCCTACTCTAAATGTGTGATATACATAAACAAGCTAACACTCCAGTCGACGATCATTTGACCTCTAGTTATAGAACCATCCAGTTCTACGGTGCAGTGGATATTCCTACAGTAATGATGTAAGCAATATAATGTATGTATAATATTATGCAATATAATGTATGTATATATTGATTAATTTTCACATACATATATATATATATATATATATATATTTATATATATATATATATATATATATATATATATAAAATTGATACAATTTAAAAGCTATTATATTTTACTAGTAATTTTTATATCTTATACCATTATATAAGGCTATTAACTGTATTTTAGTTATAATGGAAGGGTCAATATAGACTGCAGCGGCGAGTTGGTCAGCTACCAGAGACATATCGCAAGGGTAGCCTGACTTAGTGGATCTTGTGATAGCATTCAGTTGCGAGATCTTTATAAATCTGCTGAATGGCGTGTTTCCATTGGTCAGACTGGACATGCATTCCTAGAGAGTGAGTATGGCGGTGTTAACTGGACCTTTGGATATCATAGGTATTGTGATGCGGGTTCAATCCATGTTCGAACCATTACAATAGTTATTAGAATACTATTTATAAGTAATCTGCTTATATAATGGTGTTTACAATAATGATAGGCTCTCGTTAAAACCATTGATGCATTAACACGAGAGCGGCTTAGAATACACATTAGAGCCATATGGTTATAAGTGAAAACTTCATCTAAGTTTATGGATGGCATGAAAATACTCCACCACAACAAACACACGTGATAGTGTCACAACAATCACACCACGTGATAGTGTCACAACAATAGCACCACGTGACACCCCTCACTAACATCCGATAGGGTGGAGTCCATACATATCTCCCAAGAGATGATGTTTACATCGCAATGGAGCTCCTTGAGGATAACGTAAGCGGACTCGGGATCAGAGTGAAAGTTGAACTCTGCTGACCTGTTCACGTTTCCTTTACCTGACGGACGAGTTACCTAATCAACTTTGTGTACATGGTGTGTACTGCACACCATGTCTATTGTACATTGTACATCAATACTCTCTGATGCTGAAGTGAATGTGAATGAACGTATTATATACGTAAGTTATAGAGTTTCAGCAATTACTTTGATACAATATTATCTAATATACATTGCATTTAATATATCTGGATGTAACTTAATTTCGTGACTTGTGATATCCATAAGTAAATAAATATAAAATGTATAATATACGTATACAATTAAACTTAATAAGTATTTCACAGTATATTCTACAGCAATACTGTTCAACTTTAATAACCGTGGTAATTTCCTCCCATAATCCAACAAGATTTCAAATTCGTGTGGAATGTAGGGTCAATTCTCTCACACATCGCTATATTTGTAAGTGGGCCAATGCACAGTATATCATATTCACCTATTCAATAATGATGTATATTGTAAAATGTTATATTAATAAGTGGGTAAAGTTCATATAATAATGGGTGGAAACCCTTTGAGGAAACATATAAATTCGTATTAATAAAATATTTGAGATGGTAATGATTAACTTATATAATTGTATAATATAAGTTCACGTTACAATATACCAGCGTGTGCTAACAAGTATTACCATTGCATCTATTATCGTCATATAACTGATAATGAACATATACATGCTGATATGTCGACTCTAAAGATAACTTTTAGTTTAACACTATGAATTATGTTATATTATCACATGGTTAACCCTATACCAGTACATAGTTTCAATGAAATAGATAGATTAAAGTCGACATTTAATAATAAACCCATGGGTTTGTGCACTTAATAATGTATTAAAAACTATAAATGTATATTGCTCCTTCAACTTAATTAGATACTGATATAAAACAGTATGTGCATATTATATTTTGATAAAGTAGAATAATATTTAAGTGTGTACTCAATATAGTGTTACATAATATATCTATATAGATATTGTCTATATTATATTTTAATTCGAGATTAAATAACAACATATTTAAAAGTGTAAAGTATATTATGTAAAATATTACATATATCTGATTACTGGGTATATATATATATATATATATATATATATATATATACTTAGCAGGAATAAGTACATAGCAGGTATATGTATCTAGCGTAAAATAGAAAAAATAATAGTTATATATATTAAAAGTTAAAAGATTACAAATTAATTCAGCTAATTAAATTAAAATATAGTTGTATATACAAATGGTTATAGTATATTATTTACTTAAATGATATTTTAGATACATATTTATTGGAGTGATATAATGTAAATAATAAACTTAGCCTTTAATAATATCATTATTGTTAAAGATGAATAACTTAATGGGAACAATAGACAAACAATATTAACATATAATGTCTTACAATACTATATTTGTTACAATATATGTTAGATTATAGCTTTTATCAAAATATATGGATATTAGTAATGGGGAAATACATATATACATTAAAATAGTAAACTATAGTATATATATATATATATCCATATTAATTGTATATATATATATATATATATATTCCCAATAAATATTTATATATGATATTTCGCAAAATAAATCGCGAACTATATTTTATATATAAATGTGTACAAATGTATACATATGTACAATATATTGGAAATATTGTGTGAAATATTATGTGAAATATTATAGATATGTACATGGTATATACTCTAGTATTACAATTCCAGCAATATATAAAATGATCGTCAATATGTAAAATGTTACTTGTAATAATGGAAAAGTTGCAATATTTACCTCATGTATATAGTCCAAGGACACTATCCCTGTATAACTTATAATAGAAACATATAACACAAATATACATTATATAAGTATAAATACTAATTGGGTTTGGTAAATTCTATGATGGTTTCCTGATCAATTGATTGTAATACATTATTATTGTGACATGTATACAATGCTATTTATCATATGTATTGTCGTGCAAGTGAACATAACTTATACATGTACTACAGTCACCGACCTGGGTGTTGAGCTACCATATCGATAAGGCCAGTAACAGCATGTTCCGGCCGCAGGTTCACCTCTGTAGGGGCATTCTCCTCTATAACCGCAACCTCACCGAATCCATCTTCTCCGTGGAAGTATTTAGCATCTGCTAGGTGCCGGTTTGCCAAACTCCTGTCGCATCCCAGATATATAGGTATCTATAATAGCGTTAAGTCATTATATGTATCTGTTATTTTATATTATTATTATACTATAGTTAACCTATAGCCTATGGCATATAGCCTTGGGATCTACTTAGATTCCCAAATGACCTACAAAAAACATATACATTATTTATCGAATAAATTGTCAACAATTATATATTCTATAAAAAAAATATCTTTTTTAGATAAAAAAAATTTAATTTGGTTATATAATTCGTTCTATTTATCTTATTTATCATATTGGATTGAAGTATGGTCAAATACTTATAAGTCAAATATTACAAAATTAATTATGTTACAGAACAAGTTATAAGCATTATTAATAAACAAATAATAGATAAATCAAAATTACCATTAATACGTCTAACATACTGGTCCTTTTTTTAAAAAAAAAATATTTTAAAATTTGAAGATCTAATTATATATAGAAACACATTATTAATCTATAATTTCTTAAATAATAAATATAAATTAGATTATATTTCAAGTTAAATAAACTAAATAATAAATTTATTCTACCACTTATGAAATCAAATAAATTAAAAAATATAATATTTTTTAAAGGACCAAAGTTATATAATGAATTAATGTTTAATAATTTTTTACGAACAAATAATATTAATGATGTATTTATTCTAAAAAAAGCATTAAAATATTCATTTATAAGTAAATATTAGTTTTTTTTTTAATATTTTATATATATTAATATTTATTTTTTAATATTTATATTTGTTTTACATCTTGTTTCGTTTATTTTTTTAATATTTTTTTAAATTATTATTGGTATTATTAGTCATCTGTAATTTGACAGGAATGTGGCGCCATTGCACGACTCATTGAAAGATGATTAATTTTTGTTTAGTAGTTTTAATTTTATAACATACTTTTAGATATTTTTATTTTACACATATTTAAAATAATTTACTATTTTTATTACAATATTATAAATTTACATATTTTACTAATATATATTTTAATACATTTTAATATTATACAATTATTTTATTATTTTATTTTATTATTTACTTTAATGTAATAGATTGAAATATGATGATAACTTATGTTCATGAACAGTGTTGTTATTAATTTATATATATATTGTTATTGTTATTGTTATTTTTATTTGGTGGAGTCCTTTCATCCCATCCAGGAACTTAGATGAAGTTTTCACTTATAACCATATATGGCTCTAATGTCCCTTCGAAGCCGCTCTCATGTTAAGGAATCCATGGTTTTAACGAGAGCCGATCATTTATTTATACACAATTATATAAGATCACTTCTAAATAATATTTTAAGACCCATTTTATAAAATTAATTAATGGTCCGGACGAGGGTCGAACCCGTGTCCTACTGCTTGTGTGTCTGACGCCTTAGCCACTGAGCCACACAGGCAGTTTTATATATATATATATATATATATATATATATATGTATCTTCTATTTTATTGTTTCATTTGATAATTATATTACAAATAATGCTAACACATGAATCATTATTATTATATTATTACTTTTACTAATATTGTAATCTGTACATGAACATATTGGAGGTATCGACCAAATAAAGGCTTTCACTGATCCTCCATAGACGTATGATATACATAGTATGTCGTATGTCTATAAACTGATTTCATTCATTCATTCATATATTTATCGGTCAGTCGGTACCTAACTGCATACTCGTTATACTTATTTAAAAATAATAATAATAGGGAAATGGGTAATATACCGAAAATTTGGAAAAAATCTATAATCACACCAATTTTTAAAAAGGGTGAACCATCAAATTCAAATAACTATAGGCCTATTTCAATAACATGTGTAATGTGTAGAGTATTAGAACGTATTATTTCTAAACAATTAATTTTTTATTTAAAATCTAATAATTTATTAACAAAATATCAATATGGTTTTATAAGTGGAAAATCCACAGAATTACAATTAACAAAATGTTTAAAATTTTGGTATAATGAATTGAATAATAAAAAATGTGTAGATATAATATATATTGATTTTGCAAAAGCTTTTGATGTTGTTTCTCATGAAAAACTACTATTTAAATTAAAATCATACGGTATATCTAATAAAATAATAAAATGGTTTTATAATTTTTTATCGAATAGATCTCAAATTACACGGGTTGAAAATTCTTTTTCAAATAGTTCTATTGTAAAATCTGGAGTACCACAAGGATCGGTTTTAGGTCAAATTTTATTTTTATTATATATTAATGATCTTCCTAGTATATTCTCTTCAAAAATTCATATTGATTTATTTGCCGATGATATAAAAATATATTTTTCATACGCATCTGAGAGTGAAAGATTTCTTTTACAAAATAATTTAAATTTATTTTCACAATGGGTAAATAAATGGCAATTAAATATTTCATTATCAAAATGTGCAGTTATGACTTTAGGGAAGGATACTCCATCAAAATATTTTATAAATAATATTCAATTAGTAAACGTTACTTTTTATAAAGATTTAGGAATAATATTTGAAAATAACCTTTTATTTAATAAACATATTGATTATATTTGTAAAAAAGCTTATTTTTCTTTGAATTCAATTTTTAGATGCATTACTACAAAATCCCCTAGAGCATTATTAAATACATATAAAATTTATTGCAGACCAATTTTAGAATATGCATCCATAATTTGGTCACCTTTTTCAAAGGTTAGTAAATTTCGTAGTCTCATAGACCAAATTGAAAGAGTGCAAAGATTATTTACTAGACGATTAATTGCAAGATGCGTAGGATATACAAATTCATCAAATATTAATTATAAATCATATATAGAGAGATTGGTATATTTTAAATTAGAATCACTTGAACTTAGAAGGTTAAAAATAGATCTAACTACAATTTTTAAAATTTCAAATAATTATACAGATATAAATATATCTGATATTCTTAACATTTCGAATAATTGTAGAACTAGAGGTAATTGTAAAAAATTAAATGTAATACATAATCATGATAATACAATTAAAAATATAATTAATAATAGATCAGTTAATATATGGAATTCATTAAATAATGATATAATAAAATCTGTATCTGTTTCATCTTTTAAAAATAAAATAAACAAAATCTGTTTCGACAAACTACTTTTTTTTAACAGAAATTTATAATTTTATATTGATTTATGTTTCATTTTGTATCTAAATTATTGCATTATCTCTTCTGGTTTTTTTTAATGTGTTTTTGTTATAGAAAATTTAGGTTTTTATATATATATTTCAAATATATTATAATATAAAATTAATAATTCATTATTATTACAGATAAAGTGGGAAGTATTATTTTATTTTTGTTTGTTCTGTATTATGTTTTGTTATAAATTTATTTTTGTTATAGAAATTTCGGATTTTTTATATCTATATTTCAAATATACTATAATATAAAATTAATAATTCATTATTATTACAGATAAAGTGTGAAGTATTATTTTACTTTTGTTTGTTCGGTATTATATGTTTGTTTTATATATATTTTGTAAATATGTTTCAAATGTATTATATTACTAAAATACAATATTAATAATTTTCTATTATTTCAGATTATAGTGATAAGTATTATATTATTTTGTTTCGTAATATTATTGGTATGTTTTGTTATTAACTGTTTTTGTATATGTATATTGGTTTATTTTATTTGTAACTTGTTCTCTTTATATATATATATATATATATATATATATGTTTCAAATTGATTATACAATTAAAATATAAATTAATAAAGTACCTACTATTATTACAGATTTTGGTAAGTATTACATTATTTGTTTGTTTCATTCTAGTATTGGTTTATTTGATTTTTAATATGTTCTGTTTATAATATATTTAAAATTTAACATTTAAAATTTAACATTTAAATATTAAATTATATAACTAATAATTTATTACTAAAACAGGATACAAGATGAAGAATTCTATAAAGTTAAAGTAGAAATTGAATATTTAGATGCCACTTACAAAATAATGTATTTTATTTCTATTTTCGATTATTTTTACGCTATATTTTATTTCTATTTTGATCATTTTTCGTTTATAATTACTATATGATTTATTTCTACTTTCGATTGTTTTTCGTTTATTTTTACGGTAACTGTAAAACGTTTTAATTTCCTTAATTTTTTAATTTCGTATTATTCTTTATTTATTTCTATAACGTATGTTATCGTTAGCAAATATTTATACTTTATACTTTCGATTATATTTTCGGCTATGTATTTGCTTAAATAAATTATCAATCAATCAATAATTATTTATTAGTACATTTAATAATGTAATTATTAATATATTAGTAATAATATTATTATTATAGTTATTAATAATACACATAGTTTATATTACTATTATACATATTAATAATATTACACTTATTAATTATAGTAGGCATCTATCAGCATATGTATTACACTTATTATAATAATTATACCTAATATATAATTATTATTATTATTATTGATTGATATATATTTTTTTAAATAGATAATTAAAAGTGTATAGTTGAAATATTTACTAACCGCTATTAATAACATTTAATAAATTATTTAATAACACAAATATATTAATGTTTTCAATAATGTGATTGAAATAAACAAAGAATAAAGCTAATTTAAAATAGATATTACAGATAATTTACAGTTAGGAAAATAAACGATAAATAACCAAATATAATTAATATATAAAATGAAATACATAGGAAATACATAGGAAACCTATTATTATATAAGCGAATTAAGGTCATACGCTTGATCTGAAAAAATCAGTAAAAATAAAAATAATTATGTTGTATTGATAAATGTAATAAATTATATATTTAATTATAACATATCCAAATATTACATCATAAAACGATCAATAAAGTATACAAATCAAACTTTTAGAATTCTTTTTCATTAAAATATCACCTCCTTCAATATACATATTTTAGAGGTCATTTTTTCAAACCTGATTATCTCAGAATAATTATTTTAGCCTAATTTGAAATTTAAAAAAGTCTATTTCTCTAAAAAATAATGCTCGTAACGTGATAAAATTTTCAGTTTATATCATTTTATATGACTTTATTATAAAAATACAGGCTTAGTCAATTATTTTCATTATATCATATATAAAAATAGTTTTAAATACAAATAAATAAAAATATTGTCTTACTATTACTAGATATCTTGTATTTCCGAAAATAAATAATTATATCTTATGATATATATATATATATATATACAATATAATTTCTTGTAAATAACGCTCCACACTACAATATGCCGTTTACAGAATTAAAATAACTTAATGATTTTTAAATCATACATTTAAATAATTAAATATGTATTACAAACATAAAACTTTAGAAACTAAACACATCTTTAATAATGCAAATAAACACATATTATTGGTTTGTATTTAATAATACGGTACAATCATATATACATATAATATGAATATACATATATATATTATAAACAAATATTTGTGATTCTAAATTTCGAACATTTGTACTCATAAAGTTTTATTTGTGTTATTTTGTAGTAGGTTGTTTTATATATGTGTACGTGTGTGATTGTGTTGCATGTATATGTATATGTTTATGTGTATATGTGTGTGTGTATATGTGTATGTAGGTGTGTGAAAACGTGTGCACATATATTTATTATAACATATATTAAGCATATTTGCTATTGTAATTATATTATTTACTGAAGATTAATTCATCCTGATAAAATAGTCATAGTTATAATTATATTATCGAACATTCAATTGTTCATAAGTATATAATATGATAACATGACTTTAATAATGTTAGGTATTACATTAATATGCATACTATTATATTTAATTATAATACCACTTATAATGTTATATAATTAGTATATGTTTGATAATTGAAAATTAAAAATATTATATGACATCAATATTCTATTAAAGTTAATACATTATTATGTAATAGGTGTTACTATATGTATACATAACTTGGCTACAATGTATACATTGTATACAACATATATGTTAGTCTATAGACATGTAGCTAACCTGAGGTTTTCCGCACATATTGAAGAATCTTGCGATGTTTATCAACGTCTGCGGCACTCCTATGTTACCCCGTACTAAGGTTATCGCTACTATCTGTTATACATGTGTATATAGGTTATACATGTATATATATGTTATACATGTGTATATAGGTTATATATGTGTATATAGGTTATATATGTGTATATAGGTTATACATGTGTATATAGGTTATACACGTGTATATAGGTTATACATGTGTATATAGGTTATAAATGTGCATATAGGTTAAACAGTATACCTTTACATGTATATATGTTATACATGTGTAAATAAGTTATACATGTGTATATAGGTTATATATGTGTATATAGGTTATACATGTGTATATAGGTTATACATGTGTATATAGGTTATACATGTGTATATAGTCTTCAGTAGACTCATATACTGCTGCTCACTTCTATGTAATATACCCCTAAAGCTTATGCTTAAACGTGAGATGATACAACGACGTGCTATACGCACTCTATATAAACTGAAGTTTTCTTCAATAGAATCAATATCGACCCTAATGTGATCACTCGTCTGGCTTAAATTTAGGTATCTCTGCAGGTATAGACTACTATGCATCACCCATATGGTGGCCCTTCTTAGATCTCGCGAGTACCTAGTAGACTTGATCATTATTCAGACCCTTAGTCGAGCTAGCAGGAAATGTCACACGATGAAAATTGTTCAACGCTCGACTATCTCTGCTTACTCTGAATCTGCTTTCTCTGTGGTAGCTCCAAAATACTGGAATTCTCTACCATATGAAATTAGGTGTTTAAAATCCCTGTCAATATGTAAATGTAAACTCTCCACAGGTTTACCTCAATATCTGGGCTGTTCAGCAGCATAGCTATAGCATTAATACCTACATCGTACAATACAGTTCTCTAAGATAACAGTAAGGGTTGGGTTTACCTCAATATCTGGGCTGTTCAGCAGCATAGCTATAGCATTAATACCTACATCGTACAATACAATTCTCTAAGATAACAGTAAGGGTTGGGTTTACCTTAATATCTGGGCTGTTCAGCAGCATAGCTATAGCATTAATACCTACATCGTACAATACAGTTCTCTAAGATAACAGTAAGGGTTGGGTTTACCTCAATATCTGGGCTGTTCAGCAGCATAGCTATAGCATTAATACCTACATTGTACAATACAGTTCTCTAAGATAACTGTAAGGGTTGGGTTTACCTCAATATCTGGGCTGTTCAGCAGCATAGCTATAGCATTAATACCTACATTATACAATACAGTTCTCTAAGATAACAGTAAGAGTTGGGTTTACCTCAATATCTGGGCTGTTCAGCAGCATAGCTATAGCATTAATACCTACATTGTACAATACAGTTCTCTAAGATAACTGTAAGGGTTGGGTTTACCTCAATATCTGGGCTGTTCAGCAGCATAGCTATAGCATTAATACCTACATTGTACACTACAGTTCTCTAAGATAACAGTAACGGTTGGGTTTACCTCAATATCTGGTCTGTTCAGCAGCATAGCTATAGCATTAATACCTACATTGTACAATACAGTTCTCTAAGATAACAGTAAGGGTTGGGTTTACCTCAATATCTGGGCTGTTCAGCAGCATAGCTATAGCATTAATACCTACATTGTACAATACAGTTCTCTAAGATAACAGTAACGGTTGGGTTTACCTCAATATCTGGGCTGTTCAGCAGCATAGCTATAGCATTAATACCTACATTATACAATACAGTTCTCTAAGATAACAGTAAGGGTTGGGTTTACCTCAATATCTGGGCTGTTCAGCAGCATAGCTATAGCATTAATACCTACATTGTACAATACAGTTCTCTAAGATAACGGTTGGGTTTACCTCAATATCTGGGCTGTTCAGCAGCATAGCTATAGCATTAATACCTACATTGTACAATACAGTTCTCTAAGATAACAGTAAGGGTTTACCTCAATATCTGGGCTGTTCAGCAGCATAGCTATAGCATTAATACCTACATTGTACAATACAGTTCTCTAAGATAACTGTAAGGGTTGGGTTTACCTCAATATCTGGGCTGTTCAGCAGCATAGCTATAGCATTAATACCTACATTGTACACTACAGTTCTCTAAGATAACAGTAATGGTTGGGTTTACCTCAATATCTGGGCTGTTCAGCAGCATAGCTATAGCATTAATACCTACATTATACAATACAGTTCTCTAAGATAACAGTAAGGGTTGGGTTTACCTCAATATCTGGGCTGTTCAGCAGCATAGCTATAGCATTAATACCTACATTGTACAATACAGTTCTCTAAGATAACTGTAAGGGTTGGGTTTACCTCAATATATGGGCTGTTCAGCAGCATAGCTATAGCATTAATACCTACATTGTACAATACAGTTCTCTAAGATAACTGTAACAGTTGGGTTTACCTCAATATCTGGGCTGTTCAGCAGCATAGCTATAGCATTAATACCTAAATTGTACAATACAGTTCTCTAAGATAACTATAAGGGTTGGGTTTACCTCAATATCTGGGCTGTTCAGCAGCATAGCTATAGCATTAATACCTACATTGTACAATACAGTTCTCTAAGATAACAGTAAGGGTTGGGTTTACCTCAATATCTGGGCTGTTCAGCAGCATAGCTATAGCATTAATACCTACATTGTACAATACAGTTCTCTAAGATAACAGTAAGGGTTGGGTTTACCTCAATATCTGGGCTGTTCAGCAGCATAGCTATAGCATTAATACCTACATTGTACAATACAGTTCTCTAAGATAACAGTAAGGGTTGGGTTTACCTCAATATCTGGGCTGTTCAGCAGCATAGCTATAGCATTAATACCTACATCGTACAATACAGTTATCTAAGATAACAGTAAGGGTTGGGTTTACCTCAATATCTGGGCTGTTCAGCAGCATAGCTATAGCATTAATACCTACATCGTACAATACAATTCTCTAAGATAACAGTAAGGGTTGGGTTTACCTCAATATCTGGGCTGTTCAGCAGCATAGCTATATCATTAATACCTACATCGTACAATACAGTTCTCTAAGATAAAAGTAAGGGTTGGGTTTACCTCAATATCTGGGCTGTTCAGCAGCATAGCTATAGCATTAATACCTACATTGTACAATACAGTTCTCTAAGATAACAGTAAGGGTTGGGTTTACCTCAATATCTGGGCCGTTCAGCAGCATAGCTATAGCATTAATACCTACATTGTACAATACAGTTCTCTAAGATAACGGTTGGGTTTACCTCAATATCTGGGCTGTTCAGCAGCATAGCTATAGCATTAATACCTACATTGTACAATACAGTTCTCTAAGATAACTGTAAGGGTTGGGTTTACCTCAATATCTGGGCTGTTCAGCAGCATAGCTATAGCATTAATACCTACATTGTACAATACAGTTCTCTAAGATAACAGTAAGGGTTGGGTTTACCTCAATATCTGGGCTGTTCAGCAGCATAGCTATAGCATTAATACCTACATTGTACAATACAGTTCTCTAAGAACACAGTAAGGGTTTACCTCAATATCTGGGCTGTTCAGCAGCATAGCTATAGCATTAATACCTACATTGTACAATACAGTTCTCTAAGATAACAGTAAGGGTTGGGTTTACCTCAATATCTGGGCTGTTCAGCAGCATAGCTATAGCATTAATACCTACATTGTACAATACAGTTCTCTAAGAACACAGTAAGGGTTTACCTCAATATCTGGGCTGTTCAGCAGCATAGCTATAGCATTAATACCTACATTGTACAATACAGTTCTCTAAGATAATAGTAAGGGTTGGGTTTACCTCAATATCTGGGCTGTTCAGCAGCATAGCTATAGCATTAATACCTACATCGTACAATACAATTCTCTAAGATAACAGTAAGGGTTGGGTTTACCTTAATATCTGGGCTGTTCAGCAGCATAGCTATAGCATTAATACCTACATCGTACAATACAGTTCTATAAGATAACAGTAAGGGTTGGGTTTACCTCAATATCTGGGCTGTTCAGCAGCATAGCTATAGCATTAATACCTACATTGTACAATACAGTTCTCTAAGATAACTGTAAGGGTTGGGTTTACCTCAATATCTGGGCTGTTCAGCAGCATATCTATAGCATTAATACCTACATTGTACAATAAAGTTCTCTAAGATAACTGTAACGGTTGGGTTTACCTCAATATCTGGGCTGTTCAGCAGCATAGCTATAGCATTAATACCTACATTGTACAATAAAGTTCTCTAAGATAACAGTAAGGGTTGGGTTTACCACAATATCTGGGCTGTTCAGCAGCATAGCTATATCATTAATACCTACATTGTACAATACAGTTCTCTAAGATAACAGTAAGGGTTGGGTTTACCTCAATATCTGGGCTGTTCAGCAGCATAGCTATAGCATTAATACCTACATTGTACAATACAGTTCTCTAAGATAACAGTAAGGGTTGGGTTTACCTCAATATCTGGGCTGTTCAGCAGCATAGCTATAGCATTAATACCTACATTGTACAATACAGTTCTCTAAGATAACAGTAACGGTTGGGTTTACCTCAATATCTGGGCTGTTCAGCAGCATAGCTATATCATTAATACATACATTGTACAATACAGTTCTCTAAGATAACAGTAAGGGTTGGGTTTACCTCAATATCTGGGCTGTTCAGCAGCATAGCTATAGCATTAATACCTACATTGTACAATACAGTTATCTAAGATAACAGTAACAGTTGGGTTTACCTCAATATCTGGGCTGTTCAGCAGCATAGCTATAGCATTATTACCTACATTGTACAATACAGTTCTCTAAGATAACAGTAAGGGTTTACCTCAATATCTGGGCTGTTCAGCAGCATAGCTATAGCATTAATACCTACATTGTACAATACAGTTCTCTAAGATAACGGTAAGGGTTTACCTCAATATCTGGGCTGTTCAGCAGCATAGCTATAGCATTAATACCTACATTGTACAATACAGTTCTCTAAGATAACTGTAAGGGTTGGGTTTACCTCAATATCTGGGCTGTTCAGCAGCATAGCTATAGCATTAATACCTACATTGTACACTACAGTTCTCTAAGATAACAGTAACGGTTGGGTTTACCTCAATATCTGGGCTGTTCAGCAGCATAGCTATAGCATTAATACCTACATTGTACAATACAGTTCTCTAAGATAACAGTAAGGGTTGGGTTTACCTCAATATCTGGGCTGTTCAGCAGCATAGCTATAGCATTAATACCTACATTGTACAATACAGTTCTCTAAGATAACGGTTGGGTTTACCTCAATATCTGGGCTGTTCAGCAGCATAGCTATAGCATTAATACCTACATTGTACAATACAGTTCTCTAAGATAACAGTAAGGGTTTACCTCAATATCTGGGCTGTTCAGCAGCATAGCTATAGCATTAATACCTACATTGTACAATACAGTTCTCTAAGATAACTGTAAGGGTTGGGTTTACCTCAATATCTGGGCTGTTCAGCAGCATAGCTATAGCATTAATACCTACATTGTACACTACAGTTCTCTAAGATAACAGTAATGGTTGGGTTTACCTCAATATCTGGGCTGTTCAGCAGCATAGCTATAGCATTAATACCTACATTGTACAATACAGTTCTCTAAGATAACTGTAAGGGTTGTGTTTACCTCAATTTCTGGGCTGTTCAGCAGCATAGCTATAGCATTAATACCTACATTGTACACTACAGTTCTCTAAGATAACAGTAAGGGTTGGGTTTACCTCAATATCTGGGCTGTTCAGCAGCATAGCTATAGCATTAATACCTACATTGTACAATACAGTTCTCTAAGATAACTGTAAGGGTTGGGTTTACCTCAATATCTGGGCTGTTCAGCAGCATAGCTATAGCATTAATACCTACATTGTACAATACAGTTCTCTAAGATAACGGTTGGGTTTACCTCAATATCTGGGCTGTTCAGCAGCATAGCTATAGCATTAATACCTACATTATACAATACAGTTCTCTAAGATAACTGTAAGGGTTGGGTTTACCTCAATATCTGGGCTGTTCAGCAGCATAGCTATAGCATTAATACCTACATCGTACAATACAGTTCTCTAAGATAACAGTAAGGGTTGGGTTTACCTCAATATCTGGGCTGTTCAGTAGCATAGCTATAGCATTAATACCTACATTGTACAATACAGTTCTCTAAGATAACAGTAAGGGTTGGGTTTACCTCAATATCTGGGCTGTTCAGCAGCATAGCTATAGCATTAATACCTACATTGTACAATACAGTTCTCTAAGATAACGGTTGGGTTTACCTCAACATCTGGGCTGTTCAGCAGCATAGCTATAGCATTAATACCTACATTGTACAATACAGTTCTCTATGATAACTGTAAGGGTTGGGTTTACCTCAATATCTGGGCTGTTCAGCAGCATAGCTATAGCATTAATACCTACATTGTACACTACAGTTCTCTAAGATAACAGTAACGGTTGGGTTTACCTCAATATCTGGGCTGTTCAGCAGCATAGCTATAGCATTAATACCTACATTGTACAATACAGTTCTCTAAGATAACAGTAAGGGTTGGGTTTACCTCAATATCTGGGCTGTTCAGCAGCATAGCTATAGCATTAATACCTACATTGTACAATACAGTTCTCTAAGATAACGGTTGGGTTTACCTCAATATCTGGGCTGTTCAGCAGCATAGCTATAGCATTAATACCTACATTGTACAATACAGTTCTCTAAGATAACAGTAAGGGTTTACCTCAATATCTGGGCTGTTCAGCAGCATAGCTATAGCATTAATACCTACATTGTACAATACAGTTCTCTAAGATAACTGTAAGGGTTGGGTTTACCTCAATATCTGGGCTGTTCAGCAGCATAGCTATAGCATTAATACCTACATTGTACACTACAGTTCTCTAAGATAACAGTAATGGTTGGGTTTACCTCAATATCTGGGCTGTTCAGTAGCATAGCTATAGCATTAATACCTACATTGTACAATACAGTTCTCTAAGATAACAGTAAGGGTTGGGTTTACCTCAATATCTGGGCTGTTCAGCAGCATAGCTATAGCATTAATACCTACAGTGTACAATACAGTTCTCTAAGATAACGGTTGGGTTTACCTCAATATCTGGGCTGTTCAGCAGCATAGCTATAGCATTAATACCTACATTGTACAATACAGTTCTCTAAGATAACTGTAAGGGTTGGGTTTACCTCAATATCTGGGCTGTTCAGCAGCATAGCTATAGCATTAATACCTACATCGTACAATACAATTCTCTAAGATAACAGTAAGGGTTGGGTTTACCTCAATATCTGGGCTGTTCAGCAGCATAGCTATAGCATTAATACCTACATTGTACAATACAGTTCTCTAAGATAACAGTAAGGGTTGGGTTTACCTCAATAGCTGGGCTGTTCAGCAGCATAGCTATAGCATTAATACCTACATCGTACAATACAATTCTCTAAGATAACAGTAAGGGTTGGGTTTACCTTAATATCTGGGCCGTTCAGCAGCATAGCTATAGCATTAATACCTACATCGTACAATACAGTTCTCTAAGATAACAGTAAGGGTTGGGTTTACCTCAATATCTGGGCTGTTCAGCAGCATAGCTATAGCATTAATACCTACATTGTACAATACAGTTCTCTAAGATAACAGTAACGGTTGGGTTTACCTCAATATCTGGGCTGTTCAGCAGCATAGCTATAGCATTAATACCTACATTGTACAATACAGTTCTCTAAGATAACTGTAAGGGTTGGGTTTACCTCAATATCTGGGCTGTTCAGCAGCATAGCTATAGCATTAATACCTACATTATACAATACAGTTCTCTAAGATAACAGTAACAGTTGGGTTTACCTCAATATATGGGCTGTTCAGCAGCATAGCTATAGCATTAATACCTACATTGTACAATACAGTTCTCTAAGATAACAGTAAGGGTTGGGTTTACCTCAATATCTGGGCTGTTCAGCAGCATAGCTATAGCATTAATACCTACATTGTACAATACAGTTCTCTAAGATAACAGTAACAGTTGGGTTTACCTCAATATCTGGGCTGTTCAGCAGCATAGCTATAGCATTAATACCTACATTGTACAATACAGTTCTCTAAGATAACAGTAAGGGTTTACCTCAATATCTGGGCTGTTCAGCAGCATAGCTATAGCATTAATAACTACATTGTACAATACAGTTCTCTAAGATAACTGTAAGGGTTGGGTTTACCTCAATATCTGGGCTGTTCAGCAGCATAGCTATAGCATTAATACCTACATTGTACAATACAGTTCTCTAAGATAACTGTAAGGGTTGGGTTTACCTCAATATCTGGGCTGTTCAGCAGCATAGCTATAGCATTAATACCTACATTGCACAATACAGTTCTCTAAGATAACAGTAAGGGTTGGGTTTACCTCAATATATGGGCTGTTCAGCAGCATAGCTATAGCATTAATACCTACATTGTACAATACAGTTCTCTAAGATAACTGTAAGGGTTGGGTTTACCTCAATATCTGGGCTGTTCAGCAGCATAGCTATAGCATTAATACCTACATAGTACAATACAGTTCTCTAAGATAACAGTAAGGGTTGGGTTTACCTCAATATCTGGGCTGTTCAGCAGCATAGCTATAGCATTAATACCTACATCGTACAATACAGTTCTCTAAGATAACAGTAAGGGTTGGGTTTACCTCAATATCTGGGCTGTTCAGCAGCATAGCTATAGCATTAATACCTACATCGTACAATACAGTTCTCTAAGATAACAGTAAGGGTTGGGTTTACCTCAATATCTGGGCTGTTCAGCAGCATAGCTATAGCATTAATACCTACATTGTACAATACAGTTCTCTAAGATAACTGTAAGGGTTGGGTTTACCTCAATATCTGGGCTGTTCAGCAGCATAGCTATAGCATTAATACCTACATTGTACAATAAAGTTCTCTAAGATAACTGTAACGGTTGGGTTTACCTCAATAGCTGGGCTGTTCAGCAGCATAGCTATAGCATTAATACCTACATTGTACAATAAAGTTCTCTAAGATAACAGTAAGGGTTGGGTTTACCTCAATATCTGGGCTGTTCAGCAGCATAGCTATATCATTAATACCTACATTGTACAATACAGTTCTCTAAGATAACAGTAAGGGTTGGGTTTACCTCAATATCTGGGCTGTTCAGCAGCATAGCTATAGCATTAATACCTACATTGCACAATACAGTTCTCTAAGATAACAGTAAGGGTTGGGTTTACCTCAATATCTGGGCTGTTCAGCAGCATAGCTATAGCATTAATACCTACATTATACAATACAGTTCTCTAAGATAACAGTAACAGTTGGGTTTACCTCAATATATGGGCTGTTCAGCAGCATAGCTATAGCATTAATACCTACATTGTACAATACAGTTCTCTAAGATAACAGTAAGGGTTGGGTTTACCTCAATATCTGGGCTGTTCAGCAGCATAGCTATAGCATTAATACCTACATTGTACAATACAGTTCTCTAAGATAACAGTAACAGTTGGGTTTACCTCAATATCTGGGCTGTTCAGCAGCATAGCTATAGCATTAATACCTACATTGTACAATACAGTTCTCTAAGATAACAGTAAGGGTTTACCTCAATATCTGGGCTGTTCAGCAGCATAGCTATATCATTAATACCTACATTGTACAATACAGTTCTCTAAGATAACGGTAAGGGTTTACCTCAATATCTGGGCTGTTCAGCAGCATAGCTATAGCATTAATACCTACATTGTACAATACAGTTCTCTAAGATAACTGTAAGGGTTGGGTTTACCTCAATATCTGGGCTGTTCAGCAGCATAGCTATAGCATTAATACCTACATTGTACACTACAGTTCTCTAAGATAACAGTAACGGTTGGGTTTACCTCAATATCTGGGCTGTTCAGCAGCATAGCTATAGCATTAATACCTACATTGTACAATACAGTTCTCTAAGATAACAGTAAGGGTTGGGTTTACCTCAATATCTGGGCTGTTCAGCAGCATAGCTATAGCATTAATACCTACATTGTACAATACAGTTCTCTAAGATAACGGTTGGGTTTACCTCAATATCTGGGCTGTTCAGCAGCATAGATATAGCATTAATACCTACATTGTACAATACAGTTCTCTAAGATAACAGTAAGGGTTTACCTCAATATCTGGGCTGTTCAGCAGCATATATATAGCATTAATACCTACATTGTACAATACAGTTCTCTAAGATAACTACGGTTGGGTTAACCTCAATATCTGGGCTGTTCAGCAGCATATATATAGCATTAATACCTACATTGTACAATACAGTTATCTAAGATAACTGTAAGGGTTTACCTCAATATCTGGGCTGTTCAGCAGCATAGCTATATCATTAATACCTACATTGTACAATACAGTTCTCTAAGATAACTATAACGGTTGGGTTTACCTCAATATATGGGTTGTTCAGCAGCATAGCTATAGCATTAATAACTACATTGTACAATACAGTTCTCTAAGATAACTGTAAGGGTTGGGTTTACCTCAATATCTGGGCTGTTCAGCAGCATAGCTATAGCATTAATACCTACATTGTACAATACAGTTCTCTAAGATAACAGTAAGGGTTTACTTCAATATCTGGGCTGTTCAGCAGCATAGCTATAGCATTAATACCTACATTGTACAATACAGTTCTCTAAGATAACAGTAAGGGTTTACCTCAATATCTGGGCTGTTCAGCAGCATAGCTATAGCATTAATACCTACATTGTACAATACAGTTCTCTAAGATAACAGTAACGGTTGGGTTTACCTCAATATCTGGGCTGTTCAGCATCATAGCTATAGCATTAATACCTACATTGTACAATACAGTTCTATAAGATAACAGTAACGGTTGGGTTTACCTCAATATCTGGGCTGTTCAGCAGCATAGCTATAGCATTAATGCCTACACTGTACAATACAGTTCTCTAAGATAACGGTTGGGTTTACCTCAATATCTGGGCTGTTCAGCAGCATAGCTATAGCATTAATACCTACATTGTAAAATATAGTTCTCTAAGATAACAGTAACAGTTGGGTTTACCTCAATATCTGGGCTGTTCAGCAGCATAGCTATAGCATTAATACCTACATTGTACAATACAGTTCTCTAAGATAACAGTAACAGTTGGGTTTACCTCAATATCTGGGCTGTTCAGCATCATAGCTATAGCATTAATACCTACATTGTACAATACAGTTCTCTAAGATAACAGTAACGGTTGGGTTTACTTCAATATCTGGGCTGTTCAGCAGCATAGCTATAGCATTAATACCTACACTGTACAATACAGTTCTCTAAGATAACGGTTGGGTTTACCTCAATATATGGGCTGTTCAGCAGCATAGCTATAGCATTAATACCTACATTGTACAATACAGTTCTCTAAGATAACAGTAACAGTTGGGTTTACCTCAATATCTGGGCTGTTCAGCAGCATAGCTATAGCATTAATACCTACATTGTACAATACAGTTCTCTAAGATAACAGTAACAGTTGGGTTTACCTCAATATCTGGGCTGTTCAGCAGCATAGCTATAGCATTAATACCTACATTGTACAATACAGTTCTATAAGATAACTGTAAGGGTTTACCTCAATATCTGGGCTGTTCAGCAGCATAGCTATAGCATTAATACCTACATTGTACAATACAGTTCTCTAAGATAACACTAAGGGTTGGGTTTACCTCAATAGCTGAGCTGTTCAGCAGCATAGCTATAGCATTAATACCTACATTGTACAATACAGTTCTGTAAGATAACAGTAAGGGTTGGGTTTACCTCAATATCTGGGCTGTTCAGCAGCATAGCTATAGCATTAATACCTACATTGTACAATACAGTTCTCTAAGATAACTGTAAGGGTTGGGTTTACCTCAATATCTGGGCTGTTCAGCAGCATAGCTATAGCATTAATACCTACATTGTACAATACAGTTCTCTAAGATAACGGTTGGGTTTACCTCAATATCTGGGCTGTTCAGCAGCATAGCTATAGCATTAATACCTACATTGTACAATACAGTTCTGTAAGATAACAGTAAGGGTTGGGTTTACCTCAATATCTGGGCTGTTCAGCAGCATAGCTATAGCATTAATACCTACATTGTACAATACAGTTCTCTAAGATAACGGTTGGGTTTACCTCAATATCTGAGCTGTTCAGCAGCATAGCTATAGCATTAATACCTACATTGTACAATACAGTTCTCTAAGATAACAGTAACGGTTGGGTTTACCTCAATATCTGGGCTGTTCAGCAGCATAGCTATAGCATTAATACCTACACTGTACAATACAGTTCTCTAAGATAACTGTAAGGGTTGGGTTTACCTCAATATCTGGGCTGTTCAGCAGCATAGCTATAGCATTAATACCTACATTGTACAATACAGTTCTCTAAGATAACGGTTGGGTTTACCTCAATATCTGGGCTGTTCAGCAGCATAGCTATAGCATTAATACCTACATTGTACAATACAGTTCTCTAAGATAACAGTAAGGGTTGGGTTTACCTCAATATCTGGGCTGTTCAGCAGCATAGCTATAGCATTAATACCTACATCGTACAATACAGTTCTCTAAGATAACTATAAGGGTTGGGTTTACCTCAATATCTGGGCTGTTCAGCAGCATAGCTATAGCATTAATACCTACATTGTACAATACAGTTCTCTAAGATAACAGTAAGGGTTGGGTTTACCTCAATATCTGGGCTGTTCAGCAGCATAGCTATAGCATTAATACCTACATTGTACAATACAGTTCTCTAAGATAACAGTAAGGGTTGGGTTTACCTCAATATCTGGGCTGTTCAGCAGCATAGCTATAGCATTAATACCTACATTGTACAATACAGTTCTGTAAGATAACAGTAAGGGTTGGGTTTACCTCAATATCTGGGCTGTTCAGCAGCATAGCTATAGCATTAATACCTACATTGTACAATACAGTTCTCTAAGATAACAGTAAGGGTTGGGTTTACCTCAATATCTGGGCTGTTCAGCAGCATAGCTATAGCATTAATACCTACATTGTACAATACAGTTCTCTAAGATAACAGTAAGGGTTGGGTTTACCTCAATATCTGGGCTGTTCAGCAGCATAGCTATAGCATTAATACCTACATTGTACAATACAGTTCTCTAAGATAACAGTAAGGGTTGGGTTTACCTCAATATCTGGGCTGTTCAGCAGCATAGCTATAGCATTAATACCTACATCGTACAATACAGTTCTCTAAGATAACAGTAAGGGTTGGGTTTACCTCAATATCTGGGCTGTTCAGCAGCATAGCTATAGCATTAATACCTACATTGTACAATACAGTTCTCTAAGATAACAGTAAGGGTTGGGTTTACCTCAATATCTGGGCTGTTCAGCAGCATAGCTATAGCATTAATACCTACATTGTACAATACAGTTCTCTAAGATAACAGTAAGGGTTGGGTTTACCTCAATATCTGGGCTGTTCAGCAGCATAGCTATAGCATTAATACCTACATCGTACAATACAATTCTCTAAGATAACTGTAAGGGTTGGGTTTACCTCAATATCTGGGCTGTTCAGCAGCATAGCTATAGCATTAATACCTACATTGTACAATACAGTTCTCTAAGATAACTGTAGGGGTTGGGTTTACCTCAATATCTGGGCTGTTCAGCAGCATAGCTATAGCATTAATACCTACATTGTACAATACAGTTCTCTAAGATAACAGTAACGGTTGGGTTTACCTCAATATCTGGGCTGTTCAGCAGCATAGCTATAGCATTAATACCTACATTGTACAATACAGTTCTCTAAGATAACAGTAAGGGTTGGGTTTACCTCAATATCTGGGCCGTTCAGCAGCATAGCTATAGCATTAATACCTACATTGTACAATACAGTTCTCTAAGATAACGGTTGGGTTTACCTCAATATCTGGGCTGTTCAGCAGCATAGCTATAGCATTAATACCTACATTGTACAATACAGTTCTCTAAGATAACTGTAAGGGTTGGGTTTACCTCAATATCTGGGCCGTTCAGCAGCATAGCTATAGCATTAATACCTACATTGTACAATACAGTTCTCTAAGATAACGGTTGGGTTTACCTCAATATCTGGGCTGTTCAGCAGCATAGCTATAGCATTAATACCTACATTGTACAATACAGTTCTCTAAGATAACAGTAAGGGTTGGGTTTACCTCAATATCTGGGCTGTTCAGCAGCATAGCTATAGCATGAATACCTACACTGTACAATACAGTTCTCTAAGATAACTGTAAGGGTTGGGATTACCTCAATATCTGGGCTGTTCAGCAGCATAGCTATAGCATTAATACCTACATTGTACAATACAGTTCTCTAAGATAACTGTAAGGGTTGGGATTACCTCAATATCTGGGCTGTTCAGTAGCATAGCTATAGCATTAATACCTACATTGTACAATACAGTTCTCTAAGATAACTGTAAGGGTTGGGTTTACCTCAATATCTGGGCTGTTCAGCAGCATAGCTATAGCATTAATACCTACATTGTACAATACAGTTCTCTAAGATAACAGTAAGGGTTGGGTTTACCTCAATATCTGGGCTGTTCAGCAGCATAGCTATAGCATTAATACCTACATTGTACAATACAATTCTCTAAGATAACAGTAAGGGTTGGGTTTACCTCAATATCTGGGCTGTTCAGCAGCATAGCTATAGCATTAATACCTACATTGTACAATACAGTTCTCTAAGATAACAGTAAGGGTTGGGTTTACCTCAATATCTGGGCTGTTCAGCAGCATAGCTATAGCATTAATACCTACATTGTACAATACAGTTCTCTAAGATAACTGTAAGGGTTGGGATTACCTCAATATCTGGGCTGTTCAGCAGCATAGCTATAGCATTAATACCTACATTGTACAATACAGTTCTCTAAGATAACTGTAAGGGTTGGGATTACCTCAATATCTGGGCTGTTCAGTAGCATAGCTATAGCATTAATACCTACATTGTACAATACAGTTCTCTAAGATAACAGTAAGGGTTGGGTTTACCTCAATATCTGGGCTGTTCAGCAGCATAGCTATAGCATTAATACCTACATTGTACAATACAGTTCTCTAAGATAACTGTAGGGGTTGGGTTTACCTCAATATCTGGGCTGTTCAGCAGCATAGCTATAGCATTAATACCTACATTGTACAATACAGTTCTCTAAGATAACTGTAAGGGTTGGGTTTACCTCAATATCTGGGCTGTTCAGCAGCATAGCTATAGCATTAATACCTACATTGTACAATACAGTTCTCTAAGATAACAGTAAGGGTTGGGTTTACCTCAATATCTGGGCTGTTCAGCAGCATAGCTATAGCATTAATACCTACATTGTACAATACAGTTCTCTAAGATAACTGTAAGGGTTGGGTTTACCTCAATATCTTGGCTGTTCAGCAGCATAGCTATAGCATTAATACCTACATTGTACAATACAGTTCTCTAAGATAACTGTAAGGGTTTACCTCAATATCTGGGCTGTTCAGCAGCATAGCTATAGCATTAATACCTACATTGTACAATACAGTTCTCTAAGATAACAGTAAGGGTTGGGTTTACCTCAATATCTGGGCTGTTCAGCAGCATAGCTATAGCATTAATACCTACATTGTACAATACAGTTCTCTAAGATAACAGTAAGGGTTGGGTTTACCTCAATATCTGGGCTGTTCAGCAGCATAGCTATAGCATTAATACCTACATTGTACAATACAGTTCTCTAAGATAACAGTAAGGGTTGGGTTTACCTCAATATCTGGGCTGTTCAGCAGCATAGCTATAGCATTAATACCTACATTGTACAATACAGTTCTCTAAGATAACTGTAAGGGTTGGGTTTACCTCAATATCTGGGCTGTTCAGCAGCATAGCTATAGCATTAATACCTACATTGTACAATACAGTTCTCTAAGATAACAGTAAGGGTTGGGTTTACCTCAATATCTGGGCTGTTCAGCAGCATAGCTATAGCATTAATACCTACATTGTACAATACAGTTCTCTAAGATAACTGTAAGGGTTGGGTTTACCTCAATATCTTGGCTGTTCAGCAGCATAGCTATAGCATTAATACCTACATTGTACAATACAGTTCTCTAAGATAACTGTAAGGGTTTACCTCAATATCTGGGCTGTTCAGCAGCATAGCTATAGCATTAATACCTACATTGTACAATACAGTTCTCTAAGATAACAGTAAGGGTTGGGTTTACCTCAATATCTGGGCTGTTCAGCAGCATAGCTATAGCATTAATACCTACATTGTACAATACAGTTCTCTAAGATAACAGTAAGGGTTGGGTTTACCTCAATATCTGGGCTGTTCAGCAGCATAGCTATAGCATTAATACCTACATTGTACAATACAGTTCTCTAAGATAATAGTAAGGGTTGGGTTTACCTCAATATCTGGGCTGTTCAGCAGCATAGCTATAGCATTAATACCTACATTGTACAATATAGTTCTGTAAGATAACAGTAAGGGTTGGGTTTACCTCAATATCTGGGCTGTTCAGCAGCATAGCTATAGCATTAATACCTACATTGTACAATACAGTTCTCTAAGATAACAGTAAGGGTTGGGTTTACCTCAATATCTGGGCTGTTCAGCAGCATAGCTATAGCATTAATACCTACATTGTACAATACAGTTCTCTAAGATAACAGTAAGGGTTGGGTTTACCTCAATATCTGGGCTGTTCAGTAGCATAGCTATAGCATTAATACCTACATTGTACAATACAGTTCTCTAAGATAACTGTAAGGGTTGGGTTTACCTCAATATCTGGGCTGTTCAGCAGCATAGCTATAGCATTAATACCTACATTGTACAATACAGTTCTCTAAGATAACAGTAAGGGTTGGGTTTACCTCAATATCTGGGCTGTTCAGCAGCATAGCTATAGCATTAATACCTACATTGTACAATACAGTTCTCTAAGATAACTGTAAGGGTTGGGTTTACCTCAATATCTTGGCTGTTCAGCAGCATAGCTATAGCATTAATACCTACATTGTACAATACAGTTCTCTAAGATAACTGTAAGGGTTTACCTCAATATCTGGGCTGTTCAGCAGCATAGCTATAGCATTAAAAACTACATTGTACAATACAATTCTCTAAGATAACAGTAAGGGTTGGGTTTACCTCAATATCTGGGCTGTTCAGCAGCATAGCTATAGCATTAATACCTACATTGTACAATACAGTTCTCTAAGATAACTGTATGGGTTGGGTTTACCTAAATATCTGGGCTGTTCAGCAGCATAGCTATAGCATTAATACCTACATTGTATAATACAGTTCTCTAAGATAACAGTAAGGGTTGGGTTTACCTCAATATCTGGGATGTTCAGCAGCATAGCTATAGCATTAATACCTACATTGTACAATACAGTTCTCTAAGATAACAGTAAGGGTTGGGTTTACCTCAATATCTGGGCTGTTCAGCAGCATAGCTATAGCATTAATACCTACATTGTACAATACAATTCTCTAAGATAACAGTAAGGGTTGGGTTTACCTCAATATCTGGGCTGTTCAGCAGCATAGCTATAGCATTAATACCTACATTGTACAATACAGTTCTCTAAGATAACTGTAGGGGTTGGGTTTACCTCAATATCTGGGCTGTTCAGCAGCATAGCTATAGCATTAATACCTACATTGTACAATACAGTTCTCTAAGATAACAGTAAGGGTTGGGTTTACCTCAATATCTGGGCTGTTCAGCAGCATAGCTATAGCATTAATACCTACATTGTACAATACAGTTCTCTAAGATAACAGTAAGGGTTGGGTTTACCTCAATATCTGGGCTGTTCAGCAGCATAGCTATAGCATTAATACCTACATTGTACAATACAATTCTCTAAGATAACAGTAAGGGTTGGGTTTACCTCAATATCTGGGCTGTTCAGCAGCATAGCTATAGCATTAATACCTACATTGTACAATACAGTTCTCTAAGATAACAGTAAGGGTTGGGTTTACCTCAATATCTGGGCTGTTCAGCAGCATAGCTATAGCATTAATACCTACATTGTACAATACAGTTCTCTAAGATAACTGTAAGGGTTGGGTTTACCTCAATATCTGGGCCGTTCAGCAGCATAGCTATAGCATTAATACCTACATTGTACAATACAGTTCTCTAAGATAACGGTTGGGTTTACCTCAATATCTGGGCTGTTCAGCAGCATAGCTATAGCATTAATACCTACATTGTACAATACAGTTCTCTAAGATAACAGTAAGGGTTGGGTTTACCTCAATATCTGGGCTGTTCAGCAGCATAGCTATAGCATTAATACCTACATTGTACAATACAGTTCTCTAAGATAACAGTAAGGGTTGGGTTTACCTCAATATCTGGGCTGTTCAGCAGCATAGCTATAGCATGAATACCTACACTGTACAATACAGTTCTCTAAGATAACTGTAAGGGTTGGGATTACCTCAATATCTGGGCTGTTCAGCAGCATAGCTATAGCATTAATACCTACATTGTACAATACAGTTCTCTAAGATAACTGTAAGGGTTGGGATTACCTCAATATCTGGGCTGTTCAGTAGCATAGCTATAGCATTAATACCTACATTGTACAATACAGTTCTCTAAGATAACTGTAAGGGTTGGGTTTACCTCAATATCTGGGCTGTTCAGTAGCATAGCTATAGCATTAATACCTACATTGTACAATACAGTTCTCTAAGATAACTGTAAGGGTTGGGTTTACCTCAATATCTGGGCTGTTCAGCAGCATAGCTATAGCATTAATACCTACATTGTACAATACAGTTCTCTAAGATAACAGTAAGGGTTGGGTTTACCTCAATATCTGGGCTGTTCAGCAGCATAGCTATAGCATTAATACCTACATTGTACAATACAGTTCTCTAAGATAACTGTAAGGGTTGGGTTTACCTCAATATCTTGGCTGTTCAGCAGCATAGCTATAGCATTAATACCTACATTGTACAATACAGTTCTCTAAGATAACTGTAAGGGTTTACCTCAATATCTGGGCTGTTCAGCAGCATAGCTATAGCATTAATACCTACATTGTACAATACAGTTCTCTAATATAACACTAAGGGTTGGGTTTACCTCAATAGCTGAGCTGTTCAGCAGCATAGCTATAGCATTAATACCTACATTGTACAATACAGTTCTCTAAGATAACAGTAAGGGTTGGGTTTACCTCAATATCTGGGCTGTTCAGCAGCATAGCTATAGCATTAATACCTACATTGTACAATACAGTTCTCTAAGATAACTGTAGGGGTTGGGTTTAACTCAATATCTGGGCTGTTCAGCAGCATAGCTATAGCATTAATACATACATTGTACAATACAGTTCTCTAAGATAACAGTAAGGGTTGGGTTTACCTCAATATCTGGGCTGTTCAGCAGCATAGCTATAGCATTAATACCTACATTGTACAATACAGTTCTCTAAGATAACTGTAAGGGTTTACCTCAATATCTGGGCTGTTCAGCAGCATAGCTATAGCATTAATACCTACATTGTACAATACAGTTCTCTAATATAACACTAAGGGTTGGGTTTACCTCAATAGCTGAGCTGTTCAGCAGCATAGCTATAGCATTAATACCTACATTGTACAATACAGTTCTCTAAGATAACAGTAAGGGTTTACCTCAATATCTGGGCTGTTCAGCAGCATAGCTATAGCATTAATACCTACATTGTACAATACAGTTCTCTAAGATAACAGTAAGGGTTGGGTTTACCTCAATATCTGGGCTGTTCAGCAGCATAGCTATAGCATTAATACCTACATTGTACAATACAGTTCTCTAAGATAACAGTAAGGGTTGGGTTTACCTCAATATCTGGGCTGTTCAGCAGCATAGCTATAGCATTAATACCTACATTGTACAATACAGTTCTCTAAGATAACAGTAAGGGTTGGGTTTACCTCAATATCTGGGCTGTTCAGTAGCATAGCTATAGCATTAATACCTACATTGTACAATACAGTTCTCTAAGATAACTGTAAGGGTTGGGTTTACCTCAATATCTGGGCTGTTCAGCAGCATAGCTATAGCATTAATACCTACATTGTACAATACAGTTCTCTAAGATAACAGTAAGGGTTGGGTTTACCTCAATATCTGGGCTGTTCAGCAGCATAGCTATAGCATTAATACCTACATTGTACAATACAGTTCTCTAAGATAACTGTAAGGGTTGGGTTTACCTCAATATCTTGGCTGTTCAGCAGCATAGCTATAGCATTAATACCTACATTGTACAATACAGTTCTCTAAGATAACTGTAAGGGTTTACCTCAATATCTGGGCTGTTCAGCAGCATAGCTATAGCATTAATACCTACATTGTACAATACAGTTCTCTAAGATAACAGTAACGGTTGGGTTTACCTCAATATCTGGGCTGTTCAGCAGCATAGCTATAGCATTAATACCTACATTGTACAATACAGTTCTCTAAGATAACAGTAAGGGTTGGGTTTAACTCAATATCTGGGCTGTTCAGCAGCATAGCTATAGCATTAATACCTACATTGTACAATACAGTTCTCTAAGATAACTGTAGGGGTTGGGTTTACCTCAATATCTGGGCTGTTCAGCAGCATAGCTATAGCATTAATACCTACATTGTACAATACAGTTCTCTAAGATAACGGTTGGGTTTACCTCAATATATGGGCTGTTCAGCAGCATAGCTATAGCATTAATACCTACATTGTACAATACAGTTCTCTAAGATAACTGTAAGGGTTGGGTTTACCTCAATATCTGGGCCGTTCAGCAGCATAGCTATAGCATTAATACCTACATTGTACAATACAGTTCTCTAAGATAACGGTTGGGTTTACCTCAATATCTGGGCTGTTCAGCAGCATAGCTATAGCATTAATACCTACATTGTACAATACAGTTCTCTAAGATAACTGTAAGGGTTGGGATTACCTCATTATCTGGGCTGTTCAGTAGCATAGCTATAGCATTAATACCTACATTGTACAATACAGTTCTCTAAGATAACTGTAAGGGTTGGGTTTACCTCAATATCTGGGCTGTTCAGTAGCATAGCTATAGCATTAATACCTACATTGTACAATACAGTTCTCTAAGATAACTGTAAGGGTTGGATTTACCTCAATATCTGGGCTGTTCAGCAGCATAGCTATAGCATTAATACCTACATTGTACAATACAGTTCTCTAAGATAACTGTAAGGGTTGGGTTTACCTCAATATCTGGGCCGTTCAGCAGCATAGCTATAGCATTAATACCTACATTGTACAATACAGTTCTCTAAGATAACGGTTGGGTTTACCTCAATATCTGGGCTGTTCAGCAGCATAGCTATAGCATTAATACCTACATTGTACAATACAGTTCTCTAAGATAACAGTAAGGGTTGGGTTTACCTCAATATCTGGGCTGTTCAGCAGCATAGCTATAGCATTAATACCTACATTGTACAATACAGTTCTCTAAGATAACAGTAAGGGTTGGGTTTAACTCAATATCTGGGCTGTTCAGCAGCATAGCTATAGCATTAATACCTACATTGTACAATACAGTTCTCTAAGATAACTGTAGAGGTTGGGTTTACCTCAATATCTGGGCTGTTCAGCAGCATAGCTATAGCATTAATACCTACATTGTACAATACAGTTCTCTAAGATAACAGTAAGGGTTGGGTTTACCTCAATATCTGGGCTGTTCAGCAGCATAGCTATAGCATTAATACCTACATTGTACAATACAGTTCTCTAAGATAACTGTAAGGGTTGGGTTTACCTCAATATCTTGGCTGTTCAGCAGCATAGCTATAGCATTAATACCTACATTGTACAATACAGTTCTCTAAGATAACTGTAAGGGTTTACCTCAATATCTGGGCTGTTCAGCAGCATAGCTATAGCATTAATACCTACATTGTACAATACAGTTCTCTAATATAACACTAAGGGTTGGGTTTACCTCAATAGCTGAGCTGTTCAGCAGCATAGCTATAGCATTAATACCTACATTGTACAATACAGTTCTCTAAGATAACAGTAAGGGTTGGGTTTACCTCAATATCTGGGCTGTTCAGCAGCATAGCTATAGCATTAATACCTACATTGTACAATACAGTTCTCTAAGATAACTGTAAGGGTTGGGTTTACCTCAATATCTGGGCTGTTCAGCAGCATAGCTATAGCATTAATACCTACATTGTACAATATAGTTCTGTAAGATAACAGTAAGGGTTGGGTTTACCTCAATATCTGGGCTGTTCAGCAGCATAGCTATAGCATTAATACCTACATTGTACAATACAGTTCTCTAAGATAACAGTAAGGGTTGGGTTTACCTCAATATCTGGGCTGTTCAGCAGCATAGCTATAGCATTAATACCTACATTGTACAATACAGTTCTCTAAGATAACAGTAAGGGTTGGGTTTACCTCAATATCTGGGCTGTTCAGTAGCATAGCTATAGCATTAATACCTACATTGTACAATACAGTTCTCTAAGATAACTGTAAGGGTTGGGTTTACCTCAATATCTGGGCTGTTCAGCAGCATAGCTATAGCATTAATACCTACATTGTACAATACAGTTCTCTAAGATAACAGTAAGGGTTGGGTTTACCTCAATATCTGGGCTGTTCAGCAGCATAGCTATAGCATTAATACCTACATTGTACAATACAGTTCTCTAAGATAACTGTAAGGGTTGGGTTTACCTCAATATCTTGGCTGTTCAGCAGCATAGCTATAGCATTAATACCTACATTGTACAATACAGTTCTCTAAGATAACTGTAAGGGTTTACCTCAATATCTGGGCTGTTCAGCAGCATAGCTATAGCATTAAAAACTACATTGTACAATACAATTCTCTAAGATAACAGTAAGGGTTGGGTTTACCTCAATATCTGGGCTGTTCAGCAGCATAGCTATAGCATTAATACCTACATTGTACAATACAGTTCTCTAAGATAACTGTATGGGTTGGGTTTACCTAAATATCTGGGCTGTTCAGCAGCATAGCTATAGCATTAATACCTACATTGTATAATACAGTTCTCTAAGATAACAGTAAGGGTTGGGTTTACCTCAATATCTGGGCTGTTCAGCAGCATAGCTATAGCATTAATACCTACATTGTACAATACAGTTCTCTAAGATAACAGTAAGGGTTGGGTTTACCTCAATATCTGGGCTGTTCAGCAGCATAGCTATAGCATTAATACCTACATTGTACAATACAATTCTCTAAGATAACAGTAAGGGTTGGGTTTACCTCAATATCTGGGCTGTTCAGCAGCATAGCTATAGCATTAATACCTACATTGTACAATACAGTTCTCTAAGATAACTGTAGGGGTTGGGTTTACCTCAATATCTGGGCTGTTCAGCAGCATAGCTATAGCATTAATACCTACATTGTACAATACAGTTCTCTAAGATAACAGTAAGGGTTGGGTTTACCTCAATATCTGGGCTGTTCAGCAGCATAGCTATAGCATTAATACCTACATTGTACAATACAGTTCTCTAAGATAACAGTAAGGGTTGGGTTTACCTCAATATCTGGGCTGTTCAGCAGCATAGCTATAGCATTAATACCTACATTGTACAATACAATTCTCTAAGATAACAGTAAGGGTTGGGTTTACCTCAATATCTGGGCTGTTCAGCAGCATAGCTATAGCATTAATACCTACATTGTACAATACAGTTCTCTAAGATAACAGTAAGGGTTGGATTTACCTCAATATCTGGGCTGTTCAGCAGCATAGCTATAGCATTAATACCTACATTGTACAATACAGTTCTCTAAGATAACTGTAAGGGTTGGGTTTACCTCAATATCTGGGCCGTTCAGCAGCATAGCTATAGCATTAATACCTACATTGTACAATACAGTTCTCTAAGATAACGGTTGGGTTTACCTCAATATCTGGGCTGTTCAGCAGCATAGCTATAGCATTAATACCTACATTGTACAATACAGTTCTCTAAGATAACAGTAAGGGTTGGGTTTACCTCAATATCTGGGCTGTTCAGCAGCATAGCTATAGCATTAATACCTACATTGTACAATACAGTTCTCTAAGATAACAGTAAGGGTTGGGTTTACCTCAATATCTGGGCTGTTCAGCAGCATAGCTATAGCATGAATACCTACACTGTACAATACAGTTCTCTAAGATAACTGTAAGGGTTGGGATTACCTCAATATCTGGGCTGTTCAGTAGCATAGCTATAGCATTAATACCTACATTGTACAATACAGTTCTCTAAGATAACTGTAAGGGTTGGGTTTACCTCAATATCTGGGCTGTTCAGCAGCATAGCTATAGCATTAATACCTACATTGTACAATACAGTTCTCTAAGATAACAGTAAGGGTTGGGTTTACCTCAATATCTGGGCTGTTCAGCAGCATAGCTATAGCATTAATACCTACATTGTACAATACAGTTCTCTAAGATAACTGTAAGGGTTGGGTTTACCTCAATATCTTGGCTGTTCAGCAGCATAGCTATAGCATTAATACCTACATTGTACAATACAGTTCTCTAAGATAACTGTAAGGGTTTACCTCAATATCTGGGCTGTTCAGCAGCATAGCTATAGCATTAATACCTACATTGTACAATACAGTTCTCTAATATAACACTAAGGGTTGGGTTTACCTCAATAGCTGAGCTGTTCAGCAGCATAGCTATAGCATTAATACCTACATTGTACAATACAGTTCTCTAAGATAACAGTAAGGGTTGGGTTTACCTCAATATCTGGGCTGTTCAGCAGCATAGCTATAGCATTAATACCTACATTGTACAATACAGTTCTCTAAGATAACTGTAGGGGTTGGGTTTAACTCAATATCTGGGCTGTTCAGCAGCATAGCTATAGCATTAATACCTACATTGTACAATACAGTTCTCTAAGATAACAGTAAGGGTTGGGTTTACCTCAATATCTGGGCTGTTCAGCAGCATAGCTATAGCATTAATACCTACATTGTACAATACAGTTCTCTAAGATAACTGTAAGGGTTTACCTCAATATCTGGGCTGTTCAGCAGCATAGCTATAGCATTAATACCTACATTGTACAATACAGTTCTCTAATATAACACTAAGGGTTGGGTTTACCTCAATAGCTGAGCTGTTCAGCAGCATAGCTATAGCATTAATACCTACATTGTACAATACAGTTCTCTAAGATAACAGTAAGGGTTGGGTTTACCTCAATATCTGGGCTGTTCAGTAGCATAGCTATAGCATTAATACCTACATTGTACAATACAGTTCTCTAAGATAACAGTAACAGTTGGGTTTACCTCAATATCTGGGCTGTTCAGCAGCATAGCTATAGCATTAATACCTACATTGTACAATACAGTTCTCTAAGATAACAGTAAGGGTTGGGTTTACCTCAATATCTGGGCTGTTCAGCAGCATAGCTATAGCATTAATACCTACATTGTACAATACAGTTCTCTAAGATAACAGTAAGGGTTGGGTTTACCTCAATATCTGGGCTGTTCAGTAGCATAGCTATAGCATTAATACCTACATTGTACAATACAGTTCTCTAAGATAACTGTAAGGGTTGGGTTTACCTCAATATCTGGGCTGTTCAGCAGCATAGCTATAGCATTAATACCTACATTGTACAATACAGTTCTCTAAGATAACAGTAAGGGTTGGGTTTACCTCAATATCTGGGCTGTTCAGCAGCATAGCTATAGCATTAATACCTACATTGTACAATACAGTTCTCTAAGATAACTGTAAGGGTTGGGTTTACCTCAATATCTTGGCTGTTCAGCAGCATAGCTATAGCATTAATACCTACATTGTACAATACAGTTCTCTAAGATAACTGTAAGGGTTTACCTCAATATCTGGGCTGTTCAGCAGCATAGCTATAGCATTAAAAACTACATTGTACAATACAATTCTCTAAGATAACAGTAAGGGTTGGGTTTACCTCAATATCTGGGCTGTTCAGCAGCATAGCTATAGCATTAATACCTACATTGTACAATACAGTTCTCTAAGATAACAGTAAGGGTTGGGTTTACCTCAATATCTGGGCTGTTCAGCAGCATAGCTATAGCATTAATACCTACATTGTACAATAAAGTTCTCTAAGATAACTGTAAGGGTTGGGTTTACCTCAATATCTGGGCTGTTCAGCAGCATAGCTATAGCATTAATGCCTACACTGTACAATACAGTTCTCTAAGATAACGGTTGGGTTTACCTCAATATCTGGGCTGTTCAGCAGCATAGCTATAGCATTAATACCTACATTGTACAATACAGTTCTCTAAGATAACTGTAAGGGTTGGGTTTACCTCAATATCTGGGCTGTTCAGCAGCATAGCTATAGCATTAATACCTACATTGTACAATACAGTTCTCTAAGATAACTGTAGGGGTTGGGTTTACCTAAATATATGGGCTGTTCAGCAGCATAGCTATAGCATTAATACCTACATTGTATAATACAGTTCTCTAAGATAACAGTAAGGGTTGGGTTTACCTCAATATCTGGGCTGTTCAGCAGCATAGCTATAGCATTAATACCTACATTGTACAATACAGTTCTCTAAGATAACAGTAAGGGTTGGGTTTACCTCAATATCTGGGCTGTTCAGCAGCATAGCTATAGCATTAATACCTACATTGTACAATACAGTTCTCTAAGATAACTGTAAGGGTTGGGTTTACCTCAATATCTGGGCCGTTCAGCAGCATAGCTATAGCATTAATACCTACATTGTACAATACAGTTCTCTAAGATAACGGTTGGGTTTACCTCAATATCTGGGCTGTTCAGCAGCATAGCTATAGCATTAATACCTACATTGTACAATACAGTTCTCTAAGATAACTGTAAGGGTTGGGATTACCTCAATATCTGGGCTGTTCAGTAGCATAGCTATAGCATTAATACCTACATTGTACAATACAGTTCTCTAAGATAACTGTAAGGGTTGGGTTTACCTCAATATCTGGGCTGTTCAGTAGCATAGCTATAGCATTAATACCTACATTGTACAATACAGTTCTCTAAGATAACTGTAAGGGTTGGATTTACCTCAATATCTGGGCTGTTCAGCAGCATAGCTATAGCATTAATACCTACATTGTACAATACAGTTCTCTAAGATAACTGTAAGGGTTGGGTTTACCTCAATATCTGGGCCGTTCAGCAGCATAGCTATAGCATTAATACCTACATTGTACAATACAGTTCTCTAAGATAACGGTTGGGTTTACCTCAATATCTGGGCTGTTCAGCAGCATAGCTATAGCATTAATACCTACATTGTACAATACAGTTCTCTAAGATAACAGTAAGGGTTGGGTTTACCTCAATATCTGGGCTGTTCAGCAGCATAGCTATAGCATTAATACCTACATTGTACAATACAGTTCTCTAAGATAACAGTAAGGGTTGGGTTTAACTCAATATCTGGGCTGTTCAGCAGCATAGCTATAGCATTAATACCTACATTGTACAATACAGTTCTCTAAGATAACTGTAGAGGTTGGGTTTACCTCAATATCTGGGCTGTTCAGCAGCATAGCTATAGCATTAATACCTACATTGTACAATACAGTTCTCTAAGATAACGGTTGGGTTTACCTCAATATCTGGGCTGTTCAGCAGCATAGCTATAGCATTAATACCTGCATTGTACAATACAGTTCTCTAAGATAACTGTAAGGGTTGGGTTTACCTCAATATCTGGGCTGTTCAGCAGCATAGCTATAGCATTAATACCTACATTGTACAATACAGTTCTCTAAGATAACAGTAAGGGTTTACCTCAATAGCTGGGCTGTTCAGCAGCATAGCTATAGCATTAATACCTACATTGTACAATACAGTTCTCTAAGATAACAGTAACGGTTGGGTTTACCTCAATATCTGGGCTGTTCAGCAGCATAGCTATAGCATTAATACCTACATTGTACAATACAGTTCTCTAAGATAACAGTAAGGGTTGGGTTTACCTCAATATCTGGGCTGTTCAGCAGCATAGCTATAGCATTAATACCTACATTGTACAATACAGTTCTCTAAGATAACGGTTGGGTTTACCTCAATATATGGGCTGTTCAGCAGCATAGCTATAGCATTAATACCTACATTGTATAATACAGTTCTCTAAGATAACTGTAAGGATTGGGTTTACCTCAATATCTGGGCTGTTCAGCAGCATAGCTATAGCATTAATACCTACATTGTACAATACAGTTCTCTAAGATAACAGTAACAGTTGGGTTTACCTCAATATCTGGGCTGTTCAGCAGCATAGCTATAGCATTAATACCTACATTGTACAATACAGTTCTCTAAGATAACTGTAAGGGTTGGGTTTACCTCAATATCTGGGCTGTTCAGCAGCATAGCTATAGCATTAATACCTACATTGTACAATACAGTTCTCTAAGATAACTGTAAGGGTTGGGTTTACCTCAATATCTGGGCTGTTCAGCAGCATAGCTATAACATTAATACCTACATTGTACAATACAGTTCTCTAAGATAACAGTAAGGGTTGGGTTTACCTCAATATATGGGCTGTTCAGCAGCATAGCTATAGCATTAATACCTACATTGTACAATACAGTTCTCTAAGATAACAGTAAGGGTTGGGTTTACCTCAATATCTGGGCTGTTCAGCAGCATAGCTATAGCATTAATACCTACATTGTACAATACAGTTCTCTAAGATAACAGTAAGGGTTGGGTTTACCTCAATATCTGGGATGTTCATCAGCATAGCTATAGCATTAATACCTACATAGTACAATACAGTTCTCTAAGATAACTATAAGGGTTGGGTTTACCTCAATATCTGGGCTGTTCAGCAGCATAGCTATAGCATTAATACCTACATTGTACAATACAGTTCTCTAAGATAACAGTAAGGGTTGGGTTTACCTCAATATCTGGGCTGTTCAGCAGCATAGCTATAGCATTAATACCTACATTGTACAATACAGTTCTCTAAGATAACAGTAAGGGTTGGGTTTACCTCAATATCTGGGCTGTTCAGCAGCATAGCTATAGCATTAATATCTACATTGTACAATACAGTTCTGTAAGATAACAGTAAGGGTTGGGTTTACCTCAATATCTGGGCTGTTCAGCAGCATAGCTATAGCATTAATACCTACATTGTACAATACAGTTCTCTAAGATAACAGTAAGGGTTGGGTTTAACTCAATATCTGGGCTGTTCAGCAGCATAGCTATAGCATTAATACCTACATTGTACAATACAGTTCTCTAAGATAACAGTAAGGGTTGGGTTTAACTCAATATCTGGGCTGTTCAGCAGCATATCTATAGCATTAATACCTACACTGTACAATACAGTTCTCTAAGATAACTGTAGGGGTTGGGTTTACCTCAATATCTGGGCTGTTCAGCAGCATAGCTATAGCATTAATACCTACATTGTACAATACAGTTCTCTAAGATAACAGAAAGGGTTGGGTTTACCTCAATATCTGGGCTGTTCAGCAGCATAGCTATAGCATTAATACCTACATTGTACAATACAGTTCTCTAAGATAACAGTAAGGGTTGGGTTTACCTCAATAGCTGGGCTGTTCAGCAGCATAGCTATAGCATTAATACCTACATTGTATAATACATTTCTCTAAGATAACAGTAAGGGTTGGGTTTACCTCAATATCTGGGCTGTTCAGCAGCATAGCTATAGCATTAATACCTACATTGTACAATACAGTTCTCTAAGATAACTGTAAGGGTTGGGTTTACCTCAATATCTGGGCTGTTCAGCAGCATAGCTATAGCATTAATACCTACATTGTACAGTACAGTTCTCTAAGATAACAGTAAGGGTTGGGTTTACCTCAATATCTGGGCTGTTCAGCAGCATAGCTATAGCATTAATACCTACATTGTACAATACAGTTCTCTAAGATAACAGTAAGGGTTGGGTTTACCTCAATATCTGGGCTGTTCAGCAGCATAGCTATAGCATTAATACCTACATTGTACAATACAGTTCTCTAAGATAACAGTAAGGGTTGGGTTTACCTCAATATCTGGGCTGTTCAGCAGCATAGCTATAGCATTAATACCTACATTGTACAATACAGTTCTCTAAGATAACTAAGGTTGGGTTTACCTCAATATCTGGGCTGTTCAGCAGCATAGCTATAGCATTAATACCTATATTGTACAATACAGTTCTCTAAGATAACAGTAAGGGTTGGGTTTACCTCAATATCTGGGCTGTTCAGCAGCATAGCTATAGCATTAATACCTACATTGTACAATACAGTTCTCTAAGATAACTGTAAGGGTTGGGTTTACCTCAATATCTGGGCTGTTCAGCAGCATAGCTATAGCATTAATACCTACATTGTACAATACAGTTCTCTAAGATAACAGTAAGGGTTTACCTCAATATCTGGGCTGTTCAGCAGCATATCTATAGCATTAATACCTACATTGTACAATACAGTTCTCTAAGATAACTGTAAGGGTTGGGATTACCTCAATATCTGGGCTGTTCAGTAGCATAGCTATAGCATTAATACCTACATTGTACAATACAGTTCTCTAAGATAACTGTAAGGGTTGGGTTTACCTCAATATCTGGGCTGTTCAGCAGCATAGCTATAGCATTAATACCTACATTGTACAATACAGTTCTCTAAGATAACAGTAAGGGTTGGGTTTACCTCAATATCTGGGCTGTTCAGCAGCATAGCTATAGCATTAATACCTACATTGTACAATACAGTTCTCTAAGATAACTGTAAGGGTTGGGTTTACCTCAATATCTTGGCTGTTCAGCAGCATAGCTATAGCATTAATACCTACATTGTACAATACAGTTCTCTAAGATAACTGTAAGGGTTTACCTCAATATCTGGGCTGTTCAGCAGCATAGCTATAGCATTAAAAACTACATTGTACAATACAATTCTCTAAGATAACAGTAAGGGTTGGGTTTACCTCAATATCTGGGCTGTTCAGCAGCATAGCTATAGCATTAATACCTACATTGTACAATACAGTTCTCTAAGATAACTGTAGGGGTTGGGTTTACCTAAATATCTGGGCTGTTCAGCAGCATAGCTATAGCATTAATACCTACATTGTACAATACAGTTCTCTAAGATAACTGTAAGGGTTGGGTTTACCTCAATATCTGGGCTGTTCAGCAGCATAGCTATAGCATTAATACCTACATTGTACAATACAGTTCTCTAAGATAACAGTAAGGGTTGGGTTTACCTCAATATCTGGGCTGTTCAGCAGCATAGCTATAGCATTAATACCTACATTGTACAATACAGTTCTCTAAGATAACTGTAAGGGTTGGGTTTACCTCAATATCTTGGCTGTTCAGCAGCATAGCTATAGCATTAATACCTACATTGTACAATACAGTTCTCTAAGATAACTGTAAGGGTTTACCTCAATATCTGGGCTGTTCAGCAGCATAGCTATAGCATTAATACCTACATTGTACAATACAGTTCTCTAAGATAACACTAAGGGTTGGGTTTACCTCAATAGCTGAGCTGTTCAGCAGCATAGCTATAGCATTAATACCTACATTGTACAATACAGTTCTCTAAGATAACAGTAAGGGTTGGGTTTACCTCAATATCTGGGCTGTTCAGCAGCATAGCTATAGCATTAATACCTACATTGTACAATACAGTTCTCTAAGATAACAGTAAGGGTTGGGTTTACCTCAATATCTGGGCTGTTCAGCAGCATAGCTATAGCATTAATACCTACATTGTACAATACAGTTCTCTAAGATAACAGTAAGGGTTGGGTTTACCTCAATATCTGGGCCGTTCAGCAGCATAGCTATAGCATTAATACCTACATTGTACAATACAGTTCTCTAAGATAACAGTAAGGGTTGGGTTTACCTCAATATCTGGGCTGTTCAGCAGCATAGCTATAGCATTAATACCTACATTGTACAATACAGTTCTCTAAGATAACAGTAAGGGTTGGGTTTACCTCAATATCTGGGCTGTTCAGCAGCATAGCTATAGCATTAATACCTACATTGTACAATACAGTTCTCTAAGATAACAGTAAGGGTTGGGATTACCTCAATATCTGGGCTGTTCAGTAGCATAGCTATAGCATTAATACCTACATTGTACAATACAGTTCTCTAAGATAACTGTAAGGGTTGGGTTTACCTCAATATCTGGGCTGTTCAGCAGCATAGCTATAGCATTAATACCTACATTGTACAATACAGTTCTCTAAGATAACAGTAAGGGTTGGGTTTACCTCAATATCTGGGCTGTTCAGCAGCATAGCTATAGCATTAATACCTACATTGTACAATACAGTTCTCTAAGATAACTGTAAGGGTTGGGTTTACCTCAATATCTTGGCTGTTCAGCAGCATAGCTATAGCATTAATACCTACATTGTACAATACAGTTCTCTAAGATAACTGTAAGGGTTTACCTCAATATCTGGGCTGTTCAGCAGCATAGCTATAGCATTAAAAACTACATTGTACAATACAATTCTCTAAGATAACAGTAAGGGTTGGGTTTACCTCAATATCTGGGCTGTTCAGCAGCATAGCTATAGCATTAATACCTACATTGTACAATACAGTTCTCTAAGATAACTGTAGGGGTTGGGTTTACCTAAATATCTGGGCTGTTCAGCAGCATAGCTATAGCATTAATACCTACATTGTATAATACAGTTCTCTAAGATAACAGTAAGGGTTGGGTTTACCTCAATATCTGGGCTGTTCAGCAGCATAGCTATAGCATTAATACCTACATTGTACAATACAGTTCTCTAAGATAACAGTAAGGGTTGGGTTTACCTCAATATCTGGGCTGTTCAGCAGCATAGCTATAGCATTAATACCTACATTGTACAATACAGTTCTCTAAGATAACAGTAAGGGTTGGGTTTACCTCAATATCTGGGCTGTTCAGCAGCATAGCTATAGCATTAATACCTACATTGTACAATACAGTTCTCTAAGATAACTGTAAGGGTTGGGTTTACCTCAATATCTGGGCCGTTCAGCAGCATAGCTATAGCATTAATACCTACATTGTACAATACAGTTCTCTAAGATAACGGTTGGGTTTACCTCAATATCTGGGCTGTTCAGCAGCATAGCTATAGCATTAATACCTACATTGTACAATACAGTTCTCTAAGATAACAGTAAGGGTTGGGTTTACCTCAATATCTGGGCTGTTCAGCAGCATAGCTATAGCATTAATACCTACATTGTACAATACAGTTCTCTAAGATAACAGTAAGGGTTGGGTTTAACTCAATATCTGGGCTGTTCAGCAGCATAGCTATAGCATTAATACCTACATTGTACAATACAGTTCTCTAAGATAACTGTAGGGGTTGGGTTTACCTCAATATCTGGGCTGTTCAGCAGCATAGCTATAGCATTAATACCTACATTGTACAATACAGTTCTCTAAGATAACGGTTGGGTTTACCTCAATATATGGGCTGTTCAGCAGCATAGCTATAGCATTAATACCTACATTGTACAATACAGTTCTCTAAGATAACTGTAGGGGTTGGGTTTACCTCAATATCTGGGCTGTTCAGCAGCATAGCTATAGCATTAATACCTACATTGTACAATACAGTTCTCTAAGATAACAGTAAGGGTTGGGTTTAACTCAATATCTGGGCTGTTCAGCAGCATAGCTATAGCATTAATACCTACATTGTACAATACAGTTCTCTAAGATAACTGTAGGGGTTGGGTTTACCTCAATATCTGGGCTGTTCAGCAGCATAGCTATAGCATTAATACCTACATTGTACAATACAGTTCTCTAAGATAACGGTTGGGTTTACCTCAATATATGGGCTGTTCAGCAGCATAGCTATAGCATTAATACCTACATTGTACAATACAGTTCTCTAAGATAACTGTAAGGGTTGGGTTTACCTCAATATCTGGGCCGTTCAGCAGCATAGCTATAGCATTAATACCTACATTGTACAATACAGTTCTCTAAGATAACGGTTGGGTTTACCTCAATATCTGGGCTGTTCAGCAGCATAGCTATAGCATTAATACCTACATTGTACAATACAGTTCTCTAAGATAACTGTAAGGGTTGGGATTACCTCAATATCTGGGCTGTTCAGTAGCATAGCTATAGCATTAATACCTACATTGTACAATACAGTTCTCTAAGATAACTGTAAGGGTTGGGTTTACCTCAATATCTGGGCTGTTCAGTAGCATAGCTATAGCATTAATACCTACATTGTACAATACAGTTCTCTAAGATAACTGTAAGGGTTGGATTTACCTCAATATCTGGGCTGTTCAGCAGCATAGCTATAGCATTAATACCTACATTGTACAATACAGTTCTCTAAGATAACTGTAAGGGTTGGGTTTACCTCAATATCTGGGCCGTTCAGCAGCATAGCTATAGCATTAATACCTACATTGTACAATACAGTTCTCTAAGATAACGGTTGGGTTTACCTCAATAGCTGGGCTGTTCAGCAGCATAGCTATAGCATTAATACCTACATTGTACAATACAGTTCTCTAAGATAACAGTAAGGGTTGGGTTTAACTCAATATCTGGGCTGTTCAGCAGCATATCTATAGCATTAATACCTACACTGTACAATACAGTTCTCTAAGATAACTGTAGGGGTTGGGTTTACCTCAATATCTGGGCTGTTCAGCAGCATAGCTATAGCATTAATACCTACATTGTACAATACAGTTCTCTAAGATAACTGTAAGGGTTGGGATTACCTCAATATCTGGGCTGTTCAGTAGCATAGCTATAGCATTAATACCTACATTGTACAATACAGTTCTCTAAGATAACTGTAAGGGTTGGGTTTACCTCAATATCTGGGCTGTTCAGCAGCATAGCTATAGCATTAATACCTACATTGTACAATACAGTTCTCTAAGATAACAGTAAGGGTTGGGTTTACCTCAATATCTGGGCTGTTCAGCAGCATAGCTATAGCATTAATACCTACATTGTACAATACAGTTCTCTAAGATAACTGTAAGGGTTGGGTTTACCTCAATATCTTGGCTGTTCAGCAGCATAGCTATAGCATTAATACCTACATTGTACAATACAGTTCTCTAAGATAACTGTAAGGGTTTACCTCAATATCTGGGCTGTTCAGCAGCATAGCTATAGCATTAAAAACTACATTGTACAATACAATTCTCTAAGATAACAGTAAGGGTTGGGTTTACCTCAATATCTGGGCTGTTCAGCAGCATAGCTATAGCATTAATACCTACATTGTACAATACAGTTCTCTAAGATAACTGTAGGGGTTGGGTTTACCTAAATATCTGGGCTGTTCAGCAGCATAGCTATAGCATTAATACCTACATTGTATAATACAGTTCTCTAAGATAACAGTAAGGGTTGGGTTTACCTCAATATCTGGGCTGTTCAGCAGCATAGCTATAGCATTAATACCTACATTGTACAATACAGTTCTCTAAGATAACAGTAAGGGTTGGGTTTACCTCAATATCTGGGCTGTTCAGCAGCATAGCTATAGCATTAATACCTACATTGTACAATACAGTTCTCTAAGATAACAGTAAGGGTTGGGTTTACCTCAATATCTGGGCTGTTCAGCAGCATAGCTATAGCATTAATACCTACATTGTACAATACAGTTCTCTAAGATAACTGTAAGGGTTGGGTTTACCTCAATATCTGGGCCGTTCAGCAGCATAGCTATAGCATTAATACCTACATTGTACAATACAGTTCTCTAAGATAACGGTTGGGTTTACCTCAATATCTGGGCTGTTCAGCAGCATAGCTATAGCATTAATACCTACATTGTACAATACAGTTCTCTAAGATAACAGTAAGGGTTGGGTTTACCTCAATATCTGGGCTGTTCAGCAGCATAGCTATAGCATTAATACCTACATTGTACAATACAGTTCTCTAAGATAACAGTAAGGGTTGGGTTTAACTCAATATCTGGGCTGTTCAGCAGCATAGCTATAGCATTAATACCTACATTGTACAATACAGTTCTCTAAGATAACTGTAGGGGTTGGGTTTACCTCAATATCTGGGCTGTTCAGCAGCATAGCTATAGCATTAATACCTACATTGTACAATACAGTTCTCTAAGATAACGGTTGGGTTTACCTCAATATATGGGCTGTTCAGCAGCATAGCTATAGCATTAATACCTACATTGTACAATACAGTTCTCTAAGATAACTGTAAGGGTTGGGTTTACCTCAATATCTGGGCCGTTCAGCAGCATAGCTATAGCATTAATACCTACATTGTACAATACAGTTCTCTAAGATAACGGTTGGGTTTACCTCAATATCTGGGCTGTTCAGCAGCATAGCTATAGCATTAATACCTACATTGTACAATACAGTTCTCTAAGATAACTGTAAGGGTTGGGATTACCTCAATATCTGGGCTGTTCAGTAGCATAGCTATAGCATTAATACCTACATTGTACAATACAGTTCTCTAAGATAACTGTAAGGGTTGGGTTTACCTCAATATCTGGGCTGTTCAGTAGCATAGCTATAGCATTAATACCTACATTGTACAATACAGTTCTCTAAGATAACTGTAAGGGTTGGATTTACCTCAATATCTGGGCTGTTCAGCAGCATAGCTATAGCATTAATACCTACATTGTACAATACAGTTCTCTAAGATAACTGTAAGGGTTGGGTTTACCTCAATATCTGGGCCGTTCAGCAGCATAGCTATAGCATTAATACCTACATTGTACAATACAGTTCTCTAAGATAACGGTTGGGTTTACCTCAATAGCTGGGCTGTTCAGCAGCATAGCTATAGCATTAATACCTACATTGTACAATACAGTTCTCTAAGATAACAGTAAGGGTTGGGTTTAACTCAATATCTGGGCTGTTCAGCAGCATATCTATAGTATTAATACCTACACTGTACAATACAGTTCTCTAAGATAACTGTAGGGGTTGGGTTTACCTCAATATCTGGGCTGTTCAGCAGCATAGCTATAGCATTAATACCTACATTGTACAATACAGTTCTCTAAGATAACAGTAAGGGTTGGGTTTACCTCAATATCTGGGCTGTTCAGCAGCATAGCTATAGCATTAATACCTACATTGTACAATACAGTTCTCTAAGATAACTGTAAGGGTTTACCTCAATATCTGGGCTGTTCAGCAGCATAGCTATAGCATTAAAAACTACATTGTACAATACAATTCTCTAAGATAACAGTAAGGGTTGGGTTTACCTCAATATCTGGGCTGTTCAGCAGCATAGCTATAGCATTAATACCTACATTGTACAATACAGTTCTCTAAGATAACTGTAGGGGTTGGGTTTACCTAAATATCTGGGCTGTTCAGCAGCATAGCTATAGCATTAATACCTACATTGTATAATACAGTTCTCTAAGATAACAGTAAGGGTTGGGTTTACCTCAATATCTGGGCTGTTCAGCAGCATAGCTATAGCATTAATACCTACATTGTACAATACAGTTCTCTAAGATAACTGTAGGGGTTGGGTTTACCTCAATATCTGGGCTGTTCAGCAGCATAGCTATAGCATTAATACCTACATTGTACAATACAGTTCTCTAAGATAACTGTAGGGGTTGGGTTTACCTCAATATCTGGGCTGTTCAGCAGCATAGCTATAGCATTAATACCTACATTGTACAATACAGTTCTCTAAGATAACAGTAAGGGTTGGGTTTACCTCAATATCTGGGCTGTTCAGCAGCATAGCTATAGCATTAATACCTACATTGTACAATACAGTTCTCTAAGATAACAGTAAGGGTTGGGTTTACCTCAATAGCTGGGCTGTTCAGCAGCATAGCTATAGCATTAATACCTACATTGTATAATACAGTTCTCTAAGATAACAGTAAGGGTTGGGTTTACCTCAATATCTGGGCTGTTCAGCAGCATAGCTATAGCATTAATACCTACATTGTACAGTACAGTTCTCTAAGATAACTGTAAGGGTTGGGTTTACCTCAATATCTGGGCTGTTCAGCAGCATAGCTATAGCATTAATACCTACATTGTACAATACAGTTCTCTAAGATAACTGTAAGGGTTGGGTTTACCTCAATATCTGGGCTGTTCAGCAGCATAGCTATAGCATTAATACCTACATTGTACAATACAGTTCTCTAAGATAACTGTAAGGGTTGGGTTTACCTCAATATCTGGGCTGTTCAGCAGCATAGCTATAGCATTAATACCTACATTGTACAGTACAGTTCTCTAAGATAACAGTAAGGGTTGGGTTTACCTCAATATCTGGGCTGTTCAGCAGCATAGCTATAGCATTAATACCTACATTGTACAATACAGTTCTCTAAGATAACAGTAAGGGTTGGGTTTACCTCAATATCTGGGCTGTTCAGCAGCATAGCTATAGCATTAATACCTACATTGTACAATACAGTTCTCTAAGATAACAGTAAGGGTTGGGTTTACCTCAATATCTGGGCTGTTCAGCAGCATAGCTATAGCATTAATACCTACATTGTACAATACAGTTCTCTAAGATAACTAAGGTTGGGTTTACCTCAATATCTGGGCTGTTCAGCAGCATAGCTATAGCATTAATACCTACATTGTATAATACAGTTCTCTAAGATAACAGTAAGGGTTGGGTTTACCTCAATATCTGGGCTGTTCAGCAGCATAGCTATAGCATTAATACCTACATTGTACAATACAGTTCTCTAAGATAACTGTAAGGGTTGGGTTTACCTCAATATCTGGGCTGTTCAGCAGCATAGCTATAGCATTAATACCTACATTGTACAATACAGTTCTCTAAGATAAGAGTAACGGTTGGGTTTACCTCAATATCTGGGTTGTTCAGCAGCATAGCTATAGCATTAATACCTACATTGTACAATACAGTTCTCTAAGATAACTGTAACGGTTGGGTTTACCTCAATATCTGGGCTGTTCAGCAGCATAGCTATAGCATTAATACCTACATCGTACAATACAGTTCTCTAAGATAACAGTAACGGTTGGGTTTACCTCAATATCTGGGCTGTTCAGCAGCATAGCTATAGCATTAATACCTACATTGTACAATACAGTTCTCTAAGATAACAGTAAGGGTTGGGTTTACCTCAATATCTGGGCTGTTCAGCAGCATAGCTATAGCATTAATACCTACATTGTACAATACAGTTCTCTAAGATAACTGTAAGGGTTGGGTTTACCTCAATATCTGGGCTGTTCAGCAGCATAGCTATAGCATTAATACCTACATTGTACAATACAGTTCTCTAAGATAAGAGTAACGGTTGGGTTTACCTCAATATCTGGGTTGTTCAGCAGCATAGCTATAGCATTAATACCTACATTGTACAATACAGTTCTCTAAGATAACTGTAACGGTTGGGTTTACCTCAATATCTGGGCTGTTCAGCAGCATAGCTATAGCATTAATACCTACATTGTACAATACAGTTCTCTAAGATAACAGTAAGGGTTTACCTCAATATCTGGGCTGTTCAGCAGCATAGCTATAGCATTAATACCTACATTGTACAATACAGTTCTCTAAGATAACTGTAACTGTTGGGTTTACCTCAATATCTGGGCTGTTCAGCAGCATAGCTATAGCATTAATACCTACATTGTACAATACAGTTCTCTAAGATAACTGTAGGGGTTGGGTTTACCTCAATATCTGGGCTGTTCAGCAGCATAGCTATAGCATTAATACCTACATTGTACAATACAGTTCTCTAAGATAACAGTAAGGGTTGGGTTTACCTCAATATCTGGGCTGTTCAGCAGCATAGCTATAGCATTAATACCTACATTGTACAATACAGTTCTCTAAGATAAGAGTAACGGTTGGGTTTACCTCAATATCTGGGCTGTTCAGCAGCATAGCTATAGCATTAATACCTACATTGTACAATACAGTTCTCTAAGATAACTGTAAGGGTTGGGTTTACCTCAATATCTGGGCTGTTCAGCAGCATAGCTATAGCATTAATACCTACATTGTACAATACAGTTCTCTAAGATAAGAGTAACGGTTGGGTTTACCTCAATATCTGGGCTGTTCAGCAGCATAGCTATAGCATTAATACCTACATTGTACAATACAGTTCTCTAAGATAACTGTAACGGTTGGGTTTACCTCAATATCTGGGCTGTTCAGCAGCATAGCTATAGCATTAATACCTACATTGTACAATACAGTTCTCTAAGATAAGAGTAACGGTTGGGTTTACCTCAATATCTGGGCTGTTCAGCAGCATAGCTATAGCATTAATACCTACATTGTACAATACAGTTCTCTAAGATAACTGTAATGGTTGGGTTTACCTCAATATCTGGGCTGTTCAGCAGCATAGCTATAGCATTAATACCTACATTGTACAATACAGTTCTCTAAGATAACTGTAAGGGTTGGGTTTACCTCAATATCTGGGCTGTTCAGTAGCATAGCTATAGCATTAATACCTACATTGTACAATACAGTTCTCTAAGATAACGGTTGGGTTTACCTCAATATCTGGGCTGTTCAGCAGCATAGCTATAGCATTAATACCTACATTGTACAATACAGTTCTCTAAGATAACTGTAACGGTTGGGTTTACCTCAATATCTGGGCTGTTCAGCAGCATAGCTATAGCATTAATACCTACATTGTACAATACAGTTCTCTAAGATAACTGTAACGGTTGGGTTTACCTCAATATCTGGGCTGTTCAGCAGCATAGCTATAGTATTAATACCTACATTGTACAATAAAGTTCTCTAAGATAACAGTAATGGTTGGGTTTACCTCAATATCTGGGCTGTTCAGCAGCATAGCTATAGCATTAATACCTACATTGTACAATACAGTTCTCTAAGATAACTGTAACGGTTGGGTTTACCTCAATATCTGGGCTGTTCAGCAGCATAGCTATAGCATTAATACCTACATTGTACAATACAGTTCTCTAAGATAACTGTAACGGTTGGGTTTACCTCAATATCTGGGCTGTTCAGCAGCATAGCTATAGCATTAATACCTACATTGTACAATACAGTTCTCTAAGATAACTGTAAGGGTTGGGTTTACCTCAATATCTGGGCTGTTCAGCAGCATAGCTATAGCATTAATACCTACATTGTACAATACAGTTCTCTAAGATAACAGTAAGAGTTGGGTTTACCTCAATATCTGGGCTGTTCAGCAGCATAGCTATAGCATTAATACCTACATTGTACAATACAGTTCTCTAAGATAACAGTAACGGTTGGGTTTACCTCAATATCTGGGCTGTTCAGCAGCATAGCTATAGCATTAATACCTACATTGTACAATACAGTTCTCTAAGATAACAGTAAGGGTTGGGTTTACCTCAATATCTGGGCTGTTCAGCAGCATAGCTATAGCATTAATACCTACATTGTACAATACAGTTCTCTAAGATAACAGTAAGGGTTGGGTTTACCTCAATATCTGGGCTGTTCAGTAGCATAGCTATAGCATTAATACCTACATTGTACAATACAGTTCTCTAAGATAACAGTAAGGGTTGGGTTTACCTCAATATCTGGGCTGTTCAGCAGCATAGCTATAGCATTAATACCTACATTGTACAATACAGTTCTCTAAGATAACAGTAAGGGTTGGGTTTACCTCAATATCTGGGCTGTTCAGCAGCATAGCTATAGCATTAATACCTACATTGTACAATACAGTTCTCTAAGATAACAGTAAGGGTTGGGTTTACCTCAATATCTGGGCTGTTCAGCAGCATAGCTATAGCATTAATACCTACATTGTACAATACAGTTCTCTAAGATAACAGTAAGGGTTGGGTTTACCTCAATATCTGGGCTGTTCAGCAGCATAGCTATAGCATTAATACCTACATTGTACAATACAGTTCTCTAAGATAACAGTAAGGGTTGGGTTTACCTCAATATCTGGGCTGTTCAGCAGCATAGCTATAGCATTAATACCTACATTGTACAATACAGTTCTCTAAGATAACAGTAAGGGTTGGGTTTACCTCAATATCTGGGCTGTTCAGCAGCATAGCTATAGCATTAATACCTACATTGTACAATACAGTTCTCTAAGATAACAGTAAGGGTTGGGTTTACCTCAATATCTGGGCTGTTCAGCAGCATAGCTATAGCATTAATACCTACATTGTACAATACAGTTCTCTAAGATAACAGTAAGGGTTGGGTTTACCTCAATATCTGGGCTGTTCAGCAGCATAGCTATAGCATTAATACCTACATTGTACAATACAGTTCTCTAAGATAACAGTAAGGGTTGGGTTTACCTCAATATCTGGGCTGTTCAGCAGCATAGCTATAGCATTAATACCTACATTGTACAATACAGTTCTCTAAGATAACAGTAAGGGTTGGGTTTACCTCAATATCTGGGCTGTTCAGCAGCATAGCTATAGCATTAATACCTACATTGTACTATACAGTTCTCTAAGATAACAGTAAGGGTTGGGTTTACCTCAATATCTGGGCTGTTCAGCAGCATAGCTATAGCATTAATACCTACATTGTACAATACAATTCTCTAAGATAACAGTAAGGGTTGGGTTTACCTCAATATCTGGGCTGTTCAGCAGCATAGCTATAGCATTAATACCTACATTGTACAATACAGTTCTCTAAGATAACAGTAAGGGTTGGGTTTACCTCAATATCTGGGCTGTTCAGCAGCATAGCTATAGCATTAATACCTACACTGTACAATACAGTTCTCTAAGATAACAGTAAGGGTTGGGTTTACCTCAATATCTGGGCTGTTCAGCAGCATAGCTATAGCATTAATACCTACATTGTACAATACAGTTCTCTAAGATAACAGTAAGGGTTGGGTTTAACTCAATATCTGGGCTGTTCAGCAGCATAGCTATAGCATTAATACCTACATTGTACAATACAGTTCTCTAAGATAACAGTAAGGGTTGGGTTTACCTCAATATCTGGGCTGTTCAGCAGCATAGCTATAGCATTAATACCTACATTGTACAATACAGTTCTCTAAGATAACTGTAACGGTTGGGTTTACCTCAATATCTGGGCTGTTCAGCAGCATAGCTATAGCATTAATACCTACATTGTACAATACAGTTCTCTAAGATAACTATAACGGTTGGGTTTACCTCAATATCTGGGCTGTTCAGCAGCATAGCTATAGCATTAATACCTACATTGTACAATACAGTTCTCTAAGATAACAGTAAGGGTTTACCTCAATATATGGGCTGTTCAGTAGCATAGCTATAGCATGAATACCTACATTATACAATACAGTTCTCTAAGATAACTATAACGGTTGGGTTTACCTCAATATCTGGGCTGTTCAGCAGCATAGCTATAGCATTAATACCTACATTGTACAATACAGTTCTCTAAGATAACTGTAAGGGTTGGGTTTACCTCAATATCTGGGCTGTTCAGCAGCATAGCTATAGCCTGGACATCATCCAGACCAGGGTCAGTATCTACGATCACTTTCTTCATTGTCTTATTTGATTGCATTGTGTGGCTATTGATACCTATGCAACAATGTAAAGTATTTACATTTATGTTTGCTTATTTGTGTTTAATATTTAATTCAATATCATTATATAAATGATAAGGTAATATATGAATATATGGTAATATGAATATATACATAATATAGATATTTCCGAAAGACAGCAATATATTTAAAATGTATAATATTATTTGTATAGTATGTCGTTATATTGTTATATTGTATTAAGCATATAGGGACTTATTATAACATGTCTATATATTTCATATATTATAACGTTATGCTCAATTAATTCCTTTTTTTTAAACTTTTGTCTTGTTATATAACTAATATTTATAATATAAGTTCAATAATAAACTAATATTCCATAATACAGATATGTTCCTCTATGATTGATAAAAATATGCCATTTTAATTACTTAAATAATGAAAATGATAATGAATTTAGAAATAATATATGAAAATATGTAATTTTAAAACTCGATAAAAAAAGTCGTAATATTTAATATTCAATATATATAGGCAGATAAATAATATGTATTATTTCTTAAATTAACTTATTACTCTATGTAATTAATTATATATATATAATATACATATATATATATATATTATAATTTAAAAGTTAATAATATTAAAATATATTCCGTTTTAAACAAATATTTATTATTAACGGGAATTCGATTTATAGATTATAGATATATTTGTATACATGGTTAAAATTTTATTTATTTTTTTAAGTGCGACTACATTATTTTCAGTGAGAATTACTCCTAAAATATGCTATTTATAAACATTACGTATGAATGAATGAATGAAATCAGTTTATAGACAATTGTCTAAGGAGGATCATTGAAAGCTATAAGTAGCTTTGTTAAGTCGATACTTCCATAATTTATGAATATAATAGTTTTGGGACACATATACAATAATAATAAGACTTGTGTACTAGAATTTAATATAATAAGAGTAAAGAAATATATATAAAGAGAATAATAATAATAATAAAAATAATGTCCCTCAGCGTATTTCATCATGTTTCATCAATCCATTAAATAAACTAATAAAATAAAATGTGTTAAAACTTGTGCAAACAAATATAAAACAAAAAGTGCGAATAAAATAATAAAAAATTATTGAAATGTAATAACATAAAATGATTCAAATGGTATAGTATATACAAATTAAAATAAAGTATGTTTAAAACTTGTGCAAACAATTATATAACAAAAAAGTGCGAATAAAATAATAAAAAATGATAAAAATATAATAACATAAAAATGACCCAAGTAGTTTTAAATATAAAAATTTTAAAAATTGACGAAGATTAAAAATATTAAAAATTATTAAAATGCTAAAATATAAAAACTAATATTTATTTAAAAAGTAATTCTTTAATACTTTTTTTAATTTGTGTATATTATGTATATTTTCAGATTTTAATATATTATTACTCATTATATTATTATAGTATTTTGGGCCTTTAAAAAAAATTGTGTTTTATAATTTCGTTGTTTTCATTAATGATAAAATAAATCTTGTTTTGTCTTTATTATAAAAAAAAATGTATCTAATTTAATGTTATAGTTATTATGTAAAAGGTTATATAAAAATAATATTATTCTAAAAGTTATGAGTTCATTCAATTTTAAAATAGAATTATATTTAAACATATTATTAGTGTGTGATAAACGAATCAGAGGTAATTTAGACTTGTCTATCATATTTTTATTGATAATTTGAATTGTTTTTTTTTGTATTAATACTAGTTTTTTTAATCTATCTTCATAAACATTACCCCATATTTCTATTCCATATGACATATTTGATAAAAATAGTGAATTATATAATATAATTAAATTGCGTATGTTAAGAAATTTTATCTTCCGAAAAAGATATACAATTTTTGATAATTTATTACACAAATTTATAATATGAAACGAATATGTTAAATTACTATCTAATATAATACCTAAAAACGTATATCTATCTACTATTTCTATGTTCACATTATTTAAATTTATATTATTTATAATTTTTGTATTAAAATAAGGAAGTATTTTAGTTTTTTCAATATTCAATTTTAATTTATTTATATTAAACCAATGACATAATCTATCTAAATATAATTGCATATTACTACTCAATTCTTCATTTGAATTTGCAAATATAGAGAGTGATGTGTCATCTGCATATATATTTAAATTTATATTATCATCATTATTAAATATATTTGATATGTCATTAATAAATATAATAAAAAATAATGGACCTAATACTGATCCCTGGGGAACACCAAAATGTACATTTCTAACAGATGATACAGTATTATTTATTCGAGTTTTAACTTTTCTATCTAATAAATAATTTTTTATAAACACATTTACATGACCCCTAAAACCACAGTATTCTAATTTTTTTAATAAAATGTCGTGGTCTACAACATCGAACGCTTTTTTAAGGTCTAAAAATAGCGTAGAAATTTTTTTATTAAAACTATGTTTAGTAAATAAAAAATATTGTAAGTTAAAATGTGAAAGGGTAGTATTGGATTTTTCTACAAATCCATATTGGTTATCATTAATTATTTTATTTTTATATATAAAGTCCATCATTCTATTATAAATTATTTTTTCGAATATTTTACTAATTTGCGGTAGTAATGAAATGGGTCTATAGTTGATTATCTGTTTTTTATCATTTGCTTTAAATACTGGTTTAATGATAGCAATTTTCATATTATCAGGAAATTCAGAATTAGCCAAGCATAAATTAAATAAATATTCTAATGGTTTAGCAATAGAATTTATTAAAAGCTTGATTAATTTCATGTCCCAGTTATTTATATCTTTGGATGATTTAGATTTCATATTAAGTGTAATATTAATTATTTCCTTATCAGTAATAGGTAAAAAATAAAAACTGTTCTCAATAGAGTTTAAAAAATATCTAAAATCATTATCATTAGTTATATTATCATTAGTCATATTATCACTAGTCATATTATCATTAATCAAATTATCATTAGTCATATTTTATTTTTTAAAACTTTCATTTATTTTAAAACCCACATTTGAAAAATAATTATTAAAATGTTCACATTGATCTTTTATATTTATAATTTATTTTCCTTCATATTTAAGTATTTTGGGTAATTCATCAACATTTTGATTATAGTGTTCAAATGTGTATAATTTTCTTTTTGATTACAATTTGAAAAAATATTTGAGTAATATTTATTTTTTTCATATTTTATATTTTTATTAATTTTATTTTTTAGTCTTTTATATTTAATAATAGGGCAGTTTTTAGTTTTATATGTGTTAAATAATTTTTTTTTTCTTATTGCATTTTTCAATGTACTTGTAAGCCATGGATTGTTAATGCTATTTTTATTTATTTTTTTTCTAGATATGGGACAAAATGTATTAAACATTTCATTTAATTTTATTACCAATTCATCATAACATATAGAAGGATCTGTAATTGTGTAAAAATAGTCCCATTTGTAAATCGATAATGTATTTACTAATGCATTAATATTATGCATATTTCTGATATATACATAGTCACAACTTTTAGTATAGTTATTTTTTATATTCAAAGTAGTAAATACAACAGAATGATCAGATATATTTGTATTAATAACACCATTCAATAAAATTGAATTACTATTTGTTAATATGTTATCTATTAATGAATTCTTATAAGTTGATAATCTAGTTGGTATTTTTATTAAATTATGTAGGCCTAATTGTGAAATGGTACCATAACACGTGTTATTAAAATCAATTGTGAATGGATTAAAAACATCTAAAAAATCAATATTAAAATCACCACAAATACAAATTTCAGAATTAATATATTTAAAAACAAATTATAAAAGAAATCATTAAAGATAGTTCTATTAATATTTGGTGCTTTATACAACCCTGTGATTATTATAGGTTTATATTAAAATTTTAAATTTAATTGTATACTGATTATTTCTAAGTCATCATCAATTGCTGTTGATAAATCTTCTATATATAAACAATCTAAATTTTTGTGAGCAAAAATTGCAACTCCTCCACCTTTTTTTTTAATTTTTAGTATACGATTTGTTTTATACATTTTGTAATCTATTGAAGGATCATCAGTATCAGTTAACCATGTTTCAGTTAGTACTATTATCCTGGTTATTATATCTGGTTTAATGACTAATGTATCCAAAAATATATTAAATGTATTGATATTTTTATTGAAACTTCTAATTTTTAGCATCAATATAGTTATATTTAACGTATTAGGTATTATATGTAACTTATTATATGTAACTAATTATTATTAGGTAACCTATGTATATTATTATATTCCTTAATAGTATAATAAGCTGTGTTTTGAATTGTATTATTCATCAGTACTGTTGTGATTCAGATACTATAGATATTGTTTTAAAGGAATTATTTATAAATATTACTTTATATTAACATCATCAGTTGAATTACTTTTTGCAATTTGTTGTATGATGTAGTAGTATGTAACATGATTGACATACTGTGGTATGATCACTAACTATTCAGATATTGGTATCATTAGCATTATAATCTATTGTAGTATTTACGTTATGTAGACCATGTACCAGTACACTGTATACAGGCAACCATCCCTGTGTATATCTCATTGTAACTATTGTTGTTAAACATAGAATTCATAGTAATACAAAAAGTATCCTTTTATCTATATATCTATATATAGATATACAATATCTATATATATATAGATATATAGATAAAATGATATTCCATGTTTATGTTAAATGAAGTATGAATATGTATTATTGTATACAAGTGTTACACGAATATATATATATATATATATATATATATATATATATATATATATATATATATATATATATATATATATATATATATATAGATAAGATGTGGGTATGTGTATGTGTGTATTATATATTATCAGTATAGACATATAACTCCTATATAATACAATACACATAATAGTGATATGTTAAGTAAATAAATAATTCCAATGTTCAATGCAATTTATTACATTATGTATGATCATATACTGTATTATATTGGTAGCATGATCATGATGTATCATTATACTATATAGTATATTGATAATTATATATTACATTGTATATTTATATTATTATTTTTATATATTTATAAATATATAATTTTAACATGATAAAAAATCTAAATATTTATTAAACTTTAATTATATTATAATATATATATATACATGTATAATATATAATATAATTCATTGTGTATTATACTAATAATAATATGTATACTATATATATATATAAATTGAAGTCCGATTAATTTGTTAATTATTTAGATGATAAATTATAACAAAATAAAATTATAATTATAATTTATGATAACAAATTAAATATATTAAACAATAACAATACATATTATTTGCATATAATTGTATTACTATTATTGTGATCAACACTAGTAGTACAATAAGTAGACTCACCTAGATATGATGTCACGTGATAACTAGCAGAGACACCTAGCGTACGTTACACTGGTTAGATGATGCACAGTTAGATGATCAGTGATGATATGAACGCTGCACTTTATATACTCGAGCGTGTGTGTGTGTGTGTGTATCAAGTCGTGTTTAATACATTCATAACAAGTGTATTGTTTATTAGTAGTACAACCACCTATTGTCTTATAAGTCTGCTACTATTGTCGTCCACTATAGACTATGCGTATTTGTTATGTATTTATAAATAGAATATATTATTCGAAATGTTTTTTATAGATGTATTATTAATAATATCATTTGTTTTATATTTAGAATGCTAATATTTTATATTTATCTTTATAATATATGAATTAATTAAATATATATGTTGCTATAGTATTATCATAACCCTATATGCATATAAAAATTACAAATAAATTACATCTAAATAAAAAATCCATTACATTTTCGTTATGTTTTTAAGTAGGATTACATCTTATATGTGTCTGAAAAGTCGGAATATGTAAATATTGCATATATGTACCTTATTCTCGGTGATATTTGTTATTTTTGTTATTTGTTATTTTTATTTGGTGGAGTCCTTTCATCCCATCCAGGAACTTAGATGAAGTTTTCACTTATAACCATATGTGGCTCTAATGTCCCTTCGAAGCCGCTCTCATGTTAAGGCATCCATGGTTTTAACGAGAGCCGATCATTTATTTATACACAATTATATAAGATCACTTCTAAATAATATTTTAAGACCCATTTTATAAAATTAATTAATGGTCCGGACGAGGGTCGAACCCGTGTCCTACTGCTTGTGTGTCTGACACCTTAGCCACTGAGATGTATAGATATATAGATGCGTAATCGAATATATATATATATATATATGTATGTTTGTGTGTGTATGCAGTGACATACATATGAAGTTGTTGTATCATGTTTAGGACCTACTAACAAACATATTAATTAAAGTAACATTTGCAACATATGAGAATGTTATCAACAATTAACAACGATTAAATATTACAGTTATTAGTTATGTAACAAGAACACATGATATTATATATATATTAACTTGACTTTTCTTGACTTTAATATATATATATATATATATATATATATATATATGTACTTTACTTTACTTTACTTTAATATATATATATATTATAATATAGTGCAATTGAGTAATATCATATATGTACAATGTATAGAATGTAAAGTGTACCTCGTGAATACACTGTATGCCTCTAATAGAATATGTTTATTTATCGTAAATATACTAAAGACATAAATTATGAGTACTTATTTGAATTGTATTACGCATTATATTGATATAATTGTAATATTTAAAAAATAACAAATAAAAACGCAAACTATAAAATATTATATTTTGAATTTTCAAACAATAACATAATACAATATTTTGATATTAGCATGAATTAATTGTACCGGGAAAAGAATTAAAATATATGTATATAAGTAATATAAGTAAACATAAATTAAGTTTTATTAAAAATACATAATTACGAACAAGGAAAACTTATTTTCTTATTATTTTGCATTATTAATAATAATTAATAATAATAATTTATTATACAAGTATATTTCATAATTTACAGATATTTGTTCAAATTAATTTTAAGGTAGCTGAGAAATTGGGCGATAATTGAGAAGTGAATCAGGATCGAGTGAAGGTTTTTTAAGAATGGGAGTGATTATTGCTTGTTTAAAAATTGAAGGGACAGTACCGGAATTTAGGGAATATGAGATGATGTTACAGATAGTTGGACATAGATAATCGGAGTAAAGTTTAAAAATAGATAGTGGAACAGGATCGGAGGGAGATATCGAAGAGGATGCATTTAGTAGTTTAGATATGAGAGATATATGTGGCGGACGAAAAAAACTTAAGAAAACAGATATAGGTGGGGTAACTATGATTGAAGGATAATTGGCAGTAAGGGTATGGTTATTGATCTTTATTATGATGGAGTCAATCTTATTAGAAAATGTTTTGGAGTAAAGACAGCTTAATTGTAATGGAGAAATGTTAATTATAGATGGTAGTAATGCTGGTTTTGGGGGAGATAACAACTTATTAGCTAGTCTGAAAAGTCGTCGGTTATCAGAAGCAAGATCATTTATAAGCTGAGTGTAATAGCTAGATTTGGCATAGGAAATTGCTAACTTGTAGATCTTACGTTGCTCAATGAATGAAGCTCTAGAAGATGAAGATCTCAATGATATGTATGTTCTTTCAGATTTACGAAGTGATCGTTTCAAGGACATGAGGTGGGAAGTAAACCATGGGGTATCAGGATGTAGAGTTACTGATATAGTTTTTGAAGGCGCATGTTTATCGAGAAGATGGGATAGTATGGAATTTAATACAACTGGAGAATAACAGTAGTCACCTAAAGCAGAATGTAAGTCAGCTAAGAATATCATGGAATTAATTTTCTTAATAGGTCTATATGTAATACGTGTTTTCTGATTAAGAGTGATAGTAAAGTTAGTTTTGAATGAGATAAGGAAGTGATCGGAAAGTAGATCAAGCCTAGAAATATTACTCACCACGAGTTCAGAATGGAGAGAACTGGAGAATACAAGATCAATAATATTGACATTTATATGAGTTGGGAAATTGACATGTTGTGATAGGGATAATGAATGTGTTAAATTAGTGAACATAATATGTGGATTTGAGGTAGCATTAAAATGATAGTTGAAATCACCAAGTATAATAGGGTGGTATGTGGGTGAACTAATGAGATCAGTAGCAAGATCGTTAAACTCACTTAGAAAGGAAGCGAATTCTGGTTTTGGCGGTCTATAAATGACAGTAATGGATATAGATTTGTGTTTTTGGGTGAATGATATGGTTAAGCAGTCAGAGTAGGAGAAGTTATGGGATATGGATATACATGGTAAAGGTAGAGAAGTTTTTACGAGGAAGCCAACCCCACCACCACGACCTGATAATCGTGGCGATAAGATTAATGTATAACCAAAATTGTGAAATAGGGCAAATATGTCGGAATCATCTTGAGAGATCCATGTTTCCGTTAAAGCAATAATACTGAAATTGCACTTTTTAAGGAATGGTAATAAGAGTGAGGCATTGGAACGAAGAGAACGAATATTTATTAGGGCAATGTGTTCAGATAGTCATGCAGATTTAGTTAGAGAGGGTGTAGATATATGATTAGATTTTAGTGAATCAACAACTGGGACATTTGTGATGGTGGAATTATTTAAATCAATAGATGGAGTTGATATTACAGGAATATAAGGGGAGTTGGAATTTTCAGAAGGATTATTAGGTGTGGGGTCTGAATTAGTATTAATGGAGAGATTACTAAATGAGGGAACGGAAGATTTAAATTTAAGGTAGGAAGATTCCCAGTGAATAAGGAGAGTTGGAGGTATGGTAATAGGTGGAAGAACCAGTCAATATAATTATATATAAGTCGTAATTCAAATGACTTTGTATATGTATTAAATATGGGTTTAGTATGTATAGGGGTTAGTTTTAATATATATACATGATAAAGGATTTTACCTAATAAACGGGTTTTATAATGTAGGGAATTTCGTATATATAGGTGTGAGAATCGGGGATTAAATTTAGTAGATCTAAATCTACTGAAAAACATGTCACAAAATGATTTACTAGAGAATTGGATGATTGCATTGTTATGTTTAAATTTGATTATAGAAATAGATATTTTAGGCAATAGCATATGTATAAGGATTGATGAAATGAATTCAGTATTCATATCAGAGGTCTTTAAATGTTCAATGACAAGTGAATTGTTACGAATGATATTATTTAGTTGACGTTTACGAGGTATATGAAGAGTATAGGGTGTGGTAGAATTAGGAGGTACATGGTGGACGATAGGAGCTTTAATAGGGATAGGAGAGGAAGATGATATAATAGCAGATGCATACGATTTATGATAAGGGAAAAGTGATGGGATATTAGCGGTTATGAAGGATGGGGGGAAAGTTTTAAGTTCCATAAGTTTGGGAATTCTTAATTGGGCAGGTATAGGAGGTCGGATGGGGGGATTATTACGATGTATAGGAGTAGGGGTAACTAGAGGAACGGAGAATGTAGTAGATGTATTTGATGAGTTGTTTAGGAGGCAAGAGGGACATGTAAATGTGAAATTAGGGGAAGAAAAAATGGCAAGGGCATATGATGGAAGGGGACTATTGATATTAGTCCAAGATTTGGATATAATTGATGCTGGGAAGAGGCATACATGGTGGTAGAATGATTTACACGAGCTACATGGTAGGTCAGAGCTAGAAGCAGGTTCATTGCAATAATGACATACAACTGCCATTATATATACACTTGCTAGCTAATAGATGAACTCGAGTAACGTAATATATATAGGTATTATATAATAATGTAGTAAGCAGTGAAATGAAGTCGACTCCACGTATATGATAGATTCTCCGGTATGGTGGAAACTCTTCGTGCGGGTAGATTCTACGGATATGCGACCGATTCTTCAGTACAGGACCAGTACCCCGAAAGATTAAGGACAATGAGGGCAGCGAATAGAACACGTGAGTAGTTACATAACCTCAGTTAAAAAGGGTAGTACAGCTACCCGTGCATGAAGTCCTAGGGGATATCTCCAGGAACGTAGAACGTAGTGTACGATCTTGTATAGTGCACACTATACACAGTGTACACTATACGAAACACAATATGTGTAGTGTATAGGATTTAAATATATTTAATATATTATATATAATGTGCAGAATATTATTGATAAATTCTATAGAAATCAAATAATTGTGTATGAATAGAAATTGTTATGCTACATTTATATATATATATATATATACATTGTATAATGCATTACATGATAATTTGTGTTTTAAAACTATTAATAAATAAATAATACACTTATATCTATATATAAAATATATAAATATAATTTATAATTAAATTTATATTTTCGAACGTTTATTTTATATTTGTTTATGTGCTTTTCCTTTTCCTTTAAAAACATTAAAAACTCTAACAACAACTCCGATATTATAATACATAATCTTGTTCATCAAATCATTATTAGTACCTCTATAACGTTGTGGAATAGGTATAACTATATATATATATATATATATATATATATATATATATTATATATAATATATATAATATATAATATATAATATATAATATATATATATATACCCATGTATACATCTACAGAACAGTTTTTACTTAATAACCAATTAATTTTGTCTAGATGATATTCCAAATATATAGCAAGGTACATGTATCATATACAAATCTATTAAAACTACTAAACCAGCTTTAATAATGACTTACTTTTAATAGTCTAGAAAAAAAGAAAGGGTTTATTCTAGTCCTATTTAATATATCATCCTATTTCGAGACAATTAATAACATTAATATACTCCCTTCCTAATATATCCAGTCAATTATACATAGCTATGTATATCACTAGTGAACTTCAATTGGCGGGAATCTATCCCATAATATTTAAGAGTAGGTGCAATTTCTGAAATTTAGAGGACGAAAATTGTGTTATATAATATTATTAAAATAATAAATATTATCTTTAATGATATATAAATCATGTTTTTACGTAAAAATAAATAACGTTAAGTGAATATCATTTAAAAATTATAATAAAAATTGTAAGACAAATTAATTTAATTTAATAATCTACATAACTAAATGAATATAAAATATTTTTTTTTAATTTAAAAGCTAAAATAAAGAATATTATATATACATTTTAATAATCAATATTCATAGGTATATATTTAATTTAATACATTAATGTAAGTATATAAGTATATAATACGTATACTTACGAATTTGTAATACGTATATAATGCATAATATAATATAAGTTATGGTATTTTATATTTCATACATTTTTCATAGTTTTATTGTAAATATTTAAACTCAATTTACTCAGTATACTTATTATTACGTATTTAACGTATTAAAAATCATTAACAAATTCATAAAAGCATTAAATTAATTTAAAATTTGAGTTAAGGTATAATATATATATACATAATATTTGCATTTTTAAAATTTAATAATTAGTAAAATTTAAAATATTCATAATTTTATATTTTATTTTCAAATTAATAATAATGTATTAGTTTATAATAAACTCTACCATCGTAACCTTGTAACCAATTTGTTTAGACACTGCGATCAACATCAGTAATGAGTTTTCGGCGGTGTATCGTATATTAATTATTATAAGCTATATTAAATAGATGTGTTTTCAATTTGACTTTAAATGTGTGGTCAGAAACTATAGATTAATTGAGTGAGGGAGTTCCATAGTTTAGGTGATATTATAGAAAAAGAAGATTCCTGTTTTTTATTAAGTGATAAAGTTATTGCTATATTTAGTTTGTATTTGGTATTGTTCGTTGTGGTCGGGATGACTTGTAGTTCGTAAGTAGTTCAATAAGATAGTCAGGTTTATTATTATGGGTGGCATGGTGGGTCAGTAGGAGTAAATTGTATTGTATGCGGTAAGGGATGGGTAGCCAGTGAATGGATTTCATATAAGGTGTGATATGTTGTCTTGAGTATTTTGTTATCCTGAAAATGGTTCTGATGGCTCTATATTGTAATTTAGTGAGCATTTTGATAGTATGTGCTGGGAGTGAATTTAAAGTAGAGTTATAGTAGTCTAGTCGGGGCAGTATAAAGGAAGTAACTAGTAGTTTGGCAAGTTCAGTATTATAGAAGGTATAATAAATCGGATCGTATGTAAGGTGTAATTAATGGACTTCGATATATTAGTTATATGTGGTAGATAAGACAGCTTTTGGTCAAGTGTGAGGCCAAGGTTTTTAACTTGGTTAGAGTATTCTATAATGTGATTATTAATAATAATAGGTGGTATGGAATGATGTCCTGGGGATGTATTTATTAATAAAGCTTTTGTTTTAAGGCTATTCAATAGTAGGGAGTTATTTGAAAGCCATTTACTAATGTCATTAATGCATTTATTTATAGTATTTATGTTATTGATTGGGACAGGTAAATTACAGTATAGCTGTAAGTCATCCGCATATGAGTGAAAGTGTATATCGGGGTATTCGTCAAGTAAGTAAAGTAGAAGAGAAATATATATATTAAAGAGAATTGGACTTAAAACAGAACCTTGGGGTACACCATGAGTTGTGTGGCGGGGTTCTGTTATGGCGTTATCTATACATATATAAAAGGATCTGTTAATTATGTAGGATGTAAACCAACTAAGGACAGAATCTTTAATACCAATGTTCTCTAATCTTCGAATAAGAATATTATGGTCTAACGTATCGAAAGCCGACGACAAGACAAGTAGAATCAGTATGGTGGGAGTATTTTTTGGAAATAGTAGTATATTGTTTAAAGTATGGAGTAGTGAAGTTTCAGTGCTCTTGTCCTTTGTATAAGCACTTTGTAATTTATGCAGTATGTTATTATTATTGATGTATGTTCTAAGTTGTTTAGAAATTATTCTTTCAATTGTCTTAGATATGAAAGAAAGGTTGGATATGGGACGATAATTAGAAAGAGTTGACCTATCAATGGACTAGTTTTTAGGGATGGGAATTACACGGGCATATTTCATGTGGGATGGGAAGATACCTGCAGTTAGTAAGCGATCGATAATTTGTTTGTAGAATGGAGAAAGAATGGATGAAAGAGAATGTAATAAACATAATGGAATTAGGTCTAGTTTACATGTAGATTTAACTGTTAATAAAAGATTATTGATATTGATAATGGTTGGTAATGAAAAAGTGGAAAATGAGTATATTGGGCTTGATATTGGTGGGATGCAGGGTCGAGGGAGTGTATCTATAATTGATGATGTTTTTATGTAAAAGTAAGAGTCAACGTTAGTCGCATTAGTTAAAGGGGAGTTATAAAGCAGTATTCGTTTTGTCAGTTTTCCTAGTAGTGTTGACGATATTCTAAATAATTTCTTAGTATCTTTTCCAGCTGATTTAATTTGATCTATGTAATATTTATTTTTAGCAGTTTTTATTAATTTTCTATAATTAGAAAGTGAATGTTTAAAAATATTTAAATCATTTGAACTTTGATTTTCGCCAATTCCTTTCTTTAATTCTAAGTGAGCGTTTTGCTGTGTGTAACGAATTATTGAACCATAACGTATTATGTCGAGCTGTATAAGTTTTAGTGATAATAGGGGCATGTTTATCTAGGGCAAGACTAAGGTTACTATCAAAGCTGTCTATATTAGATGAATCTGTTATATAGTAGTACAAAATGTTGAAGTCATTTATAAAATTAGCAATATTTATATTATCTAATTTTCTGTAGTGAACTTTCTTGGATGGTCTGATTGGTTTAGGGATATGTAGGGAGCAGCTAACAAGGTGGTGGTCAGTGATTAAACTATGAACATTAGTATTAGAAATTATATTCGAAGATGTATTAGATATAATTAGTTATAATATGTTTCCAGATGAATGTGTGGAAGACTTGACATGTTGTAAGAAATTATGACAATTTATGATATTAATAAATTTATTTGAATTATGTGAGTTTGGTAAAATTGGTATATTGAAATCACCGAGTATTATACTGTTGGTGGAGATCATAGACAATAGATTGTCAATTTCATCGATGAAGTAAGGAATTGAATTATTAGGAGGTCTATAAATTGTTATAATTGTAAGTGGTTGTGATTTATGAGGGTGAAAGGTACATGAGAAGGCTTCTGAATTATTAAGTGATAGGTCACTTGACTGTATTAGTTTCAAGGCATTTGAATATAGCACACCGACACCGCCACCAGTGACACATGTGGGCAGGGGCGTGGTAGGTGAATAAAGTTAGTAGTTGGGGTATTAAGGGATGCAATTATGGGTAGATCCTTGATAGAAAGCCAAGTTTCTGTTATACATAAAATATCTATCTTAGTATCATGAAATATATTTAAAATAATATCTACTTTATTTCTAATGGAACAAGCGTTAAGTGTTACTACCTTTAGTAATGGAGAAGAAGATAAACGTTTATATGAGGGTAATAATGTTGGTGATGAAGATATATATGACGGTATATGTGATGAGGATAGTAGGTTTGATGGTGATAGTTGTGATTCACTAGATGTTATAGGTTGTGCAGATAGAGGTGAAAGTGGAGATTGGTGATTGGTTTGAGATAATGGTTGAATAGGAGTGGTTGAATGTCATTGTGAAGATTGATGTGATGACTGAGAATTACTGATTGATGAATTCAGTGAATTGGTATTTAATCGATATGCATTGTAGGATGTAGACCATTGTATGTGTCATTTGATATATAAATTGGGTTCTTATTCCAGTCTATCTTGGAGTTGGTCAAATGACGAAGTTCAAAGGAGTTAGTGTAGTCATTGAAGGTACATTTGACATTATATGGGGCTAGGTTAGATTTTGTTGCATGGAAAAGAACTCTACCATGTGTTCGCTCAGTGATAGATCGTTCAGCACGAATGTATAGGTGATTGTATATTGAGTTACTGCGGATGAATGGAATTTTGGAGTAAAAGTAGTAACACTGACTTAGTGTATTAAAGAAAATAATAAAAGTTGCATTAGAAAAATTATATGATTTTAGAGCATGTGTAGGTATATTGATGTAAGTGAGTAATTCTAGAAGAAATTTACGAGATTTTTCGGATGGTTTAATATGCTCAATAACTACAGAAAAGGGGGATGGGTGGTTAGGTGAGTAATCGTTGGTAGTGGAAGTTGGATTAGGGACTGGTCTAAAATGAGTTGGTATTTACCGACAAGAAAGTTAATAAGTGGAGTATTGGGGGGGTTATTAATTCTTTTCCATGCAATTTTATCAGATTTGGGGGGAGTAAGGGAGGTATGCATGAGCGGTGAATGTTATTAAACGAGGGGAGTTTAGCTATGGAAGTGATGGATTGTAATCGTTTAGTAGCAACAGGGGATAGGCGAGTGGGGATAGTAAGGATGGTAGGAACAGTGGATGAGTTGTGGGGTCACTGGGGTATGGACTCTGATATAGTTTGGAATGAAGGGTTGGGTGGTGGGGTGAGCGGTGAAGATGTAGAAAAAGTGGGTTGTGGTAGTGCAGGTGCAGGGGATTGATTGTTAAAGATGGGAGGTGGCTCATGGGGGAGGAGCTATTGAAGAGTATCTTACGTTGGGACGGTCTAGAGTCAGTTCTACAGTTGGTACAAAACCAGTAGAAACCAGATTTTTGGAGGGCAGTCATTTTGTTAAGGGTAGATTTGGGGAGTTTGGAACATGATTGGCAAAGCCACTTACGGCAATGGTCACATTCCGTGAGTGACGTGGCGATAGTGTTACATGAGGAGCATGTGAAGTCAGTGTGGATGGAGTCAGTCATAATCGGGGGTATAAGTAGTTTAGTGGTAGTAAATGGTAATAAATATTGGACTTAGCTTGATTATAGGTAATAAAGTTAAAATTAAATAATTAAAAATTGTTAATTTAAAAGTTGTTGTTGTTATTGTTGCGTTGTCATGCGAACTGTTATCGTGTTAAATCGTGTTAAATATTGTATTACAAAAATAAGTTAATATACTTTTAGTAGACCATTATTTGACCTATTAAATACATGTAAAAATCTTATTAAGATCAGTACGACTTCTTAATATATGTATATATATATAATATATATATATATATATATATATATATATTAAAACTAATGTATAACCTACCTATTCATCTTCCTATATATTTAATACATCCACATCACTTTCACAAATAAATAATGATGTTAAAACTATACATTAATCAGCAAATATACGTATGTAGTACTATATAATACCCTTGAATCAACACAACATAACTAGCACAGGCTTGACACTAAGCTGACACAATACATCTATTATTTCATTGAGAATTATCAATAATATCAATATAACCTATATAGGTTTCAATGAAAAGTACACTTGTTCTATAAGTATACATTTAACTTTAACATTATACTATTAAACCTGTCCTCACTACATATGTCATCACTACATATTTCCTTACTAAGTATGCATCAGTTACACCTTTAATGGGACAACTACTATCAGAACATCATCTGAATGTCTAAAACAAGTGTTACTCTATTCCTAACTAATATTCTAACTTACTTACTTTACTTTATTCCCTTGACTCGCGAATCGTAGGGGAAATCAATGAGCTGGCGATCAAACAATGCCGTCGCCATTCGTTGCGGTCGTGTGGCTTTACCATTAAGTCGGACTGATTCAGCTTACTCCATTCTTTGATGTCATCAATCCATTTCCTTTTTGGTCTGCCACATTTACGATACCTTCAACCATACCTTGGAGGATTGTTTTGCTAAGGTTGTCATGTCTAATTGTATGACCGTACCATTTTAATTTTCTTCGGCGGATGGACTGTACTATTGGTGCATATGTACCAATTAAACTTATCATCACACCTTTGATGTACTCGTTTGTCTTCATTTCTCTGTATGTAATTCCAAGAAGTTTTCTATGTGATTTGTTTTCGAAACCTTGTAGGTTTTTTGTGGAAATGGCACTTATAGTCCAAGATTCACATCCATACGTTAGAATAGACAGTACTAGAGAGTAGTTTAGAGATTAGAGAGATTATAGTTAGATTTTAGTTAGCCTTATCATAGCCGATGTAGCTTGAGCTAATCTTATTTTAATCTCAGAGTCGCTTGAGCCATCTTTTGTAATTGTAGCACCGAGATATTTAAACTCTTCTAACTTCTCCATATAATTTGATGTTGGAATGAAGATTTCTTTTGTTACTGTTGATCATTATCTTGCTCTTTTCTGCACTAATTTGCATTCCATACCGACTAGCACTACTTGATAGCTTGTTTGTGAGTATTTGAAGTTCATCGTTTGATCCAGCTATCAAGTCTATATCATCGGCGAATCTGAGATTAGATAGATTTAGGCCACCAATTGATATTGTAGATATATGCTCATCTTGAATTCAAGCCATAATCTCTTCAATAAATAAATTGAAGAGCACAGGATATAGTAGACATCCCTGTCTCACACCAACAGTTGTCTTGAACATCTGACCTTGGATACTATTAAACAGCATTGCGCTTGTGGAATTTTTATATAATGATTTAATCATTAAAGTTATATTAGAGTCGATGCCATATTTATTGAGAGTTGACCAGAGTCCATCATGCCAGACTCTATCAAAAGCTTTTTTAAAGTCTATGAAATTGTGATATAAGTCCTTTTGGCTTTCTAAGTGTTTTTCTATTAGATTTCTACAATTGAATATCTGCTCAGTGGTACTTCTTCCTTTCCTAAAACCAGCTTGTTCTTCCGAGAGTACTTCTTCAGCTTGCGAGGTTAATCTATTCAATATAATTCTCAATAGAATTTTGCTTGAGTGGCATATTAGGCTCAGAGTTCTATAATTCTCACACTTTCTGAGATTGCCTTTTTTTGGAATTGTTACTATTAGGGACTCTGTCTATTTTTTTGGCCATTCTTTGTTAGACCATGATAATTGGCATAATTCTAACATGTATGTTAAACAAGTATATTTGCTTACAAATAAAGCCATCCGTTAAGCATTACCTGACTACTTAAAATCCATTATCTCTCTTCAATTCAAACAAAAACTACCATCCTATCTGCTTATTAATCTGTAATTAATAACTCCCATCAAAATATAAACATAAGTTGATACACTAAATTCTCAGACATAATAATTAAGAAATTATATTAAAAATCATTATTTTGTCAATTCTATAATTTATAAAATTACACGGAAGCCGTATGTATATTGTACGTCTTCTAACAGTAATAATAATAACCCTTAGTTTTATTTGGACATTTAACCATATACACTCTAGAGATATTATCAATAGAGATACTATTACTAGAGAGATTTCAATAAGGTAAAGAGTCTTAATATATGACACCATTTGTTCACCACACATATTTAATATCTTACTTCTGCTTAATCCTTGAGTTCTTGGTCAACGGTAATCATTCGACAATCTGGTCATTATTTCTATCACTTGTTTTATTTACATTTAATGTTAATTCACTACATTATATGGTTTATTATTTTATATTATTATGTTCATTACTATAATCCTCGTTTTATTCAATATTCCTAAAATTATTATTATCCTATAGTATTTAAATAATATATGCATCATTACATTATCATTTAACTCAATATATATATATATATATATATATATCTTAAGGATTATCTACAAGAAAATAAGTTATTATGCTTAAACACGAACTTCTAAAAAAGAACAGGTTAAAAATGGACACATAAATCACCAAACAATTATTCTTCACAGGTTGACTATATTATTATCAATAGAAAATGGAAAAATAGTGCTCAGAATTGTAGAGCCTATAATACATTTGTCAACGTAGCATCTGACCACCGTATTGTTACTGCACACATAAAATTGAGCTTAAGATCCAACAAAAAGAAAAACAGTACAATTAAGCCATACGATTGTACAACATTACAATATGACAAAGATATACGTAGTGTTTTGTGACTAGAGTAGGAAATAAATTTGCGGCTCTGCAAACATTGGAAACTAAGGATACAGCATATTTACGATATTTTCACTTCATAACAGCTGGTAATGAATCAGCAATCGAAGCCATTCCATTTAAACCAAAGTTAAAGAAGCAAATTCCCTGGGATACAGCAGACATATATCATAAACGTGAAAAGTTGCATCTAGCAGCAAAGGAAAAGGACATTATGCCTACCCAGGAAAACATATGTAACTTCAATGAGGCACAAAACTCACTTATAAACAAGAAATCAGCCATATAATGGAAAGCTATACATGAAATCAGCGGACGCAAGAAATCGAACAGAACAAGACTGAATGCTAAAAATGATAAAGAATGCATAATTTTATGGCACAACAATTTTAAAGAGCTTCTAGGCAAGAAAATAACATCCACAAGACATATCAACTTAGACAAAAATGAACAAAACCTAGATATTAAAATAGGACTCTTTACATCAGATGAACTACTGAAAGCCACCAAAAGAATAAAAAATGGTAAAGCTGTAGGCTTCAAGAATTTCAAGCGACGAAATTCCAGCTGAAATCTGGAAAATACCAGAAATGCAAGAATTTCTACTTGAATGCTGCAACCGAGTTTACTCTCAAGAAATAATTCAAAGATGGACAGAAGGCTGCCTGTTACCTTTCCCTAAAAAATGTGATCTTGCTTCAACAAACAATTATAGGGGGATTACGTTAACACCAATAGTGGCAAAAATCTACAATGTAATGCTGCTGAATAGGATAATACCAAAAATAGATCCACTATTAAGGAAAAACCAAAATGGCTTCCGAACAAACAGATCTACATCCGGCCAAATTCTAATGATACGTAGATTACTTGAAGGATTAAAGTCGCACAATCTTCCAGTATTACTATTATTCGTCGATTTCTCAAAATCATTCGATTCCATAGACAGAAAGAACAGGAAGCACATCTTAAAAATCTACGGAATACCAGCTGAAACAGTCAACGCCATAATGATTGTGTACATGAATACCCGCTATATGGTTCGATCTCCAGATGACGATACACAATTCTTTTAGATAATAACAGGCGTTTTACAAGGCGATACGATAGCACCATTCCTGTTCATAATTTGTTTAGATTATGTTCTAAAATCATATATAGACTGTAGCTCAAATTTTGGTTTCACACTTAAGAAAAGACAAAGTCGGAGACATTCAGCAACTTACATCACCGATACTGATTATGCAGATTATATTGCTATCACAGCTGATTCAATGGAAAATATCAAACAGCTCTTTAATCAAATCGAAGAGAAGGCTTTATTTAGGATTTAGGATTGAAAATTAATTGCGAATAATAATGCAGAGTAAGCTCGACCTGGTAAGGTAAGGGTAATATATATATATATATATATATATATAGATTCGTCTCCAGTAAAAATAACAGATATAAATAAATTCTCTGATATATAAATATTTTATTTTGTATTTATTTTTCGTTGTCGTTTGTTCTAATTTCATATTACATTCTATTTTTAACATTTTATTATAATTGGTATTTACATATATTTTTTATCTATATCTTTATTCTTTTATATTATCTTATTCAATTTTAACTTTTTAATATTTGTACTATATGAACTTGAATGATATCTATCCGCAATTTAATGTTGATCAAATTAACAATTTTAGTTCCAATAATGATAGTTTTAATAATAATAATTTCTCAAATTGTAATTTTAATTTTCTCAATGAATCCAATTATTACACCTCAAATGAATGGAGGTTGAATTCTAATAAAAAATAATTGGTTTAATTTAAATATTATTAACATCAATATTAGGAGTTTAAAAAAAAATGTTGATAAATTAATTATGTTTTTGAATACGTTTGATGATAATTTTGTTAGTTTAATTATGATAGTTTCAATTACTGAAACATGGTTGAGTGATAATAATATTTTCATTTTTAATATTCCTGGTTGTAACCATATATGTTCAAATCGTAAACATAAAAATGGAGGTGGTGTTTTAATCTATATACGTGAACATTATCAATTTAATATGCTATCTACCATATCAAATAACTATTATGACAACATATCAATTGAAATTATTTTTGAAAAATCAAAAAATATTATTTTCAGTACAATATATTTTCCTCCTACTTTAGAAAAAATAGCTCACTCTACATTTATTGATTTCTTGATAAATAATTTTCAGCAACATGTTAGTAATGATAAAAAAAGACTTATTTGTGGTGACTTGTAAATACAAATAAAGTTGCTAATACCTTTTTTTGATACGATGATTTCACTAGGTTGTTCCCATCTAATTAATCGTCCAACTAGAATCGACACTAAACATAATTCTTCATCTATAATTGATAATATATTTACAAATTGTAATCTTAATATGAAAATATTTTCAGGAATAATTATTTCAGATATATCTGACCATTTTCCAATTGTTTTAAATTTACAATTGTCTACCAAACCTCAAGATAAAGTTAAATCTACTAAAATCAAACAAAATCAAATTAATGATAGAACCATGTTTAATCTGTTTGAAATTTAAAAAAAAAACAAACTGGGAATTCATAAAAACTAACGATACAGAAAATCTTGGAATTTATTCTTGGAATACTTTATCTTAAATTTTGATAGATACTGTCCAAAAATTAATAAAGCCTCCCACAAAAATAAACTCATTCCATGGAATACCCGAGATCTTAAAAAGGCTTGTAGAAAAAAACAGATACTATATAAAAAATATAAAATATCTAAATCTGAAAATGATTTATTTATTTACAAAATTTTTAAAAATAATACAACATCTTTAGTTCAAGAAGCTAAGAAAAAGTATTATTCAAATCTGTTAAAAAATTGCTCTGATACAAAAAATACATGGAATGTACTAAATAATTTACTTAATGTTAACAAAAAATTCAAACAACTGACAATTTTAATGTAAATAATGTGAATATTGTTGATTCTAAACAAATTGCTAATGAATTTAATTCTTTTTTTAGAGACATTGGTTCTAATTTAGATAATAATATAAATAATTGTAATGATGATGACTTTAAATTCTTTTTACCTGAACCTAATATACATAGTTTTTTTTTAACACCAGTAAGTTCAGAGGAAATTATTAAAGTATTAAATGAATTCAAACCAAAAAAATCAAGAGATCATTATGGCATATCCATGCAGTTACTTAAATGTATTTTTCCTGTATTGGTTTATCCATTTGTTTTTCTTGTAAATTTATCTTTTGAATCAGGCGTTGTACCGGATTTCTTAATATTATCAAATATTATCCCTTTACACAAAACTGGTGATGATAAATTTGTTAATAACTATCGTCCAATTTCTCTCACCTGCCAATTCGCAAAGATTTTAGAACAAATATTTTATTCTCGCTTTTATAGTTTTTTATCATCTTTTAATATATTATCTCCTTCTCAATTTGGTTTTAGGAAAGGATACAGTACATCACATGCAATATTTAACCTCCAGTCACAAATCAGTAACTGTTTTAATAATAACAATGTTGGCGCTATAATCTTTATTGATTTAAAAAAAGCATTTGACACAGTTAATCACAGAATATTACTTTTTAAATTAAAAAATATTGGAGTACGAGGCATTGCACTTAACTGGATAATGAGCTATTTAACAAATAGATATCAACAGTGTGTATATAATGATGTCATTTCAGATAAACTAAAACTCATAACGGGTGTACCCCAAGACACCATCCTAGGACCCATTTTATTTTTAATTTATATTAATGATATTACAAAATCATCTTCTTTATGTAAGTTTACCATGTTCGCAGATGATACTACTTTATATTTTGAAAATACATCATCAGAAATACTTAATTATATTTGTCAAACTGAATTAAAAAATATTAATAAATGGTTAATCTATAATAGGTTATCATTAAATTTAAATAAAACTTGCTTTATGTCTATTAATTCAAGGACTATTATAAATATAAATTTAAATAACAGAAATATTGAAAGAGTTACATTTTATAAATTGTTAGGCGTAATTATAGACGATATATTGAACTGGAAACAACATATCTTGTTTTTAAAATCAAAACTAAAAAAAATCATATGGATTACCAACATTATTTCTAAATTTATAAATAAAACGCCATAATGGTTGTGTACATGAATACCCGCTATATGGTTCGATCTCCAGATGACGATACACAATTCTTTTAGATAATAACAGGCGTTTTACAAGGCGATACGATAGCACCATTCCTGTTCATAATTTGTTTAGATTATGTTCTAAAATCATATATAGACTGTAGCTCAAATTTTGGTTTCACACTTAAGAAAAGACAAAGTCGGAGACATTCAGCAACTTACATCACCGATACTGATTATGCAGATTATATTGCTATCACAGCTGATTCAATGGAAAATATCAAACAGCTCTTTAATCAAATCGAAGAGAAGGCTTTATTTAGGATTTAGGATTGAAAATTAATTGCGAATAATAATGCCGAGTAAGCTCGACCTGGTAAGGTAAGGGTAATATATATATATATATATATATATATATATATATATAGATTCGTCTCCAGTAAAAATAACAGATATAAATAAATTCTCTGATATATAAATATTTTATTTTGTATTTATTTTTCGTTGTCGTTTGTTCTAATTTCATATTACATTCTATTTTTAACATTTTATTATAATTGGTATTTACATATATTTTTTATCTATATCTTTATTCTTTTATATTATCTTATTCAATTTTAACTTTTTAATATTTGTACTATATGAACTTGAATGATATCTATCCGCAATTTAATGTTGATCAAATTAACAATTTTAGTTCCAATAATGATAGTTTTAATAATAATAATTTCTCAAATTGTAATTTTAATTTTCTCAATGAATCCAATTATTACACCTCAAATGAATGGAGGTTGAATTCTAATAAAAAATAATTGGTTTAATTTAAATATTATTAACATCAATATTAGGAGTTTAAAAAAAAATGTTGATAAATTAATTATGTTTTTGAATATGTTTGATGATAATTTTGTTAGTTTAATTATGATAGTTTCAATTACTGAAACATGGTTGAGTGATAATAATATTTTCATTTTTAATATTCCTGGTTGTAACCATATATGTTCAAATCGTAAACATAAAAATGGAGGTGGTGTTTTAATCTATATACGTGAACATTATCAATTTAATATGCTATCTACCATATCAAATAACTATTATGACAACATATCAATTGAAATTATTTTTGAAAAATCAAAAAATATTATTTTCAGTACAATATATTTTCCTCCTACTTTAGAAAAAATAGCTCACTCTACATTTATTGATTTCTTGATAAATAATTTTCAGCAACATGTTAGTAATGATAAAAAAAGACTTATTTGTGGTGACTTGTAAATACAAATAAAGTTGCTAATACCTTTTTTTGATACGATGATTTCACTAGGTTGTTCCCATCTAATTAATCGTCCAACTAGAATCGACACTAAACATAATTCTTCATCTATAATTGATAATATATTTACAAATTGTAATCTTAATATGAAAATATTTTCAGGAATAATTATTTCAGATATATCTGACCATTTTCCAATTGTTTTAAATTTACAATTGTCTACCAAACCTCAAGATAAAGTTAAATCTACTAAAATCAAACAAAATCAAATTAATGATAGAACCATGTTTAATCTGTTTGAAATTTAAAAAAAAAACAAACTGGGAATTCATAAAAACTAACGATACAGAAAATCTTGGAATTTATTCTTGGAATACTTTATCTTAAATGTTGATAGATACTGTCCAAAAATTAATAAAGCCTCCCACAAAAATAAACTCATTCCATGGAATACCCGAGATCTTAAAAAGGCTTGTAGAAAAAAACAGATACTATATAAAAAATATAAAATATCTAAATCTGAAAATGATTTATTTATTTACAAAAATTTTAAAAATAATACAACATCTTTAGTTCAAGAAGCTAAGAAAAAGTATTATTCAAATCTGTTAAAAAATTGCTCTGATACAAAAAATACATGGAATGTACTAAATAATTTACTTAATGTTAACAAAAAATTCAAACAACTGACAATTTTAATGTAAATAATGTGAATATTGTTGATTCTAAACAAATTGCTAATGAATTTAATTCTTTTTTTAGAGACATTGGTTCTAATTTAGATAATAATATAAATAATTGTAATGATGATGACTTTAAATTCTTTTTACCTGAACCTAATATACATAGTTTTTTTTTAACACCAGTAAGTTCAGAGGAAATTATTAAAGTATTAAATGAATTCAAACCAAAAAAATCAAGAGATCATTATGGCATATCCATGCAGTTACTTAAATGTATTTTTCCTGTATTGGTTTATCCATTTGTTTTTCTTGTAAATTTATCTTTTGAATCAGGCGTTGTACCGGATTTCTTAATATTATCAAATATTATCCCTTTACACAAAACTGGTGATGATAAATTTGTTAATAACTATCGTCCAATTTCTCTCACCTGCCAATTCGCAAAGATTTTAGAACAAATATTTTATTCTCGCTTTTATAGTTTTTTATCATCTTTTAATATATTATCTCCTTCTCAATTTGGTTTTAGGAAAGGATACAGTACATCACATGCAATATTTAACCTCCAGTCACAAATCAGTAACTGTTTTAATAATAACAATGTTGGCGCTATAATCTTTATTGATTTAAAAAAAGCATTTGACACAGTTAATCACAGAATATTACTTTTTAAATTAAAAAATATTGGAGTACGAGGCATTGCACTTAACTGGATAATGAGCTATTTAACAAATAGATATCAACAGTGTGTATATAATGATGTCATTTAAGATAAACTAAAACTCATAACGGGTGTACCCCAAGACACCATCCTAGGACCCATTTTATTTTTAATTTATATTAATGATATTACAAAATCATCTTCTTTATGTAAGTTTACCATGTTCGCAGATGATACTACTTTATATTTTGAAAATACATCATCAGAAATACTTAATTATATTTGTCAAACTGAATTAAAAAATATTAATAAATGGTTAATCTATAATAGGTTATCATTAAATTTAAATAAAACTTGCTTTATGTCTATTAATTCAAGGACTATTATAAATATAAATTTAAATAACAGAAATATTGAAAGAGTTACATTTTATAAATTGTTAGGCGTAATTATAGACGATATATTGAACTGGAAACAACATATCTTGTTTTTAAAATCAAAACTAAAAAAAATCATATGGATTACCAACATTATTTCTAAATTTATAAATAAAAAAGCATTACTTCATATATATAATACCATATTCTTGCCTCATATAAAGTATTGTAACATATTTTGGGGAAATACATATAAATCTAATGTATCATGCATATATATTCTTCAAAAGCGAATGATAAGGATTATATGTAAAAAACATTTTTTAAATCATACTAGTGGACTATTTATTGATAATTCTTTATTAAAAATAAATGAAATTACATATATAAGTACATGTGAATTTATGTTTAAAATTTTCAATGATCTTCATCCTGTTATAACAAATGCATTTTTGTCTGTAACTTCATCATCTCACAACACTAGGAGCATAAATAATTTCTCAATTATTAATTTCAAAAAAGAACTATGCAGAAGAACATTAATATACATTGGACCAATTACCTGGAATAAGCTCGATAATATTTTAAAAAATATTTCAAATTATAAATTATTCAGGAAACGTATGTATAAAAATGTGTTATCTTCTTACTCAGTATAATTTTAATCTAAATCTCATTTTTCTAATTTTAAATCTTTTATCATGACTTTTATCTAATATTGTATTATATACTAAGATCCATATTTTATTCTTATTTTAATTTATTGACGTTTATGTAAAAATTAAAAAAAAAATTAATACTTTTGAGTGTTTTATTTTACAATATTTTTTCCCCGACATTAATAATATTATTTTACTGAATTTTTGCATTTTATATTTGAATTTACTTTCATGTTTTCTTTCTTTTCTTTTTAATTGACGTTTATATAAAAATAATAAAATTAAAAAAAACTTTTAGGTATTTCTTTTTTCTTTAGTATTTTCTTTAGTATTTTTTATTTCCCTCTGACTAATAATATTATTTGACTTTATTTTTAATTACATAAACATTTTGTATTGAATCTTTTTTCTTGTATATTTGATTATACTTCTTTGTTTTATTTCTCTTTATTGACACTTATATAAAAATTAGTAATCAAAACTAACATTTTAGTTTAAAAAATATTTTACATTCTTTACATTATTCTAAAGTATTACTAAAAAATTTCTAAAACTTATTTACTGAAATAAATTTATGACAAAAAAAAAAAAAAATGTTATATACAGTTCTTACCATCTTTCTAAATATTCTTTTTGTTATGTTTTATTCAGTTTTATTCAGTTTTACTTCATTTTACTTCATTTTTTCTTCATTTATACTAATACATCTATATTTTTATTTAGTGTATTATTTTATAGTACTTATTATTTATTTTAGTTATTTATTTATAGGATAGGATAGGATAGGATGGTTTATTTATACACCAAATATGGTAAAGAGAGATTACCCTCACTGGTGTTGTGAACGAACAAACAAAACGAAAATTATAAATAATTAAATGATGATTTCATAATTTTATGGCAAGTTCAAACAATTTATATTATTTTTCTATTTTATTCATTGTATTGTATCTATGTAAACAGGAAGTCATCTAATATTTTATAATATTTTATTTATTTAGTTTTTTTGAACTTGCTTTAAAATTAAGGGTAATTGTCTCGATAAGCTTTAGCTTCTACAAAAACTCTGGTGTAAACCTAAATCTGATAATAATAATATATATATATATATATATATATATATATATATATATATATATATATATATTATAGGGGGGTATATATATGGATATGTATTTCATACTATATATTGATATCAATATATTCATATTAACTTATCGATTCTACCCTACTCTTATTACCTTATTTACTTCACAGTATTGCATGTCTCTATTGTGTATCTTAAGTCAAATCAGCACCCACTCAATATCAGTAATAACGACAGTACATAAACAGAAGATAATTACGTACACATTATAAACAATATTAGGTATAACATCATACTAAGCTAACCTCTATATACCACCCTCCCATATGTACATACCTCCCATATGTAAATACATTCTTCATAGAGTATCATAGGTTATTCTATATTCTCCATTTTACGTATAATAATCATAAATATCATTATAATACAGTAATATAACAAAATTGTTACAACTATTAGAATGAAATAGGTATCTCAAGTGGAAGGTCAATGTATTTATACATTTTCACTTACTCTTGAACTGAATACTTATTGGAAAACACTTATATTAATATTCTTTATATAGATTCTTTACTAATTACACACATAATATACTAATAAATCTATGTTTCTTTCTCCGAATAAAAGTGTATTAATTATATGTTATGAAAGAGTATACATATATATATATATATATATATATATATATATATGTTTATATACTCTTTCATACATACATGTTAACATTCAAATTCAATGTAGTATGTAATTATTAATTCAATAGTATATTATAAAATGTCATTAAGATGACTATTATAATTAACAATTAGATTAGTCATTACAATTTATCACGATTGATTTAACACAGCATATTTACTAATAGATCGTTTAAAAATGATTGGGTTATTTGATACTGTTTTATTATGGTTCATATCGTATCTTAAATATAGATATTTTTCTATAAAATTAATAATGAATATTCATCTAAAAAATTACTTAGTCATGGTGTACCACAAGGTTCAGTACTTGGTCCTATATTATTCTCAATTTATCTGTTACCTTTGATTGACATTTTCCACCAGTTTCCTGATATTAATTATCATATTTATGCGGATGATTTACAAATTTATATCGAACTGCCTTTACATGCTATTCCTTCTGATAATTATTCATTGTTAAATTGTTTTAATACCTTAAATAATTGGTTTTTACAAAATAATATAATGTTAAATATGTCTAAAAACCTTTCTTATTAATTTGTCTCGTGTTAATTCCATTTTTCCTCCAGTCATTATTGATGTACAAATTACTTCGCCAACAAATTCTGTTAAAAATCTTGGCTTTATTTTTGATAGTAAAAACTAAGTTTTATCGATCAAATCTTAAGTGTATGTCGATCTTCTTTTTTTAATTTACACAAAATAAAAACAATTATAATTTTTTTACCTGATAACATTTGTAAGATTATTATTGAATCTACAGTCCTATATCGTATTGAATACTTTAATTCTGTATACCACGGACTTCCTTTATATTCTATAAATTGCATACATAAAGTTATACGGCTTCAGTATACTTATTATTTCGCATACAATTATTTGATCACTCTTGCACTTCCGAAAAATGATAAGGTATAAAATGATTATCTGCTAAACAACTAGCAATATATACAATTATTATGATTGTTTATAAATGCATATACCTTAAATCACCTAAATATGTAAAGGATTTGCTGACATACCGGATTGAGTCGAGAACCTCTAGATCGTCTAACAGCAAAATACGTCGCTACCATACATTCAAACTAGCTAGATATAGCAAGATATCTTTCCGGTATTCGACAGCTGCATTATGGAATAGACTACCTAGAAATATAAGACTTGTTACATCCATAGAACGTTTGAAAAGTAAAGTAAAAGATTTAATTATTGGTCATATTTTTATTTTGTTTACCTTTATTAATCTAACAATCCTATTTTTTTCTTATATATTATTTTATCGTTTATTTATTTATGTATTATTAATTTGCTAAAACAAAAATGAGAACTATCTTTTTTATTTTTGTGTATAAATAAATCATCTATCTATTTATCTATCTATATTAAAATATATATTAAAAAATATACAAGTAGGGGAAAGTAACATAATACGGACAGTGCCGGAATACGGACACTTTCGGTATCTCAGAAACCAAAATCCTAAAAAAAAGATGTAATGAATAAAATATTCATAATTATATAAATAGTCTAAAAAAGTATTTTTAATTTTTTAATTATCTAAAATAGTGCTAATATATCCAATAAACTAATTTTTTTATTATGTTTTTTAATTTATGAAAAAAAATATTAACTTAAAACCATCTCAAGTATATACAAATGTATCGATATAAAAAATAAAAATATATTATGAAAAAATAAAACATTTTAAAAATTATATATATAATTGCTATATTTTATATCAAATATTAATTAAATTATAAGCATATATCTATTGGTCATATAAGTCCCTAATAAGGACACTCTAGATGTATTAATACGGACAACCTATAACCAATCAGCGCGCAGCGTATGAACTCTTCTGATTTTCATATAAATCGTGTGCGTTATAATATTAATACCACCAATGAAGATAAATCTAAAATTTGTATTATTCATATACTTAAATTGTATTATTAATTAAACAAAATTATAAAAATAAATAAATTATTAACTAATTAAATTAGAATAAATTATTCATAAAAATAATTATATTATATAACTGTAATTTTTCTGATTGATTCATACATAATATATGGTTTACCTAGTGGTATTTAGGGTTTACGTATTATAACATAGGGGGTCCGTATTCGGACACGGGTATCAAATACGGACACTCCTGTTATCTATGAAATTAAAATATTAAATAAAAATTTTAAATCACAATAATATCTATAATCATATAATATTAATATATTGTAATTTTTTAATAACAATAATGAGTCATAAAATGTTAAGACCATGTATTGTTAAAGTGTCCTTATTATGTTACTTTCCCCTATATAGTATATAATCTGTATTTATATATTTACAAACATGTGTAAATCAAACTATTTACATAGATAAATTATAAATTACTACTAGTGATAACGTATCCATTAATATTAAATACTATAGGTACCTACTAAGTACTACTAGTATAAATTAACTCTAGTTCTTATTTTAAAATTGTTATATATGCGTTATATATGCGTTTATATTGTTATATATGCGATAAGATTTTTTTTAATTTATTATTTATCTCTAAATATATTTATTTTTATATAATCTTAAGAACTATTTATAGTTTTTACTCCATAATGTTATTTGCATTATTCAATAAACGGATACATATATTTAACTTATTATCAAATAATGTAGTTCAGTATGCATTCATCCATGACACCATGTATACATCATCATGGTGACTGGATAGGTTAAACATAAATCTCATTATCTTTAATCAATACAAATTGTACCATTATTTGAATATACATTACTTCCCATATAATTATCATCATTCGAATAACAATGTATTGTTTAATTATAAATATTAATTGAATATTTAACTTTTACTAATATATAATTGCTCTACGTATTAGGTATCAACTCAACTTTATATTTTATTGTGTTACTCCTATTTAACAGTATTATTGTATATTAGTACATTAGTTTAACTTTTTATAATTAACAGATACAATACAAAAATAAAAAGAAAATGTAATTAATATTAGGTTAATTTTAATAAAGTTATCTATTTAGGGCAGATTAACCCACGTCGTAATGGTATGATGTAAGTTAAACATATGATCATGTGCCTAGGTTTCCATCAATATACGATATATTTAACTAATGATAATGATTATGTTGTGTAAACAATAGTATCAACAATAGTATCTAAGTATTGTAATCGTTATCTTCATGTTTGAAGAACATATATATATATTTGAGAATATATATTCTCATATTCACAAAATTATATATTTTAATTAATAAGTGAGATATAAGCATTATACGAATATGTTGTTCAATCTTCTCCAATATCCCCTACATATAATATATGATTTATTTAATAAACATAATTTTCAAATTCGTATACTTTATAATATTATTGAAGTATCTATTTTATTTCAATCTAAATATCTCAATAATTTAACTAATATTCAATTTTATTATCTAAATAATTCATTAGTTTTTAATTATTTTTGTATAAATATACAATAAGTTCACTCAATTAATTATTAATGAATTCATTAATAATTAAGAATTAATTAATTAATTATTATTTAATTCATTTATTTCTATCTAGATTATTAGTATGTATTATATTGAATGTAGACTATTGTTATATAGTAGATAACTACAACAATATATAGTGGACATCACTACTTAGCTATAGCATTAACTCTTATTCAACTAGTACTTCTTATTGTATAATTTCATTATTACAGTTAACATCATACATTATAATATTTCGTAATTTGTTCCAACTAATATGTTTATTATTTTATAAATTACGTGTATCTAAATCTATAATACCATTCGACCATTCGCTTGATATGAACACATTTATTTCACAAAAAATACGCGATATAAACCACAACTCTATTGTATAAAAAAAATTAGGAAAAGTCTTAACTTTTTTTCTTATAAAATGTTAGTGACAAGTCTAGTTCTTTCGTTTTTTGATAATTGTAATTCACTTCTGTATTTAATATTAAGTTTGTCAGCTAATTTCTTACTAATCACGATACATATATAAACTCATTTATTTTATATAATTATGTTTTATTATATTTAAATTTTTATATTATGATAGTTGATTAAATTCCCTATAATCCCCCTTCATCAAATCATCTGCGGTTCACTTTCTTCAGACTCCGTCCTTCCCGATTTCAAAAAAGCAGTCATCACCCTTATCCTTAAAAAGCCCTACCTTGATTCTCTATCTCCCTCCAACTACCGACCCATCTCTAACCTCTCAATTTACTATACGATCCTTGAACGTGTTATCTCCTCCCAACTTATCACATACCTTACAACCAATACAATCCCCAACATCTTCCAAAGCGCCTAACTACCCCAATCATCTACTGAATCCGCCCTAACCATCATTACCTTCGACCTACTCTCCGGCCTTAACAACAACCGTGGCACCATACTCGTCCTTCTCGACATATCCTCCGCTTTCGACACCCTTCACCACAATACACAGACTCTCCGCCATCGGCATCACCGGTATTGCCCTCAACTGGTTCACCTCCTATATTACTCTTCTCCTTCCCGCCTCATAACACACGGTATCTCCCTGGGATCTGTCCTCTGCCCACTCCTCTTCAATATGTACCTCCTCCCAATGTTTGACATCTTCACTGACTACCCCGACATCTCCTTCCATACATATGCCGACGACCTTCAACTATATATTAACTGCATAGACTCCCCTACTTATACCCCTGAACGACTCTCCTCCTGTATCAAGTCCATACACCAATGGATTACCTCCAACTCCCTAAAACTTAACCCCACTAAAATGGAAGCTATTTTTCACCATTTACCCATACGCTCCTCCACACTCCCTGAACCACCCAATCTCATTCGACAACACATCACTCCCATATTATACACATGCACAAATCCATCCACTACCAAGTACACTTCCTCTACTTAATCCGACGCTCCATTCCCTTCCCCATCGCTGTTGCCATTGCCTCCTCCTACATCACCCCCCTATTTGACTCTTGCAACTCCCAACTCTTTAACCTCCCTGAATACAAACTCTTCAAACTATAGCGACACCAACACGCTGTAGTTCGCTGTGTCCATTTAGTTCCCCGTCTCTCATAAAACAACTATACTGGCTGCCATAAAGTACAAGCTATCCCTAACCATCAACAAAGCTATTCACCACAACTCCCCTGACTACCTTGCCTCCCTCCTACATCTACACACACCCATCACTCCACTCCAGACCCGTTCCTCCGACACCTTTATCCTTACCACTCCCCATCTACACAAACTCCACTCTTCCAATATACGCTCCTTTGCCCTATCTGCCCCTTACCACTGTAATTCCCTACCCAATCACCTACGAACAAACACATCAACTCCCTCCTTTAAACGCCACCTTAAGACTTATTTCTTCTCCCTAGCCTACTCTGCCACTCAATAATTCCCTCCCACGGACGGCCGATTGCTCACGCACTGATGCAGTCCATAAACAACAAAAATTAAAAAGTAAGTATAATAATAATCAATCCATTTTTAAATTAATTATATTTTAATATTTTAATAATACTAATTAAAAACATAGCAATGTATGTATTTCCTACCCTTATGGACCACTCGAGTTTTAATAATTTTTCACTGAACATTTCTCAATATTATATAAATTATTTGCGTGATTATACAAATGCATTACTAATATATTATATTAGTTATATATAACATATATGATATTAGTATATGTTATATACTTATTTTGTAAATTTTAAATTATGTGATTTTTTTGAAAATGAGTAATATTTTATTATTTTATTGTTGTTAATTGGATTAAATATAATACACTAATTAATTAATTAAGATTTTTAATTATTTGTATACCAGATTAATAATACAATTTACTATAGTTGATTATTACAAGAAAAAACTTATATTTTAACTTTAAAAAAAAGTGGTCCACATTAAGGTACATTTAGAAAATGATCGATATATATGTTGACATATATAACATATATGTTGATTTATTGATATTGGCTTATTGATAAATATTATGTAAGGTCAACTTATATTTAAAATATAACATATATGAAATAAGAATAAATGCAAAAATAATTAATTAAAAATATATATTCATCAATGAGTTATGCGTATTTGTGCTTGGGTTGTCAACATTTAAGTACCCTCCCCTATATATATATATATATATATATATATATATATGTATATATATATATATATATATATATATATATAATTATATATTTATTATGACTATATTCGATACTAATTTTATAATCAATTTTATAATCAATTTTAAAAATAACTTTATTAATTGACAATTCTTCGTATTTCGCATAAATATTTATCAGAACTTGTAGCTATTCAATTATTTGTTTGCCACATAATAGTTATAATAAAGATAAGAAGAATTCTATAAAGTTAAAGTAGAAATTGAATATTTCGATGCCACTTACAAAATAATGTATTTTATTTCTATTTTCGATTATTTTTACGCTATCTTTTATTTATTTTTTGATCATATTTCGTTTATTTTTACTATATGATTTATTTCTACTTTCGATTGTTTTTCGTTTATTGTTACGGTAACTGTAAAACGTTTTAATTTCTTTAATTTTTTAATTTCGTATTATTCTTTGTTTATTTCTATAACGTATGTTATCGTTAGCAAATATTTATACTTTATACTTTCGATTATATTTTCGGCTATGTATTTGCTTAAATAAAGCGTTATCAATCAATAGTATACATGTGTGAATATGTGAATAATTTCTAATCTAAAAAAGCTAGTTACCTACGTCTAATTTAGGATTCTTCGTTTACTGTGTATATATATAGGTAATATATTACTCAACATGCTATTTTAGTACAAATATAACAATAGGTGAATCAATTTACTAGAAAAAATGTTTATAATATCATTTATAATCTTTTCAATAGAGAGTTGTAAACTCGGGGTTTAATTATTTTCAATGTATGTACAATGTATATACATTTTTTTAACGTTTATAAGTATTTACGAATGTACATTGTACATTCGTAATTACTTATAAACGTTAAAAAAAATGTAATATTATATGTATGAAAATATTTAATTACAAATTTTATTTATAATTAAAAATATCGTTATTTTAATTTAATTTTAAAGTTATTATATGAATTATTTTATTATATACATTATATAACAAGATTGTATAATCGCACATTAATAATTGACCTATACAACTTCATAGCAACAAAGTCGCTTTATTTACCATCGCTAATAAATATCCTTTAATTATATGTTTACTATAAAGATAAATGTTATTTATTTATTTTTGAATAGTATATATAATATTAATATTAATTAAATAGTATTATCCTACATGTTTAAATATATCGTAGTGATTTGAATGTATATTCATTTACTATTTAGATTCAATTATATTTAGGATTTGTTTTAATTTTATAAACAATAAATAAAACAATCATAAAAAATAAATAATAATCACAAATATTATAGAATTATGTTTTACATTATATAATTACAATTAAAATATATCATACGATTTATAATCTTCCTACTGCGGATATCTCATCTGGGAGCCGCGCTTTAGATAGTGTCACCTACCTATAAGTATACCTTCAATATAATGTTAGCCACACTTAACCATTAACGGATACATCCTGCTGCTCTACATATAACGCATTTAGTCAATCTGAAACATCGTGCTATCTGGAATAAGACTACTGAATACAACATACAAGAACATACAAAGTGAATTCGCCAGAATATACTCGACGACATTCAGTTTACACGGCTCAACATCATATATTATCATCTGCTGTATCGGAGGACCACTTTCCCTGATATAACGATCTACACTCAAAATTCGTATTACTATTATCTCGTAGTATTATTGAATTCGTATTATTATTACTATTATATTATTACCATTAACGTATGTACATTTTTTTTTAATTCAATAAAAATATTAAATAACATTAATATTTATTGATTTATATAAAACTTTTTTATTTCCAAAGATTATAATATTACTATATACTAATATTTTTTTTCTTTATAATAATTGTTATATTTTACAAAATATATCATCTAATAAGAAAACTAAACTGTAGATAGATGAGATTATACTGAGAGTATAGAATATATATTACATCTATAGATATATAAAAGTATGGAATATTGAAAAGTTAGATAGATAGATAGATATATAGATTAAAAGTTTATTGAATTACTGGTTATATATAAAGAAAGTTATAATTATATATAAACATATAATTATATAACATATATACACAAAATATATAAATGTGATAACAGTAAGACAAAACGACACAATACAAAAAAAAACAAGAAATAAACGGAGAAGTATAATAAAAATAAAACATTGGATTATACGAGCCGTTGAAGCAATATATAGTATCCGACAGTGCAAGTTGTCAAACAGGAAAGGTAACAAAACCGAAGGTCTCGGGTTAGCAAGGCCCATATGGGATGGATCAATTACCAAGGATGGATGAGTCCCTAGTATTTAATTTTGTTGACGTCTCCTGGCTTAAGCTACCGTAAACTGATGACAGCAAGCATAATATCAAATACTATATATTGGTACAATTAATACTGAATAACAATAACATGATTGATACAGATAGACCATCATAGATATAAAATATACATAAAATGAATTACATCTTACATCAGAGTATTTTATAATCAATAGATCTTTATTTATTTATTGTGTAACTTATAAATGTTGTTCTATATTAATTTCATATTATTTATTTTTTCAATGATTATGAATGCCGATAATTCTCGAAAACATATATTTCAAAATAAAGTATATAAACAAACTTTAGATAATCTCGATAATTATTTCAATTCTAGCGATAGTATTCTTTATCAGCATACAAATAAATTTATAATAGTATACATAATCAATGTAACTATGATAATATACCATAGTAAATACATACGATTAATAATATATCCATCATACACTTTAACGCATTTAGTCTGATAACAAATTGTAATTCTATTACCAATTATATATGGGAAATTCTCCGATTACCGACCCCTAAATCTTATTTGTAATAACTTATTCAATATTAAATATATGTATTTGAAATTTTGTAATTAGGGTAATATTATGGCAATGAATAATGTGGATATTTTAAATTGTTGATATAATTATATTTACAAGAATACACAGGGGGGTTGGTATTTTGATACATGTTCCTAATACCGAACCCCTTCTCCTAATACCGAACCCCTTCTCCTATTACCGACCCCCTACGATAATCGTAGTATGAATAATTATAGTATTATAATATTAAATAAAAATAGTAGATATACATAAATATAATTAATTATAACAAGCACGATATTTATTTTGTATTGAATTTATGTTTTAATAGTAGTATTAAATTTAAATTTAAACTTTATAGTAATTATATTAAAATAGTGTATATTATTATTTAATATTTATTTATTAATCAGTATGTGTATAATCAACTGGAATCATGAATCCTAAATCTATATCAATGATACACAAACAACTTACGACATATTTTAAAGTAAAATACGTATCTATTTTTATTGGATATTATAAATCACATAGGATATGTATTAGGGTAATGTAGGGGGTTGGTAATAAGAAAATATTATGGGTTGCTATAATTAAGATATATTGGTTAATAGTTATTAAAATTAAATTATTTTATAATTGTTATAAATATTTTATTGATCTACAATATTTGGCGAGTATTAAATTTTCTTTTAATTAATAAAGTATTTACAATTATTTAAAAAAAGTTATTATTCAAATATTTAAAAAGTAAAAACATAATATTATACTTTATCAAATAATAATTGTAGGATTGAATATTTTGTTAAATAAAATACTTATTCATTGTATCATTAAATTACTAACAGTTCATGTATATATAATTATTTGATATCACTTATATTTATTGTGATACGAGAGGGGGTCGGTATTAGGAGGGGTTCGGTAATCGGATATTTCTCCTACATATAACCATAAATCATAAACGTGGTGGAGGTACCTCAATATTCATTAAAAATCATTTAAATATATAACTATTGATACCCTCAGTAAAACATTACCAAATAAATTTAATATAGTTACAATTACATTAATAATTCCTAATTCTAAAGATATTATAATAAGTGGTATATATAAATACCCAGAATTTGATATCATTCATTTTTTAGATGAAATATATAATTTATTTAATACACTTTCTACTGATAATACAATATTTCTTTGCGGAGATTTTTTTAACATTTTTTTTAACATTGATATATTAAAATTAACTTGTCCTAAAGTCTCTAATTTCATTGATATACGTATTTCATTAGGCCTACATCCATTAGTAACCAAACCTTCACGCATTACTAATATAACGTCCACCTTAATAGATAACATATAAACAAATTATAAGCATTTACCAATATCTAATAGTTTATTATATAATGATATTAGGGACAACTTACCCATGTTTTGTATTTATAAATTAAATAAATTTAACAATTATATTAAAAAAAATAGTGAATCCATATATTACATGAAACAGAATAATTAAGCGAATTTAAGTTATATTTTCTAAATTATAATTTGTAAGCTTTACACATAATAGATAATTCGTGCTTTTGACTTGTTATTTTAGACAACTCAAAACAAAAATTCCCTTCTAAAAAAATGTATATATTAAAATTCTTATTTAAATAAACCTTGGCTAATAGAGGGCTTATAAAATGTATAATTAAAAAAAATACTTTACCAACATTTAAAAAAAAAACAATTCTGTATTTAATGAAACTATTTATAAAAAATATAAAAATTATCTCTTGGAAATCATAAATAAAGCAGAACGCTATTACTATTGTTAATATTTTATTATATTTTATTTATTACTCTCTGTATACAACAGGATATATTTCCTAATTATCTAAAAACTGCTAAAGTCGTAACTAAATATAAATCTGGTAATATTGATGATCCTTCTAATTAAAGGCCAATTTCTCATCTTTCTCAACAATTTTAGAAAAGGTCTTAAAATCTAGAAGTATTGACGCATTGACTGACCTAACTAGAAAAATAGCTTCAAAGAAATGAAATATTGTGCAGCTATATCTATATCTTATATATATATCTATAAGTATGGTTCACAGGAGTTGCTTTAAAATTATTAATATCCTTTCTTAATATTAGGAATAAATTTGAAACATTCAATAATTCTAAATCCTAAATAAAGAATATTAAGTTTGGTGTCCATTAAGGATCTGTCCTTGGTCCCTTATTATTTTTAATATTTATAAATGACATAGTCAATATTAAAACACAAGATAATTTTGTTCTATTTTCTGATGACACTTCTATTATATTCCGTGAAAATAATATTGATTCAATAGAAAATTCCATGAATAAAACTTTAAAACATCTTGATACATGGATATCATTAAATAAATTGACAATTAATTTAAGCAAATTTAACTATTTAATATTTAATAATAAAAAGCAAAATTATCTATTATATTAAATAATACTGTAATTATTCAAAAAATGCAATCAAACTCTTTGGTGTAATAATTGGTTCGAATATGAATTGGAAACTACACACTAATATGGTTAAATCTAAACTTTATTATGGATTATTAATTCTAAGAAAACTAAATAATATTTTACTCGTCCATATTTTAAAGCTAATATATTACTCTGTATTACATTGCCATATTATTTATTGTACTCGTGTATGCTGGAATAATTACGATTCGACATAAAAACATATAAGTATAGCTCAACAAAAAACTATAATAATATTATATTGTCAAAAAAATAGAACTAATGTAGGTTTTAACCTATGTAGGTATACCTAGATACTATATACAAATAAACTTTTAAAGAATTGATATTCTATAACGCCTATAAATTATGTTTAGCATTAAAAATTATCAAATTTCACCAATAATTATAAATTTATTTAAGTTACAAGACTCAACTTATAATATGCGAGATAATAATAAATTCAAAATACCTTTAGTTAAAACCAACGCAAAATATTTTGTAATATAACCTATAATGGACCTATTTGCTGAAATAATCTACCAATACATATACAATCATATTATAGAAAACTCAACCAATTTTATTCAAAAATTAAATTCTACTTTGTTAAAAATGTATCTATTTTATAATATATTTTTCTTGTTGTATTTTATGTACATAAGTATTATTATGCGCACTACTATTACTTCTATTATTATTATTATTATTATTATTATTATTATTATTATTATTAATGTGTATATTCAATATAAATATTTTTGTATTACACCATTATTATTATATTATCTTATTTCATAATTATTATTATATTATAAAAATTTGATATTTTTGTTATACGAATATTCTTAATATAAGCTACATATATCTTCTGAATATCCTTCTGTGTATTAATTCAATATTCAGTAAATAAATATTCATAATTTCTTAAGCGTATTCAATTTATAAAAATATATTTAAGCGAATAATTATAATCCTTCAATGTAAACGCTAGGCTACTATAGATAGTCTCTAGTATTCATATTTGAAACTAATATAAAAAGAATATTTATTCATTCAAGCTGAATTTAGCTCTTGAGGATCAATGGTATTCTTTATATATATATTAAATTAAATAAGTTGAAGTAATTTAAAACTCCCAGAATTATCAATTGTCAAATTATCCTCGAATTCATCTAATTCCTGCATGGATACGATTTTGTATATATATATGGTATTAATCCGGATAATTCGAAAGTTGGGGTAAAGACATGTGGAGCAAGTCAATTATCGTAGTACATTGACTCCTACTATTATCAACATATAAATTGTAGTCTTAAATATTAATTAATAACACTAGTATTAAACTATGTATATTATGTATAAATGACCCTAATTATTGGTGATGGTAATTTGTGACTTATTCATTATATGATTAATAGATATGATGATTACATTTAATATACATCATTATTTTCTAATAATTATATTTTAATTAGATATATCATATACAATACAAGTTATGCTAACTGGCATTGATAGCCACTTTTCGCTGATCTTGACAAATCATATCTATCTCTATAAATGTATGTTGGAATGTGAATGTATGTTATATAACTGTGTTATATATATATATATAATTTGTATATATCTAATATGTAAATTTGTTAATTGTGTTAATACAATTGTATATATATATATATTACTATAGTATTATATATATATATATATATATATATATATATACATATATATATATATATATATATATATATATACATATATATATATGTAGTATAGTGGCGTTATGGGTCTAACACGATTTGGAAAGAGCTATTATAATACATGTATACACATTGGGTATTTATTTAATATCATCTTTTTTATATATTTATAAAATATTACTAGTTATCTAGTATAAGTTACCTATTATGTATTAATCTATTTATATAAAAGTAATTTATTATTAATTAACCCTTAATGGGATTAAATACCACATATTACATAGAGTAGGTATATATAGTATATATACCTAGTATACTATAGTATATATATAGTATATATATATTAATATAAAATTAAAATGTAATTGACTTACGTTCTTCTATTGAGATATATACTGTCGAATATCCTACTGTAGGTGGTCCTTCTTTTGAGGGTACATGACTTACGTATTCATGTTCATTATAAAATGAAATTAAAAACAATAATAACGATACTTGTAAATTAAATACAATTAAAAATTAAATTAAATTGTATATATATATATATTGTATACAATTAAACAATTATATAATACTAATTATAATTAAATATGTATATTTCCATGACATAGTAATATTACATATTCATGAGTTATACAAAATTGATAATACTATCAAAATATGTTATAGTATTGTATAACAGTAATTAACTTCAGTATGTATGTTCTTGTTTTTAAAATTTTATTTCTGTTTCGCTTTTTGGTATGTATCTATAATATTATGACGGTATTCATAACGTCTAGAATCAAATATTATAAAGTATATTGATGCCGGATATGTAAACATTGTAAATATTGACGCATCGGCGATTACATTAAAACTTATACACTATAATTATAGTATCCGGTCAACTATAGCAAGGTAAGCAACTATTATCATATTTGTAGTTTAGCAAATATTAATAAGCCTTTACACATGACACGTTATAAAAATGAAAATTAACAATACTAAATTTCGAAAGTACTTACCATAGCGTCCCTATATTCTGATTAAATACCTTAACTACCTTAAATACTTCGGTATTTGTCATCTATAGATTCCTATATCACTGTGTGAGTAATACAAATAGAGTGAGCAGTTTATTATAGCAGTTGGTATGTAGTTGAATAGTTAGTTTGGCCAGGAGTAACATGTAAAGTACTTATAGCTTACATGGCAAGTGTAAATCCAGTGTTGCTACAGATGTATTTACAGTTGAATACTGTACATTGTACAGTTGAATACGGATAATACGATTAATAACCCAATTTTGTATTAAGTTACATTGTGATAATAGTGTAGCGGTTATATTTAAATTAGATGATTAGACATATCAGTGAGAAGTAATATATATATATATATATATATATATATTTTATTTATTTTTATTTATATATAGTTTAATGACTTCAAAAACACTGTGTGGTTATAGGCGTCGTTAGATAATAAAAAACAAAAACAAAAATAAATAGAGAACGAATAATAAAATAAAATAGAACGAATTACAATGACTTAAAATTAACATACAGTTTACGTTTAAACAATGAAATTGATGCAACACAACGAATATCATAAGGAAGAGAATTCCAGCTTTTCGGAGCAATAACCGAGAAAGCAGATTCAGAGAATGCCAACGATGTATATTGTTGCACCAACTTCATGATGTGGCACTTCCGACTGTATCTATTCGAACTATAAATAGTAATGGATTGATCTCAATATTCAGGAAATCCACAGTGAATAGCCTTATGTGTAATACACAATAGCCTATGTATACAAATATATCTAAACTTAAGCCAGGCTAATGATCTCATTAAATCAGATATAGAAACAATTGAAGCAAAGTTTAGTTTATATAATACACGTATAGCACGACGTTGAATACGCTCAAGTTTGTACATAAGGTTGACAGGTAAATTACATAATAATGAACAGCAATATACAAGTCTGCTGAAAACTAGCGAGTGAATTAAACATTTCGTCATGGCGAAGGTAAGCTTATTACGAGATTTTCTAATATTATTTAGAAAATAGGTGGCAGTGCGAATCATGTTATTAATATTTGAAGAGTTATCTAGGTGAGATGTTAGAGTGAAACCGAGGGTAGTTATAGATATACAGAAGTTGGCAGAGATAGTAAAAAAGGATGAGTGATTGATAGTGGAGAACTGGGTCTCGAAAATATGATAGTGTAAGTTTTAGTCATATTTAAGGAGAGAGAGTTATGAGAGAACCATTCAGTGAGATCAGTAATACAGTTAAACATAGACATTTGAATCATATCAGAATCACTAGAACTAGGAAATGACGTATATATCTGTAGATCATCAGCATAAAGATGATAGTGAATATTGGGATATTTGAGACAAATTTATTTAATAGATAGAATATAAATAATGAACAATATAGGCCCAATAACAGAGCATTGTGGTATACCATGCATGTTAACATAAGGAGGAGACAACGATGAGTTAATCTTTACGGAAGATGTTCTTGATGACACCAAAGACATAAACCAACTGTGTACTTGACCGTATATGCCAATTTCATTAAATCTAATTGAAAGAATATTGTGATCTAGGGTATCAAAGGCACTAGATAAATCAAGTAGTATTAGATAGCATGGGGCTTTATTATCAAGAGATATGAGAATATCATTAATGATTAAAGTAAGGGCAGTTTCGGTACTACGATGAGGAAGATACGCATTTTGATATTTATCAACAATAGCATATATATATATATATATATATATATATATATATATATATTATCATACTCGAGTTTATGGAGAAAAGCTTTGTAATATCCAGATAATATTGAATCACGATATTATAGATTTTAACAATTAATATTTACATCTAATTTTATAAATTTTACATTAATGTAAATTTACACATATTATATTTTACATATATGTGTATTCGGGTAGAAAGTGTGTTAATAACTTTATATTTATAATAGAATATCCTACTATAAACATATAATATATTAACTATAATCATAGTAAACTCGTTTAAGTGATCTTTTTTTAAGTATTTTATTTGATAAAGACAATTATTATTATTGAAATATCTAATTAATTTATCATGTAATATCGTCCAGGATTTTGGAAAGTAAAGTTCGTAATCGTATATTACGGATAGATGTATATCACTATAGTGAGTATGTTCCACGTGTATGAGACGGATATTATCCAGTAGCAAGTTTTAGTTGAGTGAAGTTATATTTAGGAGGGAGTTGACGTATACACTTATTGTTAGAGCGTGTAGTGGTACTAGTTGGAAGTTTAAGTTTGAGTAGGGATGCTAGGTTGTCAGGTAGGTCATTGTGGATTGCTTTATGTGCCAGTGGTAGAGTTGTATAGAGAATTCTATAGCGTACAGTTAGCAAATGGAATTTAGCTAGGTTAGCACCTAGCTCTAGAATTTTGAATTATTTGGAGTTCATTAATATATAATGTAGTGGGAAATTGTAAAGGATGACATTTCAGTTGTCAAACAGAGGTAATATGTAAATAGAATATATAATAGTAGTGGTAGATATTGATATTAAGTGACGAATAAGGCGTAGTGAGTTTGGTTAATAGCTTAGTAATTTTGTTATGTGTGACAATTGTCGATAACAACTAAAATTCTGTCAAATATAACAACACGATTTTTAATATGGATTTTGTACTTGATGAATTGTCCATTAATATTTAATTGAGGAGGTGATTAAAAGTGTTACGTTGGATATATATATATATATATATATATATATATATATATATATATATATATATATATATATATATATATATATATATATATATATATATATGTGTGTGTGTGTGTTATGATGACAGTATTTCCATATCAGCTTTATTCATTATACGAGAGAGACCCTCTCAGTATTAAGTGCGATGTTGTTTCGTCGAGGGCCTAATGGATAAGCAAGTAAATCTTGATCAAAAGGGGCGTTGCTGACCTGTGAACCTTGTCCAATCAAATTAATAATAGATAATAATATTATATAGTACTAAATATATACTAAATATCAACATAATCGCATTTCCCCCCGAAAACATTTCTGTTGCCCACAACAGATACACACAAAATTATAAAAAATACATGGATACATTATCTTCGGACTCTATTAGGTCAACCCTCGTATGTATTAAAATGATTTCTGATAGTATAATTACATGTATGATTACATCAACTAGTTAAATTCATTAAGTAATGACATACAAAATATATATTATCATAAATATATAGTAAGCTTAAAATATATAATCTCATAAATAACATAAAAAATATAATGTATGCATAACGTATTGGCGGTTTTCCCAAGTTTTAATGCATACTTCCCCAAGGTGAAAATTCGGTTATAACCGATTGTTTATATATAAGATCCATTATTATATCTTCTTCCCCTGAACTTAAATCATCCACCGTCATCTTACACCTTATCTGTGCCACCTTTCCCCGAAACTCTACTGCTTCCAAACATTGCTTTCTTCCCACTTTACTTCCGCCCTGAAGATAAACATATTCCTTACTTAAATGAACTAGTTGTACTGGAATACTTCCGTCCTAATCAGCCACTAACGCTTATTAAATACCCACGTCATCACATATGTATATATATAAATATTTTAATTACATTATCTATTCGGCATGTTTTTATTATCTAATGATAAATATTTTTTTTAATATTTCAGTCTACGTCGATTTGTTATAATCTATGTTTATGAAGTATATCTGTAGTTTATATTAATTTAGAGATAATTTCTATCTTATTTATTCTATAGATATATATTTATATAAACTTTGTAGTATGTATACATATTCTACCTGGAGAACATGATCCTGTATGTAGTTACATGTATAAGTAATGAACACCGCGCATGACCAATTATAACATCACGTATGACTAATTCTAATATCACTGTGAACACACTGCGAATATCTTAACGAGTAATTATTGAACATCGCATGTACCATGGTATGATCCTAATTAAATACTACATTTATATTTGTCATTATAGATAATAATATGTATAGTAAATTATTTATTTTCTAATCATAATATAATTAATGATATGTTATTAAGATAACTATGTATAACTTTAATACACATCATCACCATACGTATAATATACATCAATAATACCAAATATATAAATATACAATGCAAGTTAATATAATTAAATGTATTATTTGTTATTTGTTATTTGTTTATAATGATTGTATGGTTGTGGTTTCCTTTCATCCCATCCAGAAACGTTGATGGAATTTTCACTTATAACAAAATATATCTGATATATCAAAATCGCTCTCGTGTTAAGGTTTTTAATGAAAACCGATCATTATTGTATACGCAATTATATACGATCACTTCTAAATAATAGATCTATTTAAAGGTTTCCTACAGAATGGTCCGGAAATAGATTGAAATGGCCAGTTTCTTTTTTTCAGTCTGCAATGCAGGTCCTGCATCATGCAACCTATCTGTCTGATGCCTTAGCTAACTTAGACACATAGTTAGTTTTTATGTAGTATTAATTTAATAGTGAAATATACATTAATTAAAGAGAGTATGATTCATTGGAAAACTACTCTCTATTTATATATAAGTTTAAAATAAGTAATTTATCAAATAAAAGATGCTATTAATCTAAGTTTACTACCTCTATTCATTCTCTTCGTGTAATGCATTACATCTTTCTATGTAGTTAATTTTATATATATATATATATATATATATATATATATATATATATATATATATGTATATATATAGATTATCTTATTTGATATTTGATATCATAATTGATTATATTATCGTAAATACACTTTAATTATGTTGGTTTCTATTTCTCTAAGTAAACTTAGTTGTGTGAATAATTATGTTTTTTAATTTTATTAATTTATTATCTTAATCTAAAGTATAAATATTTTTATTTTTAAATTATATATAAAATATACAATTATATAAACACACGACGTGTTCTTCAAGTTTATAAACGTAATATGTCACTCTATTGTCATATACCAGTTATAACCTGATACATATGTATCAGGTTATAACTGGTTTAATATTTGAAATTAATATATATATATATATATATATATATATATAAATACTAGAAATCATGTTATATACCACAAATAATATATAGGGTAAATATAAATTATCAAATGTATTATTATTCAATTTATTTGAAAAATATAAAATATTTTATAAATAATGGAGTTAAGATATAATAACATACAATACTAAGGTATATATTATTTTTAATTAATAAAATAGATGTCAACTATAATGCATATTATATCGATGTTCAAGTATGCAATTCAATATAAAATATCAAATTAAATATATCTAATTAAAATATAAATCAAATATGATGTAAGATATACACATATCAGTCACGTGTAAAGCATGTTATCACCGCTGTATCAATATATAGGTACACGTGTACTTAAATTACTGAATGAGTGAGTGTACAATGTATACACTACATACACGAAAGTGATATAGTATTAATACATTATAAACAGTTGCATGTTTAATTTAGAGAACAATAAAAATATAATTATATATAAAGGTGTATATACATGGAATCAGACATATTGTACATATATCATGTGGCTATCATTATTTACATCACGTGTGGCGTGATAGCTAAATCACGTGGTTTCTAGAGGTTTCTTGTTTATCATGACGATATTGCCCGGATCTTCTTGTTCTGTGTATAGGGGAAAATCTGTATTACGTAAGTGGAGTGACATCATCCTGTCATATAGTTATGCAATCCCTATTTATATATATATCTAATACCGAGTTATTTAACGTCATTTTAATACAAATATAACGATTGATAAATGCATCTAAGTATAAAGATAATGTGCGAGTATGACTAACTGGGTGCGGTAGTATGAAGTCGGTGTGGTTCTTCAGTGTTCACTAAGCCATAACTTCTGACGCGTTTACAGGAATGTCTGATGAGAACATGTCGACGTTAAATGGCGAGATATGGCATTACACGGCGAGATATGGCGATATATGACGTCATTACTTCTCACAAGTTAGATGCTATCATAATACATGCATACATTTAGTATATATATATTTATATATGTATATATGTGAATATATTATCACCTATTTGGGCCCACACCGGTGTAAATAAATCAGGCTGATTAATGCTGTATACCCCGGTACTACCCCACTCTATACCCCAGTACTACCCCACTCTATACTGTTGTGCTACACACAAAGTACTACTAGACACTATAGAGCTAACGATAGGTTCATTAATTACATTCCGGAGGACGTCCTCGAATTGTTTCAGTATTTGTATAGGAATTACATACGTATATATATAGTCTGGGGTCTATGTGTGGGTGCATAGACCCCAGTCTATATATATGTCATGACATATTGTTGGGGTCGATGGCTCAGTGGCATAACCAACATATAGTAAGCCAGAGATCCTGGATTCCACTCCATGAAGTTCTTGTTTTTCTCTTGTGTTTATCAAGAACTTAAAAACTATGAATTAAAACACAAGAAAAAAATGTTACTATTTATGTGTTATTGACGGGGCAAGTTATTCATAACAACCCTCACAGTTATTTATAACATGTATAAGTATATGACTTCTTGAGGGGTCCATTTGTATCCGATATTTGTATTGTATTCATTATATATATATATATATATATATATATATATATATATATATATATAGGTTTATATATATTTTATATTTATGATTTTAATAAATAAATATTATATATAAATTAATAAAAATAATAAAATACTGTTCATGAACATATATAATTTATCATCTTATTTAAATACATTATATTAAAGTAAATAATAAAATTAGTTCATAAAATAATTGTATAATATTAAAATATATTAAAATATATATTAGTACAAATATGTAACTTTATAAAATTGTAATATATATTTATATATAATACAATTTCTCTATATAGAGAAATTGTTAATAAAAATAGTAAATTATTATAAATAGTAAAATAAAAGTATGTTAAAAAATTAAAACTACTAGTAATCTTCATTCAATAAGACGTGGCGCCACATTCCTGTCAAATTGCAGATGACTAATAATAATTCCGATAATAATTTGTCAACAGAATTTAAAATTCAAAATTAAACAAGATGAAAAACAAATATAAATATTAAAAAATAAATATTAAATAGTATTATATATATATGGGTGAATGCGTGTGTTGGTGCATGGGTATGTGTGTTCGTGGGTGTGTGATTATATACATATGATTATATACAAAAGATAACGTACAATACCGACATGTATGATATATATATAGAGAGAGATAGTATGTGCGATATATTTAAATGACTATATATATATCCTCTCTATTGATAGTATAACTATAAAGTGAATACTACATATGTAAATCTATCATATATCTATCATATAACTATGCATAGTGGCATAGTGACTATCTATATAGATAATACATTCCTAAAGTTATCTGTATACTAATATAAGTGCAAATATTATATATATATATATATATATATATATATATATATATATATATACATGTATGGATGAATTTAACTAAGTATATTAGTATTTTAATATTTATAATATTGTAATACAAATAGTAATATATTATAAATTGCATGATATAATTTTTATTGAGTATATTACATTTTTCAAAATAAAAAATGTTAAATATATATATATATATATATTTATATATACATATACATTAAGATGTTTCATTATAAACCATACTATCGCTACATTCATAATATATTGCATAATATGTGAATATGTATTGTTATATAATGATACTTATCGACAATAAGGTATTGCGTTATGATTACCTAAATCATATCTCGTATGTATGACGTAAGGTAGAGTTGTTATTTATCTGCAATTATGTAATGTTATTCAATACGCCGCCATTATTATGACGTAACACCAGCACTAGTGGCGCCACTAGTGCTAGATAGACGAACTACATGGTCATCTGCCGATATAGGGCCCCGAGCATTACCACCTGACTCACGCTAGAACAAGCCACAATGTCCCCACTAGTACCACCCCACCCCCACCCCCGTAATACAATTATCTTCTGGCATGCCACTATGTATCTGCAGAACCGTAGTGCATCAGATACGTGTGTATATATAGATTAATATGACTACGTAATTATTAATGTTATATCATGTATTACTTTTAGATTAACTATGCACACTATAGTGTAGGACATATATGTCCTCACTGGTTACGTAGGTAATGCCTCGTAATAGGATTATACGTGTGATCGTGGGTGCGCATGTGAACGCGCTTGTAAGTGCGCTTGTGGGATCTCTCGCTAGGCGCCATCTCACTATCTGTGTTTAGATTACAGTGCAAGAGATGTCTATGTATACATAGAGGTTAGTGTATAACCTATAAGTTAGTGACGTAATACTTAGTTGTTGTACGTGACGCCTTCATTCGATTATATAATATGTGTATATGTATGTACATATGTATATGTAATATGTATATTGAATATAATATTATTCCTGTAAATTACAAATCACTAA
>OZ025243.1:222500-235000 GCA_964019155.1 Osedax fenrisi | reverse complement strand
CCAGCATTCGCTACCATATAATGATATGGGTTCGATTTAGCTATGAAGGTTCTTATTTTCAGACTGTTTTCCATTTTGGAGCTCCAGATTGTTTTCATCTTGTGTATTCCTGACCATGATAAAGCTTTGAGAATTTCAAAATCTTTTTGTGAGCTAGCCTTCCATGCTTCCAAATATTTAAAATGTATGACATCGTTAATCAGTCTGCCACAGTTATCTAGTATAATTTATACCGGATTTGTCTGATTTAACGTTAGTTGAAGACCAATATTAGCGACTTATGTTTCAATGGATGTTAATAGTTGCTGAGCTTGTCCGACATCTTGTGATATTAGTGATATATCATCTGCGTAGCTGAGGTATGTTAGCTGTATTGATGGATGTCGTCTCCCTTATCGTTGTTTTATTTCGAGTCCGCATTCTGCTTCTCGTCCATCAATGGATTGTCGTTTGGCGTAATCCAGTGTGGTCACAAATGTGGTTCACTGTTAGGAAAAAATAAATAGTCTATATTTCTAAACACCCCTTTAGAATCATTATGCACTGATTTTGATAATTTTTCACTTAAAAACTAAAAAAATTGTAATTTAACCCCACTACATTATAACATAATATTATTTTATTTTATTCCAACTAACCAGGAATAAACTTTTGAATTAATAATCTCTTAAAAATCTTCTCCTCCGTACGACGTACATTAACATTCCATTTACATTTATCATAAATCGATCAATGTACCTCCGGAACTTAAACATTCAATAATTTCACCAATATTAAAAAAGAATAAATCTAATCACAATTTACTTAATAACTATAGACCTATATCACAATTACCTACCAAAGCTAAGATTCTTGAAAAAATGTCTCCCAACAATTACATAATCACCTCATAACTATTAAACTAATTGATGACTATCAAAGTTCTTACTGCGTTAATCATAGTACCTAAACTAATGTAATACACGTAATTTATAATACATTCAGATCTCTAGATGTTAATAAACCAATTCCATTACTTCTATTAGATATTTCTGTAGCGTTTGATACGCTCGACCACACAATTCTTTATACTAGACTTACTGAAATTAGTCTGGATGAGATGAGCCCTTGATTGGATGATATCTTTATAAGTAATGTAACATTCTCTGTTATACTTTTATTCAAAAAATCATTCATTAGAATCAGGTGTCCCTCAAGATTCTGTTCGGGGACCTATTCTATTTGTTATCTACATCAAACCTTTATCACATATTTTCGGTCAATTTGAACATATTATATATCACCTTTATGCAGATGATATATTAATATGGTCTATTCTATCTAGATATAGATTTAATAATTGTAATGATTTATTTAAGTATGCATATGCTATATATATGGCTTAATGATAATAAGTTATCAAAATCTAAATTATTTATATTGCTAGAAATGTTGATAATTCCCCGCCAATTATAACTATTAATGGTACAGTCATCGAACCTAGTCTTAATAATAAATATCTAGGAGTTATTTTTGATTCCGATATCAAATTTAGCACTCATATTATGAGTTTATGCAAAAAAGCAAATCATCAACTATATAATAACCGTAATATACGAAATTATATTAATCAAAATACATGCCGTATTTTAATAAACTCTCTGATTTTTCTATTATAGATTACTGTAATTCAGTACAAGTAGGTCTAACTAATTCATATTTATAATCTATTAATATAATTATCAGGTCAGCTGTACGAATTATTCATTGACAGCCTCTAACCGATTACTTAATCGTTTCTAATAGAATGAAGAATAACAAAATATTATCTTCATCTTACAATTCTAAATATAGACTGTTGTGTAGTATACACAAAACCATGGTTATTGGTCAACATTCATATAATAGATCATGTCTAAATATTATTCAATCCCGCATAACTCTATAGAGTAAGGGTGATTATGATGAATGACAAGGTGGGATATCAGTAAGGTTTTGTATTAGATTCATTGTATGATGGTAAGCCAGTGAAGAGATTTTAAGTATGGAGTTATGTGAGTCCTGGAGTATTTGGGGATTCTATATAAAGTGCGTGCAGTGAAATTAAGTAATAGGTTGAGTGGTATTAGTGAGATTTTGGGAAGTCTGTGAATGGAGTTACTGTTAATTAAGTCGTGGAAGAATGAGGGAGGTTGCTAGTAATTTTGACAGTTCGGTGGTTATAGATGGTCTGATTAGTCGTATTTTGTGTAGTGTTCGGTTAATGGATTTAGATAAGTCTGTTGTGTATTGGTTAAAATTCAGTGCTTGGTCAATTGTGTTTCCAATATTTGTTGCGTAAGGGGAATATGTTATGTCATGGTTATTTATCTGAATGAGTGGGACGATTGGTACTGTTTTTGTGGTATTGATTATTATTGCTTGTGTTTTGTGGGTGTTCAGTGATAGTGATAGTTGAGAACCAGATTCGAATTTCTTCTATAGACAGTTGTTTAGTGTAGCTATGTTTGTTGATAGATTTGGTAAGTTGCAGTACATTTGTAAGTCGTCAGCATAGGTATGGAAGTAAATATCATGGTAGTTATATAATATGTATAATAGGGGAGATATGTAGATATTAAAGAGGGTGGGGCTAGTATGAAACTTTGATGAACAACATGGGATAGTGTGCGGGGTTTAGTTTTATATTTGTCTATGTATATTGATTATGTTCGGTCACTGAGGTAAAAGTTGAACCAGGTGAGAACTACTTCACTAATTAACTGCACTTGTAACATAATGAATGGAATGGATTATGTTAGTTATCTTATTATTGAAGTAGGTATCAAAATGAATAGGCATTGATGGTACTGGAAATTCTGGGAGAATGCGAGTTATAGCGCGGCCAAGTAAAGAGTAGAATATGTTAAAGATGTTGTTAGTATTATTCCTAGCAGCCTTAATCATGTCAATATAATAGTCTTTTATAGCTATTATGAGCATACATCTATATATTGTAGATTGCTGTTTAATAAGAAACAGGTCGTCATGACTTTTAGAGGTTTCTCTATATTTTTTCTGCAGCTATCAGCTTGCGTTTATTTGTGGAAAGTTAAGGGCTGAATCATTTTGTGTTGTTGCGTTTGTTGATTGTTTTGGTTATCAAATAAGCATTTTTGTCCATTGTTTTTGTAATGGTTATATCGAAATGTATGATATCCATGGGGTCATATGAAATATTTAGTAGTTTATTGAGGTAGTTAATGAAGTTAGTGATGTTTATTCTTTTATTTGTCTGTAATTGTGTGTCATAGGTTGTCGTTTGTGTTTAGGAGAGTGTACTGAAACAGTAACTACATAATGATCGGTTATGACTCATAACTTATGAGTCGATTAAATAAGTAATCTAACCGAATACGTTTTCTAGTAGTTTCACTAGAATATCGACCTTGGATTTAGGTAACAACAAATTATTTTCTTTTTTTTAAATTTCATAAATATAGCTTATATATAATTATTGGTAATATAAAATAAATATTATAAAAATAATGTTATCGATGTATTAGTGTAATATTATATTATATAGAAATGTAGTCAAATATAATATTTAATAAAAATTTCACAGTATCTTTATTATTATATATATAATAACTGTTACTTAAAAGATATGTATTACAAATAGTAACATATACAAATTAAAACAATTACAAAAAATATAATTTAATTTAGCAACATATTTTGTCACAAAATATTTTGGGTTTTAATTGAACCATTTTTTTAAAATTAAGTAACTTATATTGATATTATATTGGTATATACAATATGAAATTTACAGAATGTAAATCGAATCAAAACTCTAAGTGCTGACAAATTTATAAAATACATACAAAAAAAGTATTTCCTATCTTACGGGGATACGCGCGTTTTAGAAAAAAATAGTAAAAAATAAAATGTGTAATTCATTGAAATATTAGAGCTTAAATTAATCAAATATAAAAATAAAGGTTTTATAACAAGACCTATTTTTGAGAATAAATAATGATAAGAAATAATCTCTAAAAATACGTTTATTTATAAAGTTATTTTACAAAATAATATTATTGCCTAATGATAATATGGTAATATGTTATATAATAAATTAGATTATAGTAGAGAAGAGAAGAATTTATATAAATATGTAAACCTTCGTATTAGTCAATTAATGAAATCTATAATTGTAAAGAGTTTTTATTTATGTATTGCAAATATTTAATATTAAGTAATAAGTTAACCCATGCATCTTGAGTTGGACGATACAATTTATGTTTCTGTTGTATAATAATCACCATTAGTTTTAATTGTTAATATTTGTTATGAATGACGACTAATATATGTATATATATAAAATTATAAATATAATATTTATTTAATAAAACTAAATATATAAATATGGATTATTTTCACATGAATTATTAAGAATAAACTCCAGCTCCTGCTTATCCTACGCTTATTTTACGATATTGAGTTGTTCCCATGTTCATGCATGAAAAATAAATCGCGCAGCTGCGCGTTATTAAGGCGAAAATAGTCGCCGTAGCCCTCCATAGGGACATCTAACGACCGGTTGTTCCGATGTTCTAACGCGTAAAAATTATCAAAATGCTAAGCTAAAGTCATCAAGTTGTTCCGACATATAAATTAAATACGCAGCGTTTATTTTACCCATTTCTTAAGGACAACTAATAGCTGGCGTTAGCTAAATATTAAATAAAAATGTTTTGCTTATTTCCCATTTTATTCATAATTTAATTGTATTGTAGTATGTATTATATATACATTTATAATAATTATATAAATATATAATTATTATAATAATATAATTACAAATATTATCGAGTATAACACAAGATAATATACAATAAACTATAGAATCTATCTTTAAAATAATTACAATATAATCAGAATATTATATTGAATATAATATTCAATATAAACTACGAAAAATTAATTAATATACTATATATACTGTACTTATATTAAAATATAAATTTATATTTAAGACATATATTAATCGATCCTAATCGAAATAAACGAGGTTGTGTTAAAATAAATTGTTCATTTTAATATTATAAATTGAATGTGAATCCACATATATAAATATTGTTTCTATATTATATAATGTACATATATATTCATTTATCATAATATTAATAATAATAACATAATATATATATATCTAATGTTATTAATTAATCACACTAATATACATGATAACACTTGAAAATATCCTAATTTGTATGACCTAATTATATAGGTGTATATTCAGATATATATATTATATATATATATATATATATATATATATATATATATTATATATATATTATATATTATATATATATATATATATATATTATATATATATAAAATAATTTCAGAGTTTGGCATAAATGCATAGGTAGAGGAAGAATCAAGCTTATTTAGTCTTCAAACCATAGATAATAATATATATGTTTTATACACTTGTATATGATTGAGAAGGTTTTAAGTTTAAATCTATATACATTATATGCGCGTATTGTTGTTATATATTTCACTTATAATTAGTAACTATATTCTATTTATAGATTTGAGTGACACATTAAAATCATTTTATAGGTGGCGCTACTTTATATTAACTAAAAATAGTGAGTACGCATATGTTATATATTTAAATAGTTAATATTTATTACTTGAATTAAAATAATATAATTATTAATAATTAATTATTTTAATATATATAATTGTATTAAGTTATTTCACATTGTTTTGAATATAAAATAAGCATATTTTATTTATTTTGAATTTAAAGTTTCATAAAAAGTTCTTTTTTATTCTATACAATACGCATAGTCGGACACTGTCCGACGGACAGTCGCCGAGATAATTCGCGCTAGAATTAGCTAGGCTAGGACATTTATTTTAATTGTCGGAACAACTGGACTTACATATGGCTAAGGATATGGCGCAGGCCAATTTTGCTAGCGCATTGCGTACGCTATTTTTATCAAATGTCGGAACAACCGGCCCCTGCCTCCAATGACCCTATATATTTATGCTTCGGATTATATTTGAATACTTTCAATAAATAAATTGTAAACAATGTTTCTCGTGTATATTATAAACTCAATAAGTATAGTTACTATAGTAACTATATATATATATATATAATATATTATATTATATTATATTATATTATATATATATATATATATATATATATATATATATATGTACTTATAAGTACATTGTGACTTTTTAGATAAGTATATTAGATTTTCGAATAATAAAATAATTTTGTATATTGTTTAATATAACTTTACATAATTGTATAACTATTTAATAAGGAAAAACATCAAATTTAATAAATATTATAACATATATTTATAAACTATAATTTAAAATTTATACTATCGAAAACTGGGAAAAAAAATTATTTGTTTTAGCTTACAATAGGTTTGTTGCCTATATGTTTCAATAATCACCTTGTTAATGCAAAAAGTTTTAACTTCAAGAATAATATGTAAAACATATTGCAAGTATTTATCAACTATAAATATTGCTTGAAGTATAAAATTAAATATACATTAACATTATACTTATAAATTATAAATTTAGTAATATAGCTACATATATTATAAAGTAAACAATGCATTCATCTATATTACATTCATGTAGGGGAAAGTAACCTAATATGGACACTTTATCAATAAATGGTCTTAACATTTAATGATTCATTATTTTTATTCAAAAATTACAATATATTAATATTATATGATTATAGATATTATTGTGATTTTAAAATTGTATTTAATCTTTTAATTCCATAGATAACAGGGGTGTCCGACGGATACTGTGTGTAGTGTGTACCCGTGTCCGAATACGAACACCATGTGTTATAATACGGAAACCCTAAATACCACTATAAAAACCATATATTATTGATGAATCAATCAGAAAAATTACAATTACATTATTTATAATTAATTTTATGAATAATTTATACTAATGAAATTAGTTAATAATTTATTTATTTTTATTAATTTTTTAATTAATAATACAATTTAAGTATCTAAATAATACAAATTTTAGATTTAGCTTTTTTGTAGTATTAATATTATAACGCACGCGATATATATGAAAATCAGAATAGTTCATACGCTTCGCACTGATTGGTTATATGGTGTCCGTATTAAGACATCTAGTGTGTCCGTATTATGGACTTATATGACCTCTAGATATATGCTTATAACTTAATGAATATTTAATAACAAATATAGAAATTATATATATATAATTTTAGAATGCTTTATTTTTTAATAATATAGTGTTATTATATATTTTATATCGATACATTTGTATATTCTTAAGAAGGTTTTAAGTTGAAATTTGTTTTCATAAATTTAAAAACGTAATAAAAAAATCAGTTTATTGGATATAATTTGTTAGACTATATATATAATTATGAATATTGTATTCATTTAAACATGCTTTGTAGGATTTATAGTTTCTGAGATACCGAGTGTATCCGTATTCGGGCACTGTCCGTATTAGGCTACTTTCCCCTACTTACTTTCTAAACAAAATAGAAATAAGATTGACCCTTAATTTATAATCTGCTGTCCCCTTACACTCAGATCCTTAATTTTCATATCGCTAATTCGATATTATAAAACTAACTTACTTTACTTTTACTTATATCCCATGACTCTTTAATCGTAGTAGGAATATGAATATTTTCTTATATACACACAACAACGTCGCCATTTGTTTCGATCTTTTGTCATCATCAGTAGGTCACCGATATCTTTGGATGTCCATTTGTAAATATTGTCCATCCATTCCATCTTTAGGTGGCCACGAGGTATTGCACCTTAGATTTTTCCTTGTTGAATATTTGTATGTGTAATATTTTCCATGTGCTAATTCTAGATTTTGTATGATATAAGAGAGTATTGGCTAGTAGTAATTTATATTTATCTGCAAATTCAAGCAATCTTTCTCCTCTTTCATTTGTTGATTCATTGCTGAATCGTCCTATAGTATTTCATCCGCTATAGTATGTGTCCATACCAAGTGACCAGCATTACCTGCGTCGCCCAGTGTCGCCCATTACTACAAGAAAGTCTTTATTAGGTGCATGTTGTATCGTATCCTCTGTTCGTAACCTTTAGTCTATAGACTATAGGAAGTCTACTTCCTCGTCTGAGTATTCTGATTTCGGCGCATGTATTTGTATCAGAGTGAAGTTAAAAGGAGAAGCTTTTATTCGTAATGATATTACTCTGCTTGGGACTGCATTATAGTTTAGTATCGAATTGCACAAGTTTTCTATGAAGGTTACACCCTGAATATATTTGTTTCTGTGTCCGCTATATATAAACGTGTTTCCTTTATTAGTTGTCACTTCGCCTGTTCCTTTCCACCTAATTTCTAATAAACCAATCACGTGCCATTAATATTTTTCGAATTAATGTAAAAATTCTTTTAACTTACCGCATCTCCTTAGAGTTCTTTTGTTCCATGTGCCAAATTTTGTTGTTGTTGTTAAACTTTTTATTTTATTTTATTAAAGTTGTTGCTATTTTTGTTGTATCCAGTAGTCAATTTGTCGCGTTCAACCTGAGTTTACCGATGATTCGCGCGGTCGTTTTTAATCTGAGCCTCGACAGATCCGGAATGTTGATATTGTTGTGTGTTGTATTCATAATCTATCAGTTGGCATATTATTCTGAGCGGTGCCTATCTTCTATCTCAGATCCCCTCTTGTATTTTAGCCCGCAGAATAGTGCGGTTCCCGGGTGCGGAACGAGGAGCCAATGCAAGAGAGTTGGGTGTGGGTTGGTGCCTAACACCCTTACACCCCTAAAAACTTACACCATTAGGAAATGTAAGGTACCTTGGCAATATATATTACTCTGTTGCCACCCGCACCAGAGTTACGGTGCAAACCATTGGAGCAGTAATGGTGTTGATATTAAGCGGAAGAACCAACTCAAGGCCAACGGTTAATATTAATGAGTCAAATAGGCAACTTCCCACAATATAGTAGTGGCGAACACATTTGCATAATAAGCTAACGAAATTCACATGAACAACAACAAAACCAAATAATCATGCCGCATTGCTCGTCTCACGGATAATAAAGGAGCGCGTGTCAAGGTACAATGTAAGGCCCTGCATCACGAAACAAAAGCTACTGACTCATTAATACACCAAAAACCTAAATGTTTAAAGAGTTCAAAAATATACATATATCGACTTTCAATATCAGAACTTTTAAAAGTGACTGCCAATCATCTGAACTTGTAGCATCTGCGATTGAATATGATATTAACATAATATGCATACAAGAACATAGATTATACCATAAGGATATCAATATTAAATATAATATTTTAAACTATGGATGAACTCTTATGACAGCATATTTATTGAAAAATAAATCAAACAGCTCAATTAGTGGAATAGGCCTACTGATAAGTCCAGTGCAACAAAATATTTAATAAATGTGGAAAAAATAAGCTCTAGAATAATTAGAGAAAACTTCAATGGAAACCTTATTACGACAGTAATTTCCTGTTATAGCCCAACAAATTATTCTGATGAAGATGATGTTATTGAATTTTATAATAACATGAGTTAATTTACTCGCTATGTACCAACTCATAATGTTTTATATTATTGCAATACCTCGTGATAATGTAAATGAAGCTTATAAAAAGTATGTATTATCAAATACAGAAGAAAAGTATGAAATGTTTCAAGAAACCAAGAGAAAACTACAGGAAGCATATGATAAGATAGAAAGTGATGACCTCGAGAAAACAGTTTATGATATTGAAAATTCGAATAAATTAAGACAACATGCCAAATGTTGGCAACTAATCAATGATATAATTGGTCGTAAAACTACCAAAAAAGTAATAACGAAGATAGAATCAATAAACGGTTTACTCATTTTAAAAATTTACTCGGCAATAATAATTCTGAAGAAGAAATTGATGATTTTGAACCAGAAATTGTAATTAAACATACAGAAATATTTACCAACGCTTTTACAAAAGACGAATATCTAATGGTAAAGAATAATCTAGTAGATGGAAAAACAGTAGGACCTGATGGTGTTGCACCTGAATCTTTCAAATATTGTAAATTTGACGATATCCTTCTAGAATATGCAAATAAAATGTTACTTGAAAAGCAAAAACCTATTCAATGGTCTACTTGTCAAATAATGCCAATACCAAAATCAGGTAATCTTAATAAAGTCGACAATTATAGAGGAATTGCTATATCTGTTATTGCTCTAAAAATAACGAATAAGATTATACTTAATAGAATTCAGCCAATTATAGACCCCCTTCTCGGCATAACCAAAATGGTTTCCGTCCCAGAAGACCAACTACTACCCATATACTAGCACTGCGAAGATTAATAGAAGGTATCAAAGAAAAGAATCTAAAAGCAATCATTACTTTTGTTGACTTTAAGAAAGCTTTCGATACTATAAATATAAATAATATGTTCAAAATACTCTTGGCTTACGACATTCCCACTATTATCGTAGAAGCAATAGAAACATTATACAAAGGAACCAAAGCGAAAGTACTAACACCTGATGGAGAAACCAAATCGTTTAATATAACTACTGGAGTTCTACAAGGTGATACGCTGGCCCCCTTTCTGTTTATAATAGTGCTTGACTATGCAATGCGAATGGCTGTGAAAGGAAAACAGTTAGATCTTGGTTTTGAACTAACTAGGAAACAGAGTCGTAGGGTACCAGCAAAAGTGATTACAGATCTAAGCTATGCAGATGATATTGCTTTAATATCACAAGATATTGAGCAGGCTCAACAATTACTATCAAAAGTAGAAACCCAAGCTTTAAAATTAGGTTTAAAAATAAACTCAAGAAAAACTGAAATAATGGCTTTTTCTCAAAGTGAACCAATAAATATCCACTCATTACTAAATGAAGATATTAAAGTAGTAAATAACTTTAAATACTTGGGTGCATGGATGAGTAGCTCATCAAAAGACTTTGAGATCCGAAAGGCACTAGCTTGGCAGGCATGTCACAAGTTGAAAAAACTCTGGAATTCCAAGTTAAAAAGAAAACTAAAGATTAGGACTTTTCAAGCCACTATTGAAAGTATCCTACTATATGGCAGTGAGACTTGGACGATCGACAAATCACTTAAACGGAGAATAAATGGATACTATACAAGGTTATTAAGAATGATTCTGAATGTATCATGGAGAGACCATATAACAAATGTTGAACTCTATAAAGAACTACCAAAAATTACCGATGTTATAACTACTCGTCGTCTGCGAATAGCAGGTCACTGCATCCGTCACGACGATTAAGTAGCTCATGATCTGATTTTATGGCAACCAACGTCTGGAAAAAGCAACAGAGGAAGAAAAGCTGTGACGTACATTGATAATTTAAAAAAGGATACTGGACAAGATGATGTGAATGAAATACGTAATGTTATGATGATTCGTGATGATTGGAAGAAAATTGTAAAGATGGGTCGAACGGGAGTTCGACATAAGTAAGTAAGTAAGTATAATGTTTTAATCATAGCAGGTGATTTCAATGAAAATCTGGGTATTAATCATGATAATAAATTGTTATATCATACTGAAACTAATAGAAACGGATATCTACTTGATCACTTCATAATTGAAAACGGTTTTAAAAGTTTAAATACGAAATTTCAAATCTAGACAAATCTATTGAAAAGAATTATACAAGCTATCTAAAACAGCATTTCGAAGACTCAATTAAATCATGTAAAAGTACAAATAATAAATACTTAGCATTTGTTGATTCTCATGCAGAAGCAACAAAGAATTTTATTCCGATTAAAATAAAAGAAAAGAAAAGAGTACTATGAGAAAATATAAATATAATAGATAAACGAAACGCACTGAAACAATTATCATTGAAAATGAAAGAAAATATTAACACTAACCAACAAATTGAGTTTACCAAAGCTAGAAAAAATCTCTAAAATACATATATAAACGAGCAAACTAATTAGTTAATATATTAATATATTAATATATAAAAAATACTAAAATATTTGCAAAAACAAATAGATGATATCAAGACAGCTGCAGATAATAAGAAATCTGCTATAGCATGGCAAATTGTCAACAAAATTACTGGTAGAAAAGCAACAAATAGATCTAAAATTAAAGCAAATGATGACAAAGAATGTATATACAAATGGAAACAAATAAACATTTCTCTCTATTACTAGGAAAAAATCTGATAACAACCAATCAAGACATAGTAAAAATAGTGGACAAAGAGCTACAAATTGAGCAAAATCCATTTACTATAGAAGAACTTGGAATGGTACTCAGAAAAACAAAACAAAACAAAACCGCCGGATTAGATGAAATACCAGCCGAAGTATGGAAGACACACTTCATTCACATATTACTAGAATTATGCAATGATGTATACTCTCAGAAACCAATTGAACACTGGACGAAAGGTT
>OZ025243.1:212500-217500 GCA_964019155.1 Osedax fenrisi | reverse complement strand
AATAATGAATAAATTAATTAATTCATACATATTTATTTATGTATTCATTTAGTAATTATTTATTTATTGATTGATTGGTACTTTATTTAAGAAAATAAATAATATATAATATGATATGTTTGTAATACCTATAAAAATAGATTATACTAATTAATTGTAATACAAAATAGCTATACGTATAATAAACAACTATATTGTTGATCGCAAACTAATTCTTGTAAATCGTATACACATATATGTTACATACAACTAACCTATTCAAACATAATTATATTTTAAATTGTGACGACCTATTAATAAGTAGAAATATACTATTTCTCTATAATATTATTCATGAAAATTATAATGTTGATTTTAAATAATATTTATTTTTAATAAAGATTATAGCATTATTAGAAAATTTATGTTACCACTCATGAGATAAATAAATAATTCTACAAACAATACAAATATGTTGAAAAAATCCCTAAAAAATTATTTTAAGATAAATATATTTAAACAGTTTTAAAAAATATATATTTAATAAAAATAGTATTATAATACAAATTAATAAAACAGTATATCAATTCGGAAAAAAATTATTAAAATATAAAACTATTTAAAAACAATATAATAATTTTTTTATTTATTTAAAAAATATTATTATTTATAAAATGTATATTATTGTACATATAAAATTTATTTATTCATAGTTTTCATTCTTAACCATTATTTTTATTTTTTCTATTTTACTTTTAAAATGTATTATACATATATGTATACGTATACATAACGTAACGTATACGTTAAATACATATTATCTTATATATGAATATGAATATATATAAAAAATAAATAATTACACAATAAAATATATAATTAAGAACAAATAATTTGTTTATAAAAGAATAGAATTAATTTTAAAAAAAGAGTACATTTACTAAACTTAATTAGCAACAATGATGTATCGAATCCTGGAAGAATATAACATTTCATATATGTTTGGAATGTTACAATTATACTGTAGTTGTGTGGCACTGGATTGATTTTGGCTCCCTTAATATATATGTATGTTTATATTTGGCAGGAATTTTATATATTTGGCGTCATTGCACGTCTCACTATATATTGACAGCTTTTTTATTGTTGAATTCCCATCAACTGTTCACATATGGGCATTGACTAGTACTCATGTATACGTATCATTTATCACCACTTATATTCTTCCAGGATTCGATACATCATTGTTGCTAATTAAGTTTAGTAAATGTACTCTTTTTTTTAAATTAATTCTATTCATTTATAAACAAATTATTTGTTCTTAATTATATATTTTATTATGTGAGTTAGACCCCTACTTTTTATCTCAGTGTCATTTATTTTATTTTTTAAATAAAATTTAATTATTATTTTATTATGTTTTATTTTTATCCGAATGAATATGATGATAATTGTCACTACACATATTATCAGGAGGTATCGAATCAATAAAGATTATCGCTTTCACTGATCCTCCTTAGAATTGTTCTATAAACTAATTTCATTAATTCATTAATTCATATAATCAAGATTTATAGTACAACGTATATAGTATACATATTTTCTAACTATAAAATACGTTATAGAAATAAACAAAGAATAATATAAAATAAAAATTATAGAAATTAAAACGTTTAAAGTAAAAAATAAACGAAAAATAATCGAAAATAGACATGAAATATATAATAAAAATAAATGAAAAATGATCTATAATAAAAATAAATATAGCGTACAAATATTCGATACTATAAATAAAATACATTATTAAAGGGTATCGAAATATTCAATTTCTACTTTTGAATACTTGTATTTTTATATCCTATATATATGATTAGGATATATATAGGATTAGGATTAGGATATATATAGGATTAGGATATATATATACCTATAGGTCCTATAGGATATACAAATTCATCACTACGAAATTTATTAACTTTTGAAAAAGGAGACCTAATTATGGATGATAATCTAAAATTATCTACAATAAATGTTATATGCATTTCATAATGCTCTAGGGGATTTTGTAGTAATGCATCTAAATATTGAATTCAAAAACACATAGGCTTTTTTTACAAATATAATCAATATGTTTATTAAATAAAAGGCTATTCTCAAATATTATTCCTAAATATTTATAAAAATGAACGTATTCTAATTGAATATTATTTATAAAATAGAAATATATATATATATGTGGAGTAACCTTCCATAAAGTCATAACTGCACATTTGATAATGAATATTAAATTGCCATGTATTGCCCATTGTGAAAATTAATTTAAATTATTTTTTAAAATAGATATTTCACTCTCTTGTATAAATATGTTAAATATAAGGAAAATAAATTGTTAATCATCGGCAAATAAATCAACCTATGTATTTTTGAAGAGAATAAACTAGGGAGATCATTAATATATGATAAATAAAAAATTGAACCAAAAAACTAACCTTGTATTTTCCAAAATCAATATATATTATATATATGAATTTTTATTATTCAATTCATTTTACCAAAATTGTTAACATTTTATTAATTGTAATTCTGTTTATTTTCCACTTATAAAATAATATTTAATTTTTTTAAATAATTTATTAGATTTTAAATAAAAAATTAATTATTTATAAATACTACGTTATATTTGATTGGTCATATTTTTTTTTAAATTGATGTAATATATATTTCGTCCAAATTGTTGGTACCCGATAATAACCTAAAGATAAATTACAAATAATGGCCTACATAATTAATTGGATAATAATGTTAAATTAGAAGATGGTATCCCATCAGTTCCGGAAATATATGTAATTAGTAGTATATTTAAAAATATTTTAATAATTTCAGGATTTAAATCATATTATCAAATTTGTGTTTAGTTATATTACACAATTTGGGTAAATTTCCATTATCATTTTGTTGAATTGAAATAAATATGAATTTAATATATTTGCTTTATAGATCTTAAAATATACTGCTGTTATTTTATATATCAATTAGAGAAGATACTACAGATTTTTTTTCTTGTATAAGTATTTTAATGTTATTTATTGGCACATTAACATTTTATATACATTTCGTAAGTAATTCCTATATTACATGTAGGTTACATGAAGTTACATGCATCGTACAATTCATTTTTAATGTGATGATGTATTATAATTAAATAGTTATATAGTCGTTTAATGTGAGCAATTACCGAATTTTAACTTTTCTTGTTTACTAAATAAATTTGCGTATAGATAATTATTTGTTTCTTATATTTTGAATCGTTTTTAAATGTTTATCATTTACTAAAATATATTCGTAAATATTGACAGTATATTGTATAGGTAGTAATATGCCATATAACGGGAGAAACTAGTTTAGCTGTTAATAGCTATTATCGACATATGTTATTTTAATTAATTATATTTAAAGAAATATGATTTGTTTTTATTATTAGAAATAAAGATTTAAATTAATGTGACTTTAGATGTGGTTTATATGGTTCTATTGTTAATTAAATATAATTATAATTATTAATTAAATAATTATTATTAATTAATCAAATTATTTGTTTATACATATAGTGTGGTACTATTATAGCATTATATAATAGTAATAGGGTATTGGTATCAATTATACATGATATTAGTTGTTAAATAAATACATTATTTTAACTATTTGTATGTTTAGCTCGGTGATATGTATACTTTAATTTGTTATCAATGTAAATACCTAGATATTTATATTTGTTTACACAGTCAATGGTTTGATTATTTATAGTTATTAAATTATTAAACTATTAAATTCTTTGTGTTGATAACATGTTTACCGTTATACTTTGTACTAATATAGTACATTATTTTTGTTTTTATAATATTTAGTTGTAATTTTTTGTTAGTGAATAGGAACACATTTGTATTTTTAAATTATTATGTATGTAACTATGATTTGCATTATTTATTGTAATAGAAATGTCATCAGAATAATACACATTTGTATTAATAGAGTTAATACATACATTTGATATGTAAATAATGTATAGAATTAACAGTAATGCACAATAATAGTGATAATCTAAAGCCTTGTCAACAAATAATTCAGAAATGTGGTCATGATTTTCAATAAAATGAGTAATATTATTTGTTAATCTTTGTTAAACTTTGTTGAGCTTTGTTAAACTTTGTTGAGCTAAACTTTAAGCTTAACTTATACTCCTAGGAGTATATGTTGTGTAATGTGTTTAGAAATGTATAAAATAATTACATATTAGTGATCTATTGGAATACACATTTATATTAATATGTTAACTTTATTATATTTGTGTGTTTTGTTTGTGAGGAGTGTATAATGTTTTTGTGGCAGTGTCAGTGTCAGTGTCAGTATTTGTGTCAGTGTCAGTGTCAGTGTGGGTGTCAGTGTGGGTATAATCTACTTGTAGTGAGAGGCAAGTATTGTCAGTGTTATTATTGGCACAAATAGGATCCCTAAGGTATTGAACCTGACGAACCCATATACTCGAAGTTGATACATCATCTATCCTCATTATTTTCAATTATTATTGGCTACCTGGATATAATTTTAATAATTTTTAAATCTCTGATTTTTTATAAGTGTATTCTAACTAAATAATTAAATTTTATTTATAATTGTGTTCTTATGTATACATTTTTGTATATATATTTGTTGTATATATTTTATATATATATATATATATATATCTTTTAATAAATTAAAATCCTAACATTTTATTTATTTTAATTTAACTTTTACTATGATTTTCTCCTTATAATTGTCCTTTGGGAAAATGTAACAGGTAAACGACTAAATAAGCATAGCGCTTCTTCGTTTAACATAATACATAATTTCTGATATTCTGATTGTGATTTATATATATATATAATTCATAATTTGGTATAAGAACCCGGATAGGTATTGAAGCTTATGATCTTCCATTGAAAAAAAAAATTATGAGTATAGTAATAAAAACAAATAACTAT
>OZ025243.1:147500-205000 GCA_964019155.1 Osedax fenrisi | reverse complement strand
ATGTCTGACGCCTTAGCCACTGATCAGTGCTCGTGAGACACACAGGCAATTATATATATATATATATATATTAATAATACATAACATATTAATAATACATAATTTAAAAAATATATTTATAATATATTTATTAATTTAAATAATTAATGTAATGAATTTATTAATAAATAATTTATTACATCAAAATAAAAGCATTAAGAATAAATTTATAAAAATAATTATGAATTTTGTTGACTATATAATATGAAATAAAAATTGCAATAATATAAATAGCCAAAATAACATTCAAAAAAAGTAAGGTAACTTATATTTACTATATATATATATATATATATATATATATATATATATATATACAGTAATAATATATTTTGGAAAGGTCAAATTATTAATTAACAATAAATCGATGGGCAGAAAATATACAATTACAATACAATATAATATTAAAAAATATGCCAAAAATAGAATATTAATATTTATAAATAATCATTTATAAGTATTACAGTAGTATTCAATAGGTATAGATGGCATGATGTGCATGATAATCTATTATAACAAGAACAATAGAACGAGGTGCATAATTGATGTTATCTGAAGTGTCTATATTGCAGCTTATCATCAAATATAAACAATAAACAATACATTTATAAAATGTTATATTTTAATATACATATAACATATATAGATATATATATATATATATATATATATATATATATATATATATATATATATATGATTAGATAATTAACATACTATTATGGACAATCGATAGTAATGATAGTAATAGTCATGAAATAATAAGATGAAATATTATATTAATATTACATAATGTAGGTATCATATGTAGGTAGTTATATGATATTTATCATGTAAGGTGTTATATTTGAACTGTTATGCTTTGAGGATAGTGCATGTAATATTACATAATATTATTACATAATCATCTTTGTTGTATTGGTGGCTTATCATAATAACTCAAGTTGGGAGATAGTGGGATATTATTAACATATGATGTAACTAGATAATTGTGGAGGTAGTAGTAGTAGTGGTGGTGGTGGTGGTGGTGGTGGTGGTGTGGTGGTGGTAGAAGTAGTAGTAGTAGTAGTGGTAGTAGTAGTAGTAGTAGTAGTAGTAGTAGTAGTAGTAGTAGTAGTAGTAGTAGTAGTAGTAGTAGTAGTAGTAGTAGTAGTAGTAGTAGTAGTAGTAGTAGTAGTAGTAGTAGTAGTAGTAGTAGTAGTAGTAGTAGTAGTAGTAGTAGTAGTAGTAGTAGTAGTAGTAGTAGTAGTAGTAGTAGTAGTAGTAGTAGTAGTAGTAGTAGTAGTAGTAGTAGTAGTAGTAGTAGTAGTAGTAGTAGTAGTAGTAGTAGTAGTAGTAGTAGTAGTAGTAGTAGTAGTAGTAGTAGTAGTAGTAGTAGTAGTAGTAGTAGTAGTAGTAGTAGTAGTAGTAGTAGTAGTAGTAGTAGTAGTAGTAGTAGTAGTAGTAGTAGTAGTAGTAGTAGTAGTAGTAGTAGTAGTAGTAGTAGTAGTAGTAGTAGTAGTAGTAGTAGTAGTAGTAGTAGTAGTAGTAGTAGTAGTAGTAGTAGTAGTAGTAGTAGTAGTAGTAGTAGTAGTAGTAGTAGTAGTAGTAGTAGTAGTAGTAGTAGTAGTAGTAGTAGTAGTAGTAGTAGTAGTAGTAGTAGTAGTAGTAGTAGTAGTAGTAGTAGTAGTAGTAGTAGTAGTAGTAGTAGTAGTAGTAGTAGTAGTAGTAGTAGTAGTAGTAGTAGTAGTAGTAGTAGTAGTAGTAGTAGTAGTAGTAGTAGTAGTAGTAGTAGTAGTAGTAGTAGTAGTAGTAGTAGTAGTAGTAGTAGTAGTAGTAGTAGTAGTAGTAGTAGTAGTAGTAGTAGTAGTAGTAGTAGTAGTAGTAGTAGTAGTAGTAGTAGTAGTAGTAGTAGTAGTAGTAGTAGTAGTAGTAGTAGTAGTAGTAGTAGTAGTAGTAGTAGTAGTAGTAGTAGTAGTAGTAGTAGTAGTAGTAGTAGTAGTAGTAGTAGTAGTAGTAGTAGTAGTAGTAGTAGTAGTAGTAGTAGTAGTAGTAGTAGTAGTAGTAGTAGTAGTAGTAGTAGTAGTAGTAGTAGTAGTAGTAGTAGTAGTAGTAGTAGTAGTAGTAGTAGTAGTAGTAGTAGTAGTAGTAGTAGTAGTAGTAGTAGTAGTAGTAGTAGTAGTAGTAGTAGTAGTAGTAGTAGTAGTAGTAGTAGTAGTAGTAGTAGTAGTAGTAGTAGTAGTAGTAGTAGTAGTAGTAGTAGTAGTAGTAGTAGTAGTAGTAGTAGTAGTAGTAGTAGTAGTAGTAGTAGTAGTAGTAGTAGTAGTAGTAGTAGTAGTAGTAGTAGTAGTAGTAGTAGTAGTAGTAGTAGTAGTAGTAGTAGTAGTAGTAGTAGTATTAGTAGTAGTAGTAGTAGTAGTAGTAATGATTAGTTATTACTAATGATATTGCATAGCTAGTTATGCATTATGTCAGTTGCATACTGCAAACGTATGACGTCAGTTAATCATATTATGGATTCCTTTTAATTTCGAGTTTAATACAAAGTATATAATAGCCACTATGTATATAGTACTATAGTATACTTCCTATAATATAGTAACTATTGTAAAGAATATTGCTTGCATAGCGATTGGGTTATTTTTCAAGCAGAACTCTCAATTTTTTCGTATTCTTTCATCTAAAATATTATGAATATATTTTTAATGTAATGTGTTGATCAAGAATTAATATATAATGATTTCTTGTATAAATTAGTTAGCCATCTGGTTCACATTACAATTATACACTTATGAAATCATATTTTTTTATGAATTGAGATTAACAATATAATATAGGATAATTATGAAATCAGTTAGGTTACATTACAGGTATATCATGAACTATATGTATAAGTAATGTATTTAATATGTATATTGTTTTCTCCACCGAGAACGATTAACATCCAATAGGATACTATAATTTATTATACTATAGTATATTCGTAATATGTGTATTTGACCTCTACTATGTTGCTATAGGCTATAGGTGACATATCAGTTGACCTCTAACCTCGCTAACTAGCCGCGGTTGTCGACCATACAACACGAAGTAAGGACTCATCTTCGTGTCGTTACGGGTGTTACAATTAAGACTGTGTTGCACCACTGGCAGCTTCTGATCCCAGTCGTTCATCTCATTGTTGCATATCTTCTCCATACGATTTAGCAGTACCTGCGGCCGATAAACGCGGCTATTATCGGATATGCTTACGATACTAATATTCCATATTGCACTTGAAAGATTTATGTCATAGTATTATTTCCCTTCTAATTATATCATTAGTTTTCTTATATTTTAATAATGTATTATTCTTTATTAATAATTTACTGATTTTGAATATGTATTAATATATTAGCAATAATGTTTATACAAGAAAGTTAATTTCAGTGAATTAAAATCATTGCAATACTAAATCAATGATATTAGTTTACAGTGTACAGGCCGTACCTATATGTTCTTTCTTATTCCCAATATATTTGTGCTACCTTCTTGGTAACATATTCTTACATAATATAGTTCCTATACTATAGTATACTTATATGTATTAGCATGACAACTTTATGTAGGTAAATTATTATTTCTAAATGTATCTAAAATTATATTGCTGGTAGATTTAAAACTCCAACATATCATCATAGTATATTGCTATTGCAATATTAAACCATATATATATATATATATATTACAGTAAGTATAAGAAAGAATATATATTATGATTTGTATATGAATTATCAGACATGTATTTATTTCGTAACTACATTTCAAATAACCTGATTAGTGGAAGCGATTTGTTTACAAATGTTCGGATGTGTCGTCACGGTGATGGTTCTCTCAAGGTTAAACACCGGCGACAGGGCTTCGTTCAACTCGTCACAGAAATCGTGTTTCAATGTGGTCATGAAGAACTCCGGAGCTCCGTGCCTGTAGGTGAAAGTCGTCAGTTTTAGTGAAAGTCATAGGTTTTAATGCAACTACTCGTATCATCAATAAAATAAATGATACATAAATATTCATATATATATATATATATTTTAAATAATTAGTTTTCCTCAAATACATATTTCTCCATACATAACTATGATTCGTTTTACATTCGCTATCAATTATATATCGCATAATCTACAAGTTATAATTATAACCCACGATATTCTACACCACAACCCTCCTCTTCCTAAACCCTTTAATAATAACAGTACTCATCATAACAAACCAGTCATTATTAACTTCTACACCTGAAACTTAATACCAATTCCACTAATATTTACACATGATCCCTTATCTACGGAATAAATTACCATATACTCTAGATATATATGCGATACTAAACCCAACACTATACACTAACATACATCTTTAGCAGTGCAGTCTATATATATATATAGGGATACTAATCACATTAGTACATATTTAATAATATTATCTTGTTTCATAGTTATTTACCATAAGCTATTGTTTATGTTCCGTTATTTAGTTTTTTTATTTGACGCTTGATTACACAGATATAAATGAGTATCCAATATATATATATATATATATATATATATATATATATATATATATATAATATGAATAGACTAAACAATAGTTGAATAATTCAATATTAATACGTTCATTGTATTTGATGTTAGGCATAGACAATATAGTGTATTATATTACAATACCTCCTATTTAAAGTCGAGTTTGTACGCCCTGTTCACCATCACTCTCTCTCTCTCTAGTAAATAACAGATGGTATTTAAAGTTGATATAAATAATGGTGACAGTCGTACGAGTCGTAAAGCCCGCATGTAATGAGCCCAAAGTTCACACTATAATAACGCAGTAGTAGTAACTTGTTGATATCGTCATCAATGACGCAATACCATGTATTGTTTGCATGATGTAATTATGTAGAAGAGCCGGTGTCATATAATACTTCGTCCCCATCCTAAAAATCGTCCCCGATTGTCACGTGACAACAACATCGATGATATTTCACTAAATACACATACGAATCGCTTCAAATTTAAACCACATATAACTAGTATGTATATACACATATATGGAAAAAATCAACGTCTAATTATGCTTTAAAATAAAGTAATACTCAAATATATAAAGTAGAATTGAGATGACTTTAAATATACCAGATTAAACGATAATAAATTAATATTTTAAAATTCTGAATCGACAGAAGTTATTATTTTTCAATTTTAAGTATAATACTATAAGATCGTATTATAAAATTATCTCTATATACCATTTTAATTAAAAAACATTATACGCATTTATATTCGTGAATATAAACCTTTACCAAAGGGCGTTACCTATACTCTATTTATAACTTAATGCGGGTGTCTCGAGCTCAACACCCGCATTAAATTAAAATTACAACTATTTCAATAATTAACTGAAAATGCGTATAATGTTTTTTAATTAAAATGGTATATAGAGACAATTTTATAATACGATCTTATAGTATTAAACTTAAAATTGAAAAATAATAACTTCTGTCGATTCAGAATTTTAAAATATTAATTTATTATCGTTTAATCTGGTATATTTAAAGTCATCTCAATTCTACTTTATATATTTGAGTATTAATTTATTTTAAAGCATAATTAGACGTTGATTTTTTCCATATATGTGTATATACATACTAGTTATATGTGGTTTAAATTTGAAGCGATTCGTATGTGTATTTAGTGAAATATCATCGATTTTGTTGTCACGTGACAATCGGGGACGATTTTTAGGATGGGGACGAAGTATTATATGACACCGGTAGTTACTTATCACGTGGTGATAATCATACATGTTTAATCTAAATATTGAACTGAACTACTAACCCTAACCGATGTAAATATACCTGATTATATATATAAATAGATCTATAAGTATCTATTTATAGAATTAACAATAGAAGTGGGCCGATATATCGATAATAACTTAATAACCCCTGAAAAGGGTGAAAATCTGGTGGGCGGGGGTAAACATCCAGGCAAGCTTGTATACAATAGTATCATGTCTCTCTACTGCTCATTTAGATGACCAGTATGGCCTGAATCGTTAACCAATGGCCGGACGAGGGTCAAATGTTCGCTGCCGTGTTTATAGTTGACGCGTCCACTTGATTTATCGTCACAGAGGTTAGCTAGACACTATAGTGTGGTTGGTCGGTCCAGTCTCTCCTATTTGTTTGTTTACATTTCTCGATCACGTGGCTCCAGTACGCGACGAAACTCACCCGTGTTTATAATATCCGTGTATGTGATATCTTATGTGTGTGTGTGTGTGTTTGTGTGTGTTTCTATATTTATATGTTTATTATTATATTACAATATAATGCATTATTTTATGTTAGCTCAAATCAGTTATTTAATGACCACTTGCATAATTGTGTATGTATCCATAAATATGGTTAGATTATATCTATTAATATGTTTAGTATATACAAAATGATATATTTCCTAGCACCTGGTGAGAACTAAAGGAACTAACCGCCATCCACTACAACGTTGTTAATAATAACGTTTTACCTGTGCCGAGTAAAACGAAACCTGCCGATAGTATTTCTAGTCACATGACACAAGTAACGCTGCTGTCACGTGTATGTTATCACGTGTTATATAATAGATACTAAATCTAGTAATGGTGCTGATATTACTGCGTAGTAGTGGTCCGTGGTCGTCATCATCATCATCGTGGTATTACGTAATCGTGTCTGTGTGATACGATCACGTGTGTGTCTGTCACGTGTGCTGCACGTGTGGTCACGTGTGTTTGATCACGTGCACTACACGTGTGAACGAACGCTTAACGAACGCTTAACTAATCGTGTCAAATAATAATAATACTACTACTAGTATTAGTAGTAGTAGTAGTAATAATAATAACGAGATACGGAAATCTCGTACACTCTGGCAATATCTCGAGTCCATATCTGCATCTAATTAATATATCGCGTTTCATATCGCAATACGCACTACCACTGCACATATCCACCAGTAAGTGCACTTGGCATACACACTATTACTATACGAAGATATATATATATACCAGCAAAAGCATTTATCTAACCGCAATAGTAATCGTAGGTAATAAGTAATCCTATAACTAATTAGATGGAATTCGAAACAAATCAAAATATAGTTTGCCAATGTTAATAATTATTAACAAAGACAAGGATACATTTAAATATTTCTTATCGTGAATAAAATATTAAATTAAATTTAAAATAAAAATATAAAATACAATATGGTCTGCTATTAGTCAAGCCTAACTAACAATAATATCAGTATACTGCAATAGAGTGAAATTATACACTGTTTACAGTGATACGATGAAAGTAAATAAGCGCATGACTAACCTGAGAACAAAATGTTGCATGTTGGTTGCTATTTGCACGACAGACTTTTCTTGTATGGCGTACATTTCAACCCACTTAGAAAACAAGCACATTATACTCAGCACGTAGCGATTACCTGCAGCAATAAGTACATTGTGTTAGTATGTTACGTCATTGAAACGCTGCTTCATATGTTGCTATTAGTATTTATTATAGTGTGTTCATAATTATATGAATGTGAATAGATGTAGAAGAGCATTGTATAATACAATTATATCACGAATTTTAAATGTTTTTTGAATAATATATATATCGATTAAATATCAATATATATTTGACTGTCTGTGTGGCTCAGTGGCTAAGGCGTCAAACACACAAACAGTAGGACACAGGTTCGAGCCTCGTCCGGAACATTAATTAATTTTATAAAATAGGTCTTAAAATATTATTTAGAAGTGATCTTATATAATTATGTGGCTCTCGTTGAAACCATGGATGCCTTAACTTGAGAGCGGATTCGAAGGGACATTAGAGCCATATATGGTTATAAGTGAAAACTTCATTTTATTTCCTGGATGGGATAAAAGGACTCCACCAAATAAAAATAACACAAAAAAAATATATATATATATATATATATATATTAATTTTTTGCAACTTATAAAAATTAAATCGAAAATATATCTTTTATGTTGATATATCAATACAATTATATTAATTTTAATATAATTAATGTTTGCTATTTAATTAAACTCATAAACATATTTATAAATATATATTATTAATAAATGAAAAATACATGATAAATGATTAACTTTATGTTATAACTTCTTTGAAACATCGAGATAACTTACTTATTGTAAAGTAACGACCACTCGCCGCTTGATAACATTCTAGAAACAGTTACAGTACACAAACGATAGTGTTAATATGTTAACTAGAAACTGAGAAAATCGATATCGAGATGTGAAAGTATACTTTCGTATACGAGCTCAATTACACTGTCAATCTTCAATTACATTTGTCAGTTGTCATCTACTGACACATGTCAGCATGTCAGCGAGGAGTCTATATTGATGGTTTCAACTGCCACTAGTATATGTAATGATTATTTACAATGAATACATTGTCTGTCACAGTTACATTACTAATACGATATAACATAGTATAAACTCATTGTCAGGGGAATAGTAATACTCGTGATAGCATAGTGTTACATAATAACAATAGGTGTCGCCACCCTTCAAACAATAACTAGATTTATAATCGATTAAGTTATAGAATATATATGTTATACTGTATATATATGTCACACGTATAGTATTCATATAGAGAATATTAGAGAATATAAATACTAAATACTTAATAGTGATGTCAACACATAATATAATTATTTACAAAGTTTAACAAATGAAATTAAAGTTTAACTAACAACTTCTAGGCATACAATAGGCATATTATATAGTCAAGATGCATACAATGGGCATATTATATAGTCTAGAGTAATACAATAGGTATACTATGTAGACTAGAGGCATACAATATAGTCTATAGCAGTGGTTCCAAACCTTTTTTCATCATAACTTTTTTTTGATAATTCTTAATTTAACATGAATACATTTATATTTTTATTTTATATTATTAAACATTTGATAAATTATAGATTTTATTATAATGTAAATAACACGTGAAGACAAAATTAAAATTTTAAATTAAATTTTTTTTTTTAGAAATTGGACCATGACCAAAAAAAACCCAATGACCCAAGTTTGGTTCATGACCCATGTGTTGGGAACCACTGGTCTATAGGCATACAGTAGGTGTACTATATAGTCTATAGGAATACAATAGGTATACTTCTGATAAATAGACGTCTGATCGAAAATGTAATAACTATATTTTGTTATATAATTATGAATTTATTCACATGTATATCAAATATAGTCTGTTAATATAACTCATTATAAATTCTGTTATAAATGTTATAAATGCTAATATAAATTATTAAATGTTAATATAAAATATTTGATTTTAAATTTTAAATATACCCTTCCATAAATATTGCAAAAGATACATGAATACACACATACACACACGCACACACACACGTGTATCACCATACACACACGCACACACACACGCACACACGTGTATCACCATACACACACACGTGATTAACAATGGACACTTCATATCATGTGACGGCTTATTATTAAAGGTAAACTCGGATTTATAGCTGCCGTCTTACGCCTTTATTAAATATTAACTACATCTGCAGCCGCAGCGTTGCGTAATAACCCTGCGATGGTGATTACGTAATGATATGATGTAATGATGACGCAATTATATATATATATATATATATATATATATATATATATGATATTATCTCATATATATATACCACAACCAGTGATGCAGCACTGCAATCCTAATCATTATATTACATATTAGAAAATACGCCGTTGCCCAATAATATATATATATATATGTATGTAGGTATATGTATTGATGTTTGAGATATAATGTGTAATGGATTGTAATTATTTATAAAGGTCATGCTTTTATTGGTTTCATTTATTAATAGATGATATATGCACAAATATAGTTATGTGTACATGTAAGTATGTATTGATAATCTGTGTCTATATACTATAGTATACTATTAACATGCTAGTAGTATTACTGTAGTTTACAATCACATATACAACACTATAGTGTATACACTTAAATAATATATTATAGTTAAGCTTTAAAAATATTAATTATATAAAATATTAATTATAACTTAATATAAGTAATATATAAATTAATAATATTAACTTATTAATTTATTGAATATTCTTAGTATGAATATATTATATTCTACTTGATATAAATAATAATATATCACTTACATATCAACTAAAGTATATGTAATACGCTTACAAAAGCGTCAATATAAAAGTAGATTAGATCCCTATGGGAACGTAATACAAATTAAATACAAATTGAAATAATTTGAATTATACAAAATTATAAATTAACATGTATGTCTATTTTATAATAACTTATATAAATTATATATAGGGGAATGATAACTTCAGTATACTATCACAGTATACTATTATATATAATCACTGCAAGCATCCGTATTTATACCTTACTATAGCGTCTACAAAATCTAAATCTAAATTATAGATTTATCTAAACTATATTTTTATATAACATAAATGTTAAAAAATAACTATAATAAATAATATACTATTTGATGTACTCTATATTGTATATTAACATATAATACATACAATCACATATATGATGTATTACAACGGGATTGGAACTCTGTAGATACAAGCAGGTTAATTTTTCAGTAACATATATGCTACATACGTATATAAATATATATAATATGTTTATATTATATTATACTTTATTTATATTATATATAAATATATTCATATAATATCAATATAATAATGTGAGGAAAAATCCTGTAAGTCTATAAATAACGGCTTTAGACCGGTGTAATAAATAGCAGTGGTCAATGGACAGTGGTCAGTGGTTTTAATGTGCACTGGTGTACACATTGTTAGGCCATCTATCTCGTAAAGCATCTCGATATCGATTTTACGTCATTTCCAGCATTGTAAATTGTAATCATTATTTGAATAATATTTCTGTTAGTTATTTACCATATTTTACATATCACAATATTACTTACCCATGCGTTGCATGCTATTATCTCCGCGGAGAATGGAAAATAATGGTAAATTGGTAAATATGATAACTTTTTACTAGAGTGTATATACTTTTTATTATGTATCAATTTTTTATATTTATATGTATTTTATTAAATTTAAAAAAACTATTTATAATATTCTTATATATGAATTTTAGTAAATGTAATTTTCATTTTAATTTCCTTCATATTCCCTATACTAATTATAATATTTTAGATTTTAAAGATCAATTGTTCTGTATATCAATTTACATTAGTAATACAAAATATTGATATATGTGCATGGATCATGTTATGCATCTTTATAAAGTTGCATAACATGATCCATGCACATATATTAATATTTTGTATTACATTAATATATTAATGTTTAATTATATTACATAATATATTAATAATATGCATACCTGTAGTCGTACATTAGCGTTAATATAATGTAGTTCATTTTTTGAAAATAAAAATATCTAATTATTAATTTACCATATAAAAAAATAAAAAACCTATAAATAAAAAAATAAATTGGAATTAAATTTCAATGAGTCTCAAAAATGAGAATGAAGGAGAGAATAAAAAATATCTAAATATTAATTTACCATTTTATAAATAAAAAAATAAATTGGAATTAAATTTCAATGAGTTTCAAAAATGAGAATGAAGGAGAGAATAAAAAATATCTAAATATTAATTTACCATTTTATAAATAAAAAAATAAATTGGAATTAAATTTCAATGAGTCTCAAAAATGAGAATGAAGGAGAAAAAACTCTAATGCTGTGTGCACACATGGTATCAAGGTATCAGGTACCATGGAGGCCATGTTGTTGGTGTGCGATATATTGTGTGCGATTACCACTCTTGTCAAGTGGTGCGGAGTATATCGTGGTGTGTAATAGTAATGGTCTTCTCTCCATTACAGGGCGTATAAGCCATCGCATCTATTACTTGAGAACACACGCACGACCGCGCGTCATATCACCCCCGTGAAGGGCGTATACACACGCATACCTCCTTTGGTCTCGGTCAATTCGCCCAGAACGTCGATGTTCACGATAGACCAAGGTTTCTGGTTCTTGAGAGTATTCATCTTGAGCGGCTCGAAGGGTTTCTCTTTACTGAGAAGGAGTTTAGCACGGTTTTCCTTGAACTGGTAGGTCTTGCAGCAGATCTCGCAGCATTTTATCTAGGCGGGTGTTGAACGGTTAATGGATCACATGATTAATATTACACGGGGTAAGGGTGTGTGTGGGTGTACGTATGTGTGTGGGTGTGGATGTGTGAGAATATATGCTATATATGAATTCTACTTGTATCTCAATATATAGTAACTAATATAGTATGTTAGGTATATGTGTCTATTGTATAAATATATATTACCTAAATAAATAATTCCTAAATAAATGATAAAATATGCAACATTTGTATGTACTTTATAGTATTCGTATCAATGTATACAAATGGCTCAAGTACAATGTGGTACAAGAACAATGCGGTACAGGAAGACTGTGGTATAAGTACAATGTGGTATATGTGGTATGACATGGCACTACACTTACAATATCAAAGTATATTACCAAAGTAGTGTAACGAAATGCGTATATTTGTTTTCTAAAAAATATCAGCAAAAGTGAAAAAACAAATTTGGTTTATTTTTTATACCTTTCTGAAAAATATTGATTTTTTAAAAATATAGTAAAAGTTAAATATATTTTTTTTAATTTTACGTTTTATATTTAGACATAGCCTATAAATAAATTGTAAACAAAATATCGTTCACATATTTAGATTTAAAAAAAAACCTAGAAATTTCGCTATTTTAATTTCATTTATAGGAAAAAAATTAAACAATTTAATTTTTTGTATTTTCCATACTTATCATACTTATTCTATCAAAATGTCATACTACAAAAAAAAATGATTAGTAGGTTAACAGAAATTTTTTAGTAATCTTTGTAATTCCCATGATAAATTTTATAGTCTTTCTAAGTTCAACTTCTATGAATTATCGCGAGCCCTAGATTGTCAAAAATTAATTAAAAAATGTTGACTTATTTGTATACATTATTTGGTTATGCTCTAAGTAAACGAATATTGGAGGACCCATATTCAGTTAAATGGTCACTATTAATGTACATTATACTGTAAAGTAATAATTTAAAACCGAAAATAATTTAGAAAGCAATAATTATATTAAAAAAAGATAGGAATGTATATTAAAAAATAATGAACAAATTTAAATTACAGATATATGAAAGGAAAATTTGTTTACAATTAAAAATTGTCTTTAAGCAAATGTCTTATATAAAATACCCTAACAAATATTAAAAATCTCGATCTAATGAAATTTTAATAAATCAAAAAAAATATGATCCATAGAATAATAATGTTAACAAAATGTATATTATATATATGTCAAATTATACAAATATCCTTCAAATAAAATCAAATCTATAATATATAAATCAAATATATTATTAATAAATGTATGCATATATTTTATAAAAATTAGAAATAAGTTTAAATTATTAGATATATTATTATTATACATAATACAGTATATAATTATATTAACAATGAGCCAATATTGGTTATTTGTTATTATTCGTTATTTATATGTGATTCCCCAGAGCTTGATTAGCGACGATATCCCACACGTATATACTTACATATATACGTATACATACTTATATACATCAGGGTATCATGTGTGCACAAATAATGTATGTATATATGTACAAATGATCATTATTATATAATCATACTGAATGCTACTATGCAATAAATTAACTGACCACGACTGACTAACTAACTAACTGACTATAACTATGCTACGTGAAACATACGGGTATACTTGACATGACAGCCTAGTTTGTATGCTCTATGGGGACTAGAGGTCACTGAATTCACTGAGGTCACTGAGATGCTAGCCCTAAGTTGTTATGTAATACTGAGACTTAAACGGATGACGTGAACTCGAGTAACCACTAGTGGTTTAATGGAACATGTTATTTGCATTGATAAGTAGTAGTTTGAGAAGCATATCGAGATATACCTCGTTATTATAGTTAACTTTTATATATAATGTTTACCATTGTGAATTAAAAGTACATTATGTATTTAAACACTTATATATTGCTAAATCTTATAAGTGTTGAGAAAATATATTAATAAAATTGAAGTTTTAACAAGAGCATTCGTACTTTCACATTAAATGTTAAGTGAATCATATTATTAATTTTGTAATTAATGTGTACATACAAAAATAATAATAAAGGAACATATTTACTCGAAACTCAACAAACTTTTAAGTGTGTATTAAGTGTACCTTGTAATTTATGTGTACATACAAAAATAATAATAAATGATCATATTTACTTCAAACTCAAACCCAAACCCAAATCTCGTCATAGTTATCATCGTTACAGATTTGAAGATTGCAGTAACGAAACAGATAACGCGATTATCTCTCGTTTAGTGATGACGTAACATGTATCAGACTTTGGTCTACATGTAGCGCTGGTTCATGGCGCTACATGTTGTTACACGATGTGAACTAGTGGCGACACCTATATTTAGCCGCTAACATTACATTGTATATTACGTAATATCACCGGATACGTGGATAGTGTGGCGACGCAGGTGGTGCACGATACATACATCGCAGGCGCTGCTCGATAATAACTAATTAGTTACGTAATTGTATTGTATTACGAGACGATGACGTCATCCACAAGAAGCCAGCCACACACTTGTATCTGTTTGTGGTCTATAGTTAGTTATATCGTCAGTGAGCTTGCAGTGGCATCTCTATCCGTATGTTATCAGCCCATCTCCATCTCCGACGAGTTCGAGATGATGATGATGAGGAGGAGGATGTGCTATAATGCTTCGTCCAGTGCATTGATTTATTCATTTTTAATTAAGTATATATATATGTTTCTACATGTATAAACATAAGTGTGTATATGTATATATGTATAAATATAAATATATATATATATATATATATATATATATATTTGCAAGCTGACCATGAAAGCAGCCATATAATGTGACAATTAGCCAGTACCGAGAATATTTCAGCTACATGTAAATACATAGATATATAATGTATACGTATATATACGTTGTTGGTATTCAGCAATCATTTATGTTCATCACGTTACGCGTTGCGCAACATCAGGTGTTCAAAGACTGGCTATGTTATTGCTTATGTATTATGCCATGCGTGCACAGTAGATTATAATTGAATAGATATTGATTCAATTGTATTAATAGAACAAGTTATATAATCTAATATGTGTATATATAATACGCACTTTGTTAGATTTACTTTTATAGTTATGAATTTTAATATTTTATAAATATATTAATATACATATATAATAACTATATTTATTTATTAACGCATATTACTATATTAATAATAAATTAGAATACAAAATCGATCATAATAATATAAAATAATGACTAATTATATAAACTAGTACGGTGTAATCAATAATAATGTGTTATGTATTTATTTAAATAAATCTAATTACATATTATATTAGTATATTATAGTTAGTATATATTAGTATACTAATAGTTAAATATTATGTTAATTTCTATAAACATATTATATTAGAATCAGATAGAGTGTAAACACTCAGGAAAACACAAAAGCAAAGCTTGACTAGGTATTTTCCCACTCAACTTGATAACAACATTACAAGAATAAAAAATAAAAAAATATAAGCAAATTATTATATATATATATATATATATATAATATTAATATTATATATAATATTAATATACAATTATAATACAAATCAGCAGTTAACATATTTATAATCAACTCTTAAATTAGTATGGCATATATTAACAATTTACATTTACGTTCTAATAAATGTATTAAAACTATTATCTTGAATAATAAGTAGAGACTCTCTACTAGAGAATGATTTGTGTAGAATGATCACAATAATATCTGACAACAATTGTAGTTCTTCAAGTATTCGTTATACATGTATAGCAATACATTATTAAACTATATTTATATGTATAACTCAGAAGTGTGTACATTTATATTTAAATAGTATATATATATATAACTAAACTAAATACATGTATTTATATATATAAATATATGTATATATATATGTGTTTTTTGTGTGCAAAATATTATTATTACAATATATGTAATCATTGTAATATATCAAGGCAATGTATGTATTTAATCAACACCCATCACTAGTATTATTCGTGAGATAAATATTAGTTATATAATAATTATATAATATTTGGTAGTGCGGACAATAGTAATTGTATACAAGTTGGTTATTATGCACGTTGTCAATTATCACATGTGTTTCTTATAACACAGTCTATTGTATGCAGTCATCTATATGCTGTTATCACTACAGCTGCAATAGTTGTAGTGGTGGCCATACTAATAATACTAGCAATAATAATATTATTATTTATAATACCCGCAAATAATCAAAATAATTAGATTTATAATAATAATTCAATATGATTAGAAAAATAATCATTTGGTTAATTTGACAAATGAAAGTATTAAAATAGACTATTATAATACAATAAAAAGTACGTAGCATATTCAATATAGTGAAATATGCGTTATTAATAAGTAATATATGTATTTTATTGAGGCGATCAACAATACTTTAACGATACTTATTCAAATATAAAATTGACATGTATTGTTATTATTAATAAATTATAATATTCATGTTTAAATTTCTTATCTAATATAGATTTTGTAAAAATAAATTAATTAAATATCTTCATTAACAAATTAAATAGACATTATAAATTAATATCTCTATATGATATACCAGGAATGTCCTATAGGAATGACATTCGAGTAATATTTAATAGAATTATTCAACAGAAGGCTTCGCTATTCTAATAATGACTGACCATGTTCTTGAGTTCGATACTGAGATTAGGCCAGTAGTATGACTTAGCGATCCTTTTCTGAGTTAGCACGATACCCGGATGACCGACATGTGCAGACTCGAACACTCTTCGCTTCTTCTCGTCAGACCAGATCACCTCCCTCTCTGATATACCGTTCACCTCGTACATAACCGTATCTAATGGGTGGCAGGGTTAGGCTAGGTTAGCGGTATGCTGGTAGCATGCAGGTAGGGTATATGTATGATATACCCTACCTATAGGCAATAGTATAATATACACCCTCTAGGGTATATATTGGGTATACCTTATATATAAGGTATACCATACCCTATATGGTATTGTATGGTAGTATAGATCAGTGGTTCTCAACCTATGGGTCATGACTCATGACTCATGACTCATGAGTCATGAGTCATGATCAGGGTGAGTTAAATTCGGCCTTTTCGTCAAAAGGCCGAATTTTTCCGATTATAAGGATTTTAAAAGTCAGAAAATAAGCTAAATTCGGCCTTTTTTTTTAAATATTATTTATCCTATCTTAAATCATTAAAAGTTATAAACAAATATTTAATAGTAATATGTATATTATATGTAAATAATACTACAAGTAAAAGCAAATATTTATACAATATTAGCAATGTAAAAGGTTCTTGTAAGTAAATTCGTAATTATTAAGTATTAAATTATATTAAAATTTCTAAAAATCAAAGACTAAATATTGTTTATATAAAGCATTATTTTCTTATACAATTAAAAATATCACAAAAAAGACCAACAGTTTTTAATTTAGTACATCAAGCTGAATATGAACTTAAGATTACGGAACAGTGTGCTATTACTCAAAAAGTCGTTTCAGTTAAATGTAAATTGTGTGATGTTTGTGGAAGAGAAGTCATTGTGATCGATGGATGTATCTACTGATATAATAATTATATTGTATATAAAATAAATTATATATGTATACTAATATCAAAGGGATTTTCTAATATGTATACTATAATATATCCTATTAATATTAGGTTACCTTTGTATTAATGATGATTATAAGAATTTATTTAGTTTCATTACTAGACTGCTATGTATATATCCAGGAACTTCATCCGTTGAATCAGATATTTCATTAGTAAATTCGATAACAACTAAATGAACGACCAAACATTGCACTTGTAGGATGTATACACTCAAACAAATTTAATTATTTAATAAAAATAAAAATATTTGTATATAATTTTTATATAAATATAATAAATTTCTTATTTACTTGTACTTCATTATTGATTTAAATATTATATTGATACCAATATATTTGTTGATGCTAAAATGGTTGTAATGCCATGCTATATAATATATATTAATTACATTAATTAACCATATTAAGTATATATAGAGGGAATTGCATTTATCAAATATAGAAAGTCCGAATTTAATCCGAATATAAGGCTTTCAAAAGGCCGAAAATAAGCTAAATTCGGCCTTTTTCCTTAAATTAGGCAAAGGCCGAATTTAACTCATCTGGTCATGACTCATGAGTCATGACTCAAAAGTGGGTCATTGAGTTTTTTGTTTGGGTCATGGGCTAATTTCTAAAAAAAACGCTTGTATTTTAGATACAGTTTATATACAAATTTATCATTTAACTGAAGTTTAATAATAACAAAATAAAAAAAATAAAATTGTTCATTGGGTCATGAATCATGACTCATGATATATTTTTAAAATAAGAATTATCAAACAAATGGTCATGGTTAAAAATGGTTGGGAACCACTGGTGTAGAGGTAGGGTATACGTATACATAAAGGTACCCATGGGTATGTTACCATCTATAGACGCATGGTATACCCTATATAGTAGTATAGGTTAGTATATGGTAGTGTAGGGTAGGGTAGGGTAGGTAGTGTTAGTTTACGGTGCAGTGTACGTATACATCATGTATACATGATATGGACACATGTATACATATATATATATATATATATATTGACCACCACTAATAATTGGGTTGTTGAAGATTCAGAATATAATGATTCATAATACATTAAATAATAATTATTATGATTGATTAAAAGTTAAAAGGGTTAAAAATGGTTAACAATGTATTATATATATTATCATATCAGTTTCTTAAACTTACATTCTTCTTTGTATCAACATCTATTGCATCCTAATCATATATATATATATATATATATATATATATGTAAATTACTATTTAACAATTATAAATACAATGTATTAATAATTATTATAATTATCATAAGTGATACTATATGTATACGTATAGGCATGTGTGTGTATTTAGTTATGTAGTTATTATTATATGCGAATCTGTGTTTCGTTATATATGGGTATACCCATATATACCTGTATATACTGCAGAATATATCTATATAGCACTCTAGCACTCTAGCACTATGTCATCTATTGTGTAAATTTGTTACTAAATAATGCACGAATAATGCACGAATACAACGTTAAGGGGATCCCGCACATTTAAGTGATTAAAGTGATGAACATTTTTTTTTTATATATTTTTGTATTACTTAATAATACTGATTGTAGTGTTTTTTAGTATCTGTAAACAAATTAAACATGAATTAAGTCTAGAAATGACATAAAAATGTGTTTTATGACGATATGATAATTCTATATTATATACTATTCAATATTACATTTTTATGCTGTCAAACTTCAAACGATGTTTTCTCAGAATAATTATTTCGCGCTAGTTATGTGCATTCAAAAATATAGAACATAAAAACTATTATAATTATAATATTATTTTTTTTTGCTTTATATAGAATTTAATTATGTGAATAGTAAAATAGAAAGATAATTAATAAAATGTATAGAATTCATTGTATAAAATGATAATTTCTATAGAAATACCATCATTTTAGTATCGCTAATTTTTAATTTAGATATATATAATATAATAAATAATAATATTAAAAATAACTTTCTATTTTCCTATGTATGTATATGTTATGAATACATTACAAAAAAAAATAGGTAAATTGAATGAATAGAATATCAGTTCTATTTTTTTTCGTGGACCTATATTTTTCCTATCTATTTATACACGAAATTGGCAAATTGCGTGTTATGTGCGGGCTCCCCTTAAAGCATCATAAGTAGCATTCTATAGCACTATAATTACTATAGTAACTAAAACTAGTGGTAATGGTTTTGCAGCTTAGCATAGAATTATATCAACACTGTATTATTATTCACCAATACACTTATCTATATATCCATCATTATATCCACATTGTATATATAAAATATAACATATATATATATATATATATATATATAAATAGTATACTGTTTAATGCAGTCAATTATGCAATAATAACAACAGCGTATGAGCTAGAGAGAAATGATCACTAGAGATGTGGTAGTATACACGTAGACCACGTATATGACCATATATGGCATGACCATATATGGTTAATAATTCTAAGAAAACTGGTTCATATATAATTCTATCATATCGCACTATTCCGATTAACAGAAATAATAATAAACCTATTGTAAGGCATTTGGGCTCATCTATGAGACATGAATCCATCTAACTATCCTCATTGTTACAATCTATAATTACTATAAGTTGCTATACGATAATGTTATACGGGATAAGCTGTAGCTTGTACTGTACAGACATGTATGTTATGCAATTGTTTCACATGTTAGCTCCTAAATATTACGTTATATCATGTTATATAACATTATTAACTGTTTATTGGGTTAATTACGTTAATTGTTTTAATTTATTCTTTTTACCACTACAAGAGGGTATAGTAAAATATACACCCTCAGGTCGGCATACGTACCAATGGGTGTTATATGTATACTATATAATGTATACTATATAATGTATACTATATAATGTTAATTACAATATTTAAATAAGTTAATATTATGAAATAAAAATCTATTCATAAGCTATTCCACTGCTAAGAAAATAAATAACAGCAAATATGTCATCCCGTATATATAATCTATAGGTTAAATATAATACCCTAATATGGCATTATTACATAGTATATATATATATATATACGTATATGATACCGTTGGTTAAGAGAATTAAGTTATATTTATGTATTATATGTATATATTCAAAGCATCAATTAAACAAATAAAATATGTATTTAAAAGAGGTGGATAATACAAAATTATTAAATTATTAATTATTATATAATGATATTAATCCAATAATTATAGTAATTATCTTATTTTGCTTTATTACATATATATGTATATATATATATATATATATATATATATATATATATGAAAATTCTATAAAATAATTTAAATCATACATTAATAAAAGTATTATATTATATATTACGGATTTTAAGTTATTACTAAATATATAATGTAATATAGTTTAAAGTTTAGAATACAATAGAACATTTTGTGATAGCATTGAATGTTCAGAAAACAATCAACAAATGAGCGATCATTAATTGATGCGTATAAATCCCAGCCAAAGTACGAGGCCAAAGTACATTACTCGGCTCCGAATTAAAGTTGCGCAGGACAATGAATTATTGAACACGAGTTAGCACACGGATTAGCACACGGCTGAAGAGTAAGGTCTCTGTAAGGCCTCTCACACCACACCGGTCAGTAGTATTAGCGATGGTGGGCAGTAGTAGTAATGATGATGGTCACTGACCTAATGTCCTAACACACGGTTGGTCACGTTTTCGGCACGTGATAAAGTACCGGAAACGCTAGAATGAACCCGTGTTGGTGACCGCTAGGTGGTAGTACCGGTAGTGACCGCAGGGGGCCGTACCTACCTACCCGTTTAACTACTAATCTTCATTTGTAATATTATTAATATCTCTCTCGTTCGCTCTCGTGGTAATATATCGTTAAATCTCATTAGTAATCTCGTTATATCACGCGAGATCACCTAACTATACGTGATGTCACGTGGCCGCATGTATTCCTAGTAATTTTATAAATAACTATTATATATATATTATTAATATTTATTAATGTATATATTTAAATAATTATATAAATGAAGTAAAATATATAAAATTTATAAATAGATAATAAATAACAAATAATTCATTATAATAAACTACAAACTCGTGTATTAATGACGCTTTATTATAGGCCTTAATGTGGTTAATGAGCAATGGTTACATGTATTACATCGCAACCTATAGGTTATATGTATTACATTGCAACCTATAGGTTACATGTATTACATCGCAACCTATAGGTTACATGTATTACATCCCAACCTATAGGTTAAATGTATTACATCCCAACCTATAGGTTATATGTATTGATTGAATGTTTATTTAGACACTTAAATAAATCATAAATGATTTCTCAAAGGTGTATATAATAGAATACAAATAATAAAAGTAGGTAAACAATAAATACCAATAATAATAATACAATAAAATAGAATAAGCCGTACGGAAATTAATTAATAAAATAATAATGACAAACAATATTAATAATTCAGATTACCACCTGAGATCAATTGTTGTATATATTTCATGAATGTTTTATGCGATTTTATGGATCTAATATAGGGCGGGAGTGAATTCCATAGCTTAGGACCAATATAACTCAGTGCCCGAGTATTCATTTTTGAGGGACGTAGAATAGGGGTAGATAGAAGGTGAGATGCATGGTTTCTAAGTGATGGAAGGGGAGCTCTTTTTACTAGAGAAGCAGAAATATATGAAGGGCAATTTGAGAATAAAAAAGTATATTGAGGAATGAACAATAGATAATATGCGATAAGCAGAGCGTTTGTTAAATGTGAACCATGGAGATATGTGTTGGTATGAGGAAGTAGAGGAATGATCTCGAATACGTAGGTTATATGTTGTACGGATTGATGAACGAATAACTCGATTTAAGGGAGAGATAGATGATAATGGAATATTTATAAGGATTGAGGAACAGTAATCTATGCGTGAGAGTACAAGGGAATTAACTAGAGTTTTAGTAAGAGATACAGTAATTGATTTTCGTATTCTTCTAATTCTAAATAGATGATAATTTGCAGATTTAGTGATGGCAGTAATATGAGGAATGAAGGAAAGTGTAGAATCAAAAAGTACACCTAAGTTAGATGCAGTAGGAGAAGGAGATATTACAATATTATCAATAAGAAAAGGAGGGAAGTAAGTTGGTGATGGAGAAAGATTCAACAATGTAGTTTTGGAAGTATTAAGGAGAAGATTATTAGAAATAAGCCATTCTTTAATGTCATTAGCACAATTAGAGAGTTGATTATTGAGACCTGGTGATGAATTAGTTGGAAGAAACATATATAGTTGTATGTCATCTGCATAAAGATGGTAATATATATTTGGATATTTAGATATTATGGATGGTAATGGGTATAAATAAATTGAGAAAAGTGAAGGACCGAGTACTGATCCATGGGGAACACCATATTTCATAGGAGAAGGGGAAGAAAAAGAATTATATATTGTTACACTGCTACTACGGTCAAATAGATATGAAGTAAACCATGAGAGGGCAAGGTCTCTAACTCCAAGCAGGTGTAGACGGGACAGTAGAATTTTGTGATCAAGCGTATCGAAAGCACTGGATATGTCCAGCATTACTAGTTGACAGCAGTTTTTAGTATTAAGGGTAGAAGTGATTACATCAATTACGTTTAGTAGTGCTGTTTCTGTGGAGTGTCCTCGGCGAAAGCCATTTTGTTGAGGAATATGGAGATTATTGGCGGTTAAATATGAGATTAGTTGACGAGAGACAACTCTTTCCAAAATTTTACTCACCAAAGGTAGCTGAGAAATTGGGCGATAATTGAGAAGTGAATCAGGATCGAGTGAAGGTTTTTTAAGAATGGGAGTGATTATTGCTTGTTTAAAAATTGAAGGGACAGTACCGGAATTTAGGGAATATGAGATGATGTTACAGATAGTTGGACATAGATAATCGGAGTAAAGTTTAAAAATAGATAGTGGAACAGGATCGGAGGGAGATATCGAAGAGGATGCATTTAGTAGTTTAGATATGAGAGATATATGTGGCGGACGAAAAAAACTTAAGAAAACAGATATAGGTGGGGTAACTATGATTGAAGGATAATTGGCAGTAAGGGTATGGTTATTGATCTTTATTATGATAGAGTCAATCTTATTAGAAAATGTTTTGGAGAAAAGACAGCTTAATTGTAATGGAGAAATGTTAATTATAGATGGTAGTAATGCTGGTTTTGGGGGAGATAACAACTTATTAGCTAGTCTGAAAAGTCGTCGGTTATCAGAAGCAAGATCATTTATAACCTGAGTGTAATAGCTAGATTTGGCATAGGAAATTGCTAACTTGTAGATCTTACGTTGCTCAATGAATGAAGCTCTAGAAGATGAAGATTTCAAGGATATGTATGTTCTTTCAGATTTACGAAGTGATCGTTTCAAGGACATGAGGTGGGAAGTAAACCATGGGGTATCAGGATGTAGAGTTACTGATATAGTTTTTGAAGGCGCATGTTTATCGAGAAGATGGGATAGTATGGAATTTAATACAACTGGAGAATAACAGTAGTCACCTAAAGCAGAATGTAAGTCAGCTAAGAATATCATGGAATTAATTTTCTTAATGGGTCTGTATGTAATACGTGTTTTCTGATTAAGAGTGATAGTAAAGTTAGTTTTGAATGAGATAAGGAAGTGATCGGAAAGTAGATCAAGCCTAGAAATATTACTCACCACGAGTTCAGAATGGAGAGAACTGGAGAATACAAGATCAATAATATTGCCATTTATATGAGTTGGGAAATTGACATGTTGTGATAGGGATAATGAATGTGTTAAATTAGTGAACATAATATGTGGATTTGAGGTAGCATTAAAATGATAGTTGAAATCACCAAGTATAATAGGGTGGTATGTGGGTGAACTAATGAGATCAGTAGCAAGATCGTTAAACTCACTTAGAAAGGAAGCGAATTCTGGTTTTGGCGGTCTATAAATGACAGTAATGGATATAGATTTGTGTTTTTGGGTGAATGATATGGTTAAGCAGTCAGAGTAGGAGAAGTTATGGGATATGGATATACATGGTAAAGGTAGATAAGTTTTTACGAGGAAGCCAACCCCACCACCACGACCTGATAATCGTGGCGATAAGATTAATGTATAACCAAAATTGTGAAATAGGGCAAATATGTCGGAATCATCTTGAGAGATCCATGTTTCCGTTAAAGCAATAATACTGAAATTGCACTTTTTAAGGAATGGTAATAAGAGTGAGGCATTGGAACGAAGAGAACGAATATTTATTAGGGCAATGTGTTCAGATAGTCATGCAGATTTAGTTAGAGAGGGTGTAGATATATGATTAGATTTTAGTGAATCAACAACTGGGACATTTGTGATGGTGGAATTATTTAAATCAATAGATGGAGTTGATATTACAGGAATATAAGGGGAGTTGGAATTTTCAGAAGGATTATTAGGTGTGGGGTCTGAATTAGTATTAATGGAGAGATTACTAAATGAGGGAACGGAAGATTTAAATTTAAGGTAGGAAGATTCCCAGTGAATAAGGAGAGTTGGAGGTATGGTAATAGGTGGAAGAGACCAGTCAATATAATTATATATAAGTCGTAATTCAAATGACTTTGTATATGTATTAAATATGGGTTTAGTATGTATAGGGGTTAGTTTTAATATATATGCATGATAAAGGATTTTACCTAATAAACGGGTTTTATAAGGTAGGGAATTTCGTATATATAGGTGTGAGAATCGGGGATTAAATTTAGTAGATCTAAATCTACTGAAAAACATGTCACAAAATGATTTACTAGAGAATTGGATGATTGCATTGTTATGTTTAAATTTGACTATAGAAATAGATATTTTAGGCAGTAGCATATGTATAAGGATTGATGAAATGAATTCAGTATTCCTATCAGAGGTCTTTAAATGTTCAATGACAAGTGCATTGTTACGAATGATATTATTTAGTTGACGTTTACGAGGTATATGAAGAGTATAGGGTGTGGTAGAATTAGGAGGTACATGGTGGACGATAGGAGCTTTAATAGGGATAGGAGAGGAAGATGATATAATAGCAGATGCATACGATGTATGATAAGGGAAAGGTATTACATCCCAACCTATAGGTTACATGTATTACATCCCAACCTATAGGTTACATGTATTACATCCCAACCTATAGGTTACATGTATTACATCGCAACATATAGGTTACATGTATTACATCCCAACCTATAGGTTATATGTATTACATTGCAACCTATAGGTTACATGTATTACATCCCAACCTATAGGTTATATGTATTACATCCCAACCTATAGGTTACATGTATTACATCCCAACCTATAGGTTATATGTATTAGTTATCATCTATAGATTTGTAACATGATGTACTAAATATATTTAGCTCAATAGACCTCTATATATCGGTGTGAATTTATTTTACAATATTACATTCTATAGTGTATGCAATGTTACATACTATATTGTATACAGTATTACATAATATATTATATAATATAATAATATATTTATTTATTGAAATCTATTATATATATTGAATACAATACAAATATAGGATACAAATGGACCCATCAATAAGTCATAGACTTGTACATATAATAAATAACTGTGCCCCGGACAATACAATACAAATAGTAACATTTTTTTTTCTTTTGTTTTTATTTTTATTTAAGTTCTTTATAAACACAAGAGAAAATCAAGAAATGCATGGAGTCGAACCCGAGACCTCTGGCTTACTAACTTGTTGGTTGTCCCCCTGATCCATCAACCCCAGACATATATTGTATACAATATTACATACTATATTGTATATAATGTTACATACTATATTGTATACAATGTTACATACTATATTATATACAATGTTACATACTATATTGAATACAATGTTATATACTATAATGTATATAATGTTATATACTATATTGTATACAATGTTTGTATAATGAAAATTGTATATAATGACAAATTCAACCGTTACAAACATGACTACAAACAGCTCTATAAATTAACCAATAAACTGATTGGCAGAACTAAGAAGATCATTTTACCTGATCTACCAGATATTCAACTATGCTCTACTTTCTCTGATTATTTTTCAGATAAAATTAAATTAATCTATGATAACCTAAACACCCTGAACAAACAATCACCTGACATACAACTATATTATGACTATGCAATTCTGACACCCACATTTACTGTGTTTTCCCTTCCCACCACTACGTAGATCTATAATCGTTTATTACCTCTAAATTGTCTTCACCATCAGAACCACTACCCCTACAAACACTGACAAATCTTGCCTCGACTATAGCACCAATATACAAACGTTTCATTGATGAATCCCTTATAACTGGTAGTATCCCTTCAGACCACTCCATTATCAGCCCTTTAGTAAAAAAAACCCAAATTCGACTGCAATTCACTCTCTAACTACATACCCATATCTCAACTTACAACTCTAACTAAACTACTTGAGAAGGTAATATACAAACAACTAATCCTCTACCTCACTGCTAACAATATACTTGATCCTCAACAAAGCGCATTAAGAAAACTACACAGTACCGAAACGACTATACTCTCACTACTCGAAGAACTACTGAAATCCCTTGACAATGACTTCCCAACACAACTACTGCTTTTAGACCTATCTTCGGCTTTCGACACCATTAACTTAGACTTACTTATATACAGATTAAAACTAATCGGACTTGAAGATACTGTACTACTATGGTTTTCAAATAACATCACTAACAGAACATACAGCACTAAAATCAATACTACAAATCAATATCACCCAAACGCAAAGTCATCTTTGGAGTACCTCAAGGGTCGTCCCTCTCCCATATACTCTTCTGTATTTACCTACTTCCCCTTAGTCATTTCCTATAGGAAATGATTTAATAAGTTTACTAAGGGGGAGTAGGTAAATACAGAAGAGTATATGGGAGAGGTATTAATATATAAATATTGTATTTAACGGTATACCGTTAAATACAATATTTATGCAGACGACATTGAGATTCACGTCGATTGTCACAAATTATTCAATATTCACATTCAAGCATTTCTCAATAATATTAATAACTGGCTCACGAATAACTATTTACTACTTAACAACAATAAGACTTCAATAACCTCCAAATTACCATCCCACCACAATATTCCTACAAATGTACCTAGGTCATACCCAAATCCCTTCTTCTATTACATCAACATATATTGGCATACATATCAATAACAAATTAACTTTTGATAAACACATATCAACATTAAAAGCTTCCACATTTCACCATTTATTCAATATAAACAAAATACGTCCCTACATAACAACATCCACTGCACTAATTATTACCCAGACTTTAATTATGTCTCGACTACACTACTGCATACATACTACTTTCTTATCACAATGAATACTTTACAACCATCGACCGCTTAACTAACATATCACTTAGACTAATCTACCGACAAAAAAACTGACTACACTACAAGTATAACTGACCTACGAACACAACTGAACTGGCCATCCGCAAAAAAAGAGCTCAACTTAAATTAATATCCATTCTTAATTCCTCCCTACTAACTAAACAACCTGATTACCATTATAGACTAATTTCTCTCCGTACTGCACCACGCCACCTACGATCCTCTAACTATACGGTCCTGACTGAACTATCCTATCGCCGGAAAAAAATTGGGAAGCGTCGCTACTCTGTTTGCGACAGACACCTTTGGAATCAACTCCCTCCATCCCTCAAAACCATCAATACATCAACAACTATATTCAAATATAAACTAAATAACTACCTCCTTGTCCATGATATTTGAACTTGAAATATATTCGTTTTCTACACGTTGTAGACTTGTCTGTACTTACTATTACATTTATTTTTTGATTTTTATATATTATTGTCACACTATATATAAGAATTTTATAATTGAATTAGTGTTTAAATAAAATCATCATCATCATCATATTATATACAGTGTTACATACTATATTGTATACAGCGTAACATACTATATTGTATATAATGTTACATACTATAATGTATACAATGTTACATACTATATTATAGTTATTATAATACATGTTATGTGCATTTATAATGTTGAGATAATATTTATGTTATATATCAGATATAACTTAAAAATAGAATATATTTTCATAGTAATTTAAGAATTTATAAATACAATATAAATAACCATAAACAAATATGTACATTGTAAAGTATACATTGTACACGGTTTGAACATTGTATTCACTGTAACCTATAGAATAGTAACGGTATATATTATCTATATATAACTAATCTATACCGTTACTATTTAGCTATTTACGTTACTAGCTATAGCTATAATACTATAGTAGTCCATATAATGTATGATTTAACACACACAAACGCCCACAAGCACAAACACACACACGCATACGCACATACACACATATATACAAATAACAGCACAGGGTATCGCGAAGGGAAGATAAAGATAACACACATTAACTGACTCCCTCTGTTGGCTTAATTAAGTGTTACTATTAGATTGATCACATGTTTAAACCTACGCATGCGTACGTGAACGCTTCCGTACGCATGTACAAGCGCATGAACCGATGTGACTATGCGCATGACTTTATCGAAATGATAGAGATAGATAATACACAAACGCGTCCTAAAGCGTGATTCACCGCTTTATAGGTAGTATATGGGAGAGCGTGAGTCACACTGTGAGAGAGCGTGAGTCACACTGTAAGAGAGCGTGTGAGAGAGAACATTAGATAAATATATACATAGATATAGAGAGAGAGACAACAATATAGTAAGAGTAAGAGAGAGAGAGAGTGAGAGAGAGAGTTAGATATTTCGTGTTAAATAGTTAAGACATAGATAAGGCAGTTTTAGCGTGTACACATTGATAGCAAATATTAGTGGACCGTCGCATTACAATGCAAACATTGTGCTACAAGTTATCAATTGTGTATAGGGTGACATGTGTGCTGCAGCCACGATAACAATGCAAATATAGATTAATGCCGGCTGTTATGCAATACGTATTCATCTCTATTTAGCGTAACCTCATTGACCATTGACCACTGCACAGTATGCGTACATTCCACTGTACATTGACCACTGCACAGTATGCACACATAGACCAGTGTATATATGTACGTTGTATACAGGTGTATGTATGTAGGTATTTAGGTATGTGTGTAGGTATGTGTGTAGGTATGTGTGTATGTGTGTAGGTATGTGTGTAGGTATGTGTAGGTATGTATGTGTGTGTGTATGTGTGTAGGTATACCCCCTATAGGGGCGTCGGAACGATATTTGTTATGGGGGGGGGCTATTTTTTTATTTTATATTATATATCCTATTATTTATTACTGATATAATTACTAACTATATCTTATTAATATCGTATACCTCTTTAGTTTATGTTAAACCTTTAATATGCAATTAATAATATTTCATTTGTATAACAATAAGTAGGAATATAGTAGAAAATAAATAATAAACATTACATAATTTATTATTATATAAATATAGATTTTTATTTATAAATATACCCATCTCAATTGTGTGAATTATTTTTGATTGATATTTGCCAATACTAATGCATTGAATCTACTATCTAGAATAGTAGATCGTAACAACGAATTTATTATTCGTAGCTTACTAAATCCACGCTAACATGACACAGAACTTGAGGGAAAACCAATAAAACTTGATCAAATCTATTATGCCGGAAAATATTTTTTGAATTTTAGGATATTGTTCCATACCTATATGTTTATCCTCATCAGATGGTATTGAACTTATTAATTGATTTGAACATCAATCGTTAATTCTTCATACATTTTTTAATAACATCTGTTTAGTGTAGAACATTAATAGGATTAATAAGATTAATCTAAAAAACAAACATTTTTTTTTGTAATAATGATTACTTTAATATATAAGAATGTATAAATAATGTTTTCTTAGTATAACATTTGTTTTTGAATTTCATCATTATAATGATCCATATATGGAATCAAACAACTCAGTATATTTTATTCTGTAAATATTAATGATAAAGTATATTAACATATTAACTGATCATATATAATCACATTCTTATATTAACATAACATTAACAATGTTATATTATTTTATCTAGATGAGGTACCTTACATAGTCTTTTGAACTTTCATTACTATTCATCTTATACACATTTATAATAATTTATTTTATGTGTCTTATTATTATTCTCTGAAATATATATACTTAGATATAATTAGAAAATTAAATTAGATATATTTAAAATAAAAATAAATTATTATAATATTTTATTATAAACATTTATTATAAGCTATTTTGTATTTTATAAAATGTTTTATATAATATGTTAATAAAAGTATACATATATGTTATTAACCTTGAATCAATATAAAAACTTGTATATATAAAATATAAAATAATTTTGTTTCTATATCTCCAATGAATGTGTGCAAATTATTTCTATCATTATTCAATTTAATTAGAATCATCTTTACTATTATCTGATCCTTTATGTTTATTTATTATTGATTTTTATTATGATTATATATAATTATAATCATATATGCTTTCAAGTATATTTTTTATAAATGTTACCTTCAATAGTATTTGTTGGTATCATGAAAGCTTCCATCTTCGTATCCAAGCTTTCAAATATCAAACTTTAAATATTCATAGAAAAAATATTTGCTTATTCATATTTTTTAATAATAAATTTGCAATATATTTGTGATCATTGGTAATATAATCTAATTATTTATATTATTTCAGTGCATCGATTATACCACTAATGTTGTTTTAATACATTATTTTCGCAGTATATCCTGTTGGGCATAATGGTTTCAATTTATTTGCTTTGTTATTATTAGTATTATATACAATCCGGAATTTTATCGTTTGATCATATAATAATCCCAAATCATGAACCACTCTCAAGGCTTTTCTTATATTTATATTATTATCTAATGATTATGCTATTAATTTTATGCAATGAGCTCCACATTATGTATAAAAAGTTAATGGCGGTCTATTCATTATTATAGTCTTTACACTATTATATTTACCAGACATATTAGCTGCACCGTCATATGACTGTCTTTTTAATTTAGAAATAGGCAAGTTAAGATGTTAAAGTTCAGATAACATTACAGTTTCTATATTTGATCCTATACGTTGCATCCTCAGTCATAATGCATATTCATATGCATATTTCTTTAATGTCTAGTGTTTATGTCAAATATCGACCAAAATGTCTTTAAAAAAATATCTTGAATTCAATCATATTGAATTGAGAAAGTCCCATTAATTTTAATCTTTCCATAAAATATTTAATAATTCAGATTTATATTGTTGAATAATTGCATTCTTAATAGCACCAGATAACAAGTATCTCTCAGAGATTCTCTCATGAATATTATCATTTTTCATGGAAGGGGGGGGGGACAATACTTAACCCCCCCCCATATGTTTGGTAACATTCTTTAGAAAAAATGTGTATTAACAAAGACAATATACTAGATTTAATATATATAAAATTTATTAATACACAATTCATGGGGGGGGGGGCAAAACATACTTAGCCCCCCCCATATTTTTGAATGGGGGGGTCCGATACCCCCCGCCCCCCCCCCTGTTCCGACGCCCCTATGTGTAGGTATGTGTGTAGGTATGTGTGTAGGTATGTGTGTAGATATGTGTGTGTGTTCATATACACTTCGAATCATACGGAATCTGAAGTTATAACGTATATATATATATATATATATATATACACATACAACTATATAGTTTGTTTATTTATTTATTTATTTGGTGGAGTCATTTCATCCCATCCAGGAACTTAGATACATTTTGTATTAACTTATAACCATGTGGCTCTAATTCTACTTTCTACTCTCATGTTAATTCATCCATGAATTTAATGAGAGCCGATCTTATTATTAATTATTGTATATACAATTATAAATAATATAATACCCTTCTAAATATTATTTGAATACCAATGTAAATGGTGCGGTAGGGGTTTGAACCCGTATCCTATAGGATATACCCTATGGCATATACTATAGCATAAAGCGTGTACTGTACGACGTACAGTGTATGTATGATGATTTAGCTAGCCCCTATGTTAATAGTGATGGGCTCCGATACCAGTGTATGTGTATGCGTGTGTATAGTGTGTGTATGCGTGTGTATAGTGTGTGTATGCGTGTGTATACAAACTTGAAACTTGTATGTGAAACATCCAGTTAATGATATTCTATAGCATGTGTATGTACATCTCGTACTCTATACCGGCACGTGCATTATGAGCGAGTGTTTAGTTCGTATGTAATGTTCGCATTACATACATTGCATGACATACAATGCATGACATACATTGCATGACATACAGTGCCCGACATACAGTGCCCGACATACTCTCGAGTGTGTGGAGTTACTTAAATACGAGAGAAAGTGTATTCATTAGTGAAGGCGATTATTCATATCCGGTATGCTAACAATAGAGTACTGACTTTAATAAGTAATGTAGATACAATTGTACACTATCGATCGTGCACAATGTGTACAATGTGTACAATGTGTACAATATGTACAATGTGTACAATGTGTACAATGTGTACAATATGTACAATGTGTACAATGTGTACAATGTGTACAATGTGTACAATGTGTACAATGTGTACAATGTTTACAATGTGTGTCGTATGCCGTTATTCAAATATTGATTATAATCGTAAACAAGTTATTAATAATATCTACAATAAATGTAATACACAAAATAAAATAAATATAAACACACATGTATATATATATATATATATACATATATTATATATTTACCCAAGTGTAGCGATAATGTATTGTTTTCCGTCTACAGGATGTGAGACTCTAGCTATATAGTACATCATATAATGTAGTGTATCATGTAAAGGTATAATGATGATATATAGGAAGACATTGTCGCGTTTGAGATAACACAAATACATAGATATCGCAAGTTATCTGTGGTGTTATACCACATGATGGGGAGACTGCAAGTGTTTGAGGGAGATTTGGAGACTAGTGTATCAACTATAGTTACCCTATGGTTACCCTATAGTTACCCTATGGGCTCACTATCACGTGATATCTACACCGAGATGCACGTACCACGCCTACTAATGTTGCTACACGGTGGTAGAGGGCGACACTTGTGCTGTAAACAAACTATCTCTATAGAGTAGCTATAGCGACCGGCACGTGATGCTATAGAGACCGTCACGTGATGATATAACGACCGGCACGTGATAATATATAGACCATCACGTGACGCGTTAGCACGACACGATCCGTCAAATACGTTTAGAAACTACCGATTTTCTGTGTACAATTTGCCTCGATAAAATATTCACAAGACAAAATGCCTATTTCGTATACATATTACATAAGTTTTACAATGGTCGGCAAATATAGAATATGTTCTATTCGACAATTTCCATACACTAAATTCAATTGCTTATCCACTTTCTTTATATCGATGGTATACCTTTATACACCTTTACACCCTATAGGGTGGAAGTAGTGTTACGTCCATTGGTATGGCTAGAGCGATATAACCGTAACTATTGGTTGTCACGTGATATCGGTATTGTCACGTGTTGCCCGGCCACCCCACGTGATTATACTATAGTGTGTGTTCATAATCAGCGTGTGTGTGTGTAATTATATAACTGTGTGCGATTATTATATGACTGACAGAGACTATGCATACATGTGTATGTATGTATGTTTATATATATTAGTATAACTAATACATTCTATAATGTCAATTAAATCACATTAATATATTATTTGTATAATAATGTAATATATTACTACTATTTATACTTATTAAATATGAATTACATAATGTAACTGTTTCAATGATCACATCACTCGTATTTATTAAACACGAATATATACAACTAGGCAACATACGTGAATCATGGCGTTCGTCATGGAGTATGTGCATCATGGCAAACGTGCATCATGGCATACGTGCATCATGGCAAACGTGCATCATGACATACGTGCATCATGGAATACGTTCATGATCATGTACATGTGACCGCATGGTCAATGTGTAATCATGGCAACGTACCCCAGTGTAGTAATACTAACCTATTGTGTAATAAGCACATAGATGTACCATTCAGTATATATACTATATGGTACAATGTCTAGTTATATATTATATAATTACATTTGCAAAAACTATATACTATATATATACTATATATAGTATAAAGTATAGAGTATATAATATATGTATTAAGCATTGATATACAATGTAACTCGTGTACATATATATAAATTACATTATACATCGTTTTAAAGTATCCTATAAGTTAAGTAACTAATAATAATATATTAAAGTATCACTAATATATACATATATATTTACCAATAGATATCCTATATAAGTATTATTATACTAAATAACTTGAATTGTTACGTAAAGTTATACACAATGACCGGAAGTTAGGTGATTGACCTTCATCTGCCTACAATCTATCATATCGTGTAAATAAAGAGGAGGGAAGGAGTAAGTAAAAGTTATAGCGGACGGTTGCTTATGAGCAGTAGTATACTAGAGATGTTAATAAATACGAATAATTAATATACGAATTCGTTTAATTAATTGAAACTTAATCAATTTGTACCCGAATTGAAGTATTTAAAATTATAAAGAGCATAATATGAATACGAATTGAATAATTCGTAGAACGAATAATTTATAATTATTGTTATCTGATGATAATGTAGATACATTAATATTTTAACACAAAACAAATGTATTTATTCTTAATAATTATTCTTCTTATTAATTATTTTGATAATAATAACTAGCTTTACATTATTTTATCAAATATATTCGGTAAGGAAGGGTAAAATAGATCTATCGAATATGATATGAATATTATAATTTTTAAAGAATAGAATATGATATGAATATTATAATTTGTAAACGAATCAAATCGTATTATTTAGCTAATCATTTACGAGATCCCATGTGTTTACTGAGGATATGTAATAGGGTACACCCGTAGAATTTCTCTACACACTCTATATGCACCCACCACAGTACCATCAATCACGGTATTACTGTACTGTGACGGACATGATATGCATGTTACTTAATACATACAAGGTTGTAGCCATGTGTACACACGGTATTCATAGTAAGATAACGTAGCTAATATTATGCTATATCATCATTATTCCCTCTATATACATATACATCCACATCTACATCCACATCTACATCCACATCTACATCCATATCTACATACATATCTACATCCACATATTACTATATATAGGCGTGTACAAATTATAGTTTGGGTACGCCTATATTCAAGTATTATATAATATTTAATAAAGAGATATATATATATATATATATATATATATATATATATATAGATTATATCTTTTAGATACATGGTTTATTGAATTAATATTTATATTAAATAATTAAAATTAATATTTATAAGTAAATATTTATAACTTATATATAACTAAATGATAATATACAATAAATTAAAGATATAAAACATAACAATAATAATTTAAATAATGACATAACTATTTTATAAAATATAACATTATAGTGTTTAATTTAGTATCATGATACTTTTTACATTATGATATATTTGCAAATAACTTTATATAAATATAATAATGTTTCTAAACAATATTTTGTAATATGTAACATAATTTCAACAAAATATAAATAAATAAGCACATATATTCACATTATATAATAATATATTGTAGATTAATTTATAATTATAGTATAATATAGGAACTGTATATAATGTTATTACTATTTAAATATAAATATAATATTTGATAAATATAAAAATAAATGACAACAACGATATATAACATTATATTGATGTTATCAAGGGCATGACTTGATGTTACATTAGTAACTACATTCAGTAGTACAACGCTAGTTTGTATACAACTAATACAAGTACTACAATATGTTATACAAATGTGTAAAATAGGAGAGTTGTTTACTACGGTAGTACATAGAATACCCGCTAGGTGGTGTAATCGGGGGGGGGGTCAAATTATGTCATAGAGCGAGCGTGCATTGTACATGTGTGGCGAACTGCGCGTTGTATAGTATGTGCGTATGTGTGTGCGTATGTGTGTGCGTGTGTGTGTTAGCCTGGGGTGTATGTCCTACTAGGACTCCTAATGAACATTTTGCATCTAGAAAGCGAGATTTCCCAGGCAGTTCTTGTTTTTCTCTTATGTTTATCAATAACTTGATAATTTTATAATTCAAAACATACAAATTGTACATATTTATTTTGTATTGACCTGGGAACCACTGTTGTAAAATATACAAGTCTATAGAGGGGTATAGAGGGGTAATTTGTATCCGTTATTATATCACGCGTGATATAATAAATAATATTATTATTACGTATATATATATATATATATATATATATATATATGAGTATATACACTGCCATAAACAAATCCCACCGATATAAAACACACGTAATGGGAGGTATAATATAATTTAATTCTCGCGTACCATCTACAATGTAGGCTATGATGTTATTGTTGTTTAGGGGCGTGGCGATGGGGGCGTGTAGCAAAGATCGTAAACACGATGGAGAATAAAACAAGGCGCAACATTTTATGGGGCACTAAATCTCATCGGCCGTCCAAGCATCGCGTGGGTACTGATTAATTCTGGTCGGACTTCTACGATCGGTGTAGTAATCATGACGGCCGTCTCCGCTTCAGGCCGCCACCGTCGCTTCATAGTTGTTACGTAATACTGAGATCTCGCGTAACAATGTAGATGTGTGTGCGAGACATTATCGAGACCTCCTATAACCTCGAGGTTATAGGAGGTCTTGACGGTATCGAGTCGCTCCATCGGGGTTAATGCAACATCCCCCTTAACGATACCACCCCACCACCCCATATCCAACATTGGTGATATAATAATCTACAAAGAAATCAATTTCTTTATTTATATATTGTAAATAATTGTCATCCGTTTCTTATAATAATAATGTATTTAGACACGTAATTTACGTCCACGTCCAAGCGAATACATGTACCTTACATACATACGTACACACATCTACATACACACACGCATACACATATGCCGCACATGTATACGCGCTCGTATACTAGGTGTAGTCCTGTTATGTAATAAAGGTAATATGATGTGCCTGCTTTATGGGTCGTAAACGTACAGGAATCACGGTGAAGGGGACCACCCATATAACCGCCACTACCACCACCACAGCACCACCTAGCGGGTACGCCTAACACTAATTACTACCCTAGCGACCGTCAAGAGTACTAGGCTGAATAATTAGGCCGACATGTACAGCTCGGGGCGATGCTAACACTGTAGGTACGTGGGTGCGTATGCTTATTGGTACATTGTTATAGATATAGGATCAGCAGCAGCAGCAGCAGCAGGAGAGGAGAGGTTACTATGTATTACATAATAAGGGGTATCCTATGGACGACCGTCAAATTATGACATAATGTAGTCGATAGGTATTGCGTAATACCGCAAGTATGTGTGTGTGTATACGTATGTATGTATGTATGTGTATATGTGTATATATATAGACGTATTATATAATCATTAATTAGATATTATTGATAAATTGGTAACGTTGTATCGTTAACTTAGAATTAACGAGAATTAACGAGACGCGTTACTTCACACCTTCACTAAAATAGGTGTATTGTACTATTGTGTATTGTGTATTGTACTATTGTGTATACACAGGTATCTGATATTATCGAAATATCGGCTTTAATTTCATTTCTAATATTGTTTTTGTTACTACTACTAGCACTACTACTACTACTACTACTACTACTACTACTACTACTACTACTACTACTACTACTACTACTACTACTACTACTACTACTACTACTACTACTACTACTACTACTACTACTACTACTACTACTACTACTACTACTACTACTACTACTACTACTACTACTACTACTACTACTACTACTACTTCTACTACTACTACTACTACTACTACTACTACTACTACTACTACTACTACTACTACTACTACTACTACTACTACTACTACTACTACTACTACTACTACTACTACTACTACTACTACTAATTCTCCTAATTCATCTTCCTCGACCTGGTCCCCACTATGGGGGAGGCACTGGTGTTCTATACAAAAAAACTATTAAGCTAGTTAACAGTACAGATCTATCACTTGAATACTCTGAGACATTTAAATTCACCTTCCAGCCCGTGAATTCACTACCATTCACACTCATAACCATATATAGACCTCCAAAAAAATCAATCCCATGCTTTCTAGAAGAAATTGATAATCTATTATCCTCTCTATCTAGTCGCACCATACTTCTAGGTGACTTTAATATACCAATTTCTCTCACCTCCACCTATGCAAAACTCTTAAACCAAACAATTAATTCCCACAACTGTGTTCAACATATTACCTCACCTACTCATTCTTCTGGCAACATACTAGACCTCATCATATCCCATAATACTTCCAACATTATATTGAATACATCCGTTCAAAATTTAATCACAGATCATCACATTGTTACATTCTTTCTTCAGGCACCTAAACCTAAACGACAATCGAAAATCATTACATTCAGGAAAATTCAGAATATTGACCTGCCTGCCTTTAAAAAAGACTTCCTCTCTGATAACTCAATTATACTTGATCCAATAAATATATCCTCCATCGACTTAACCCTAAGTAATACACTCAACATCCTAGCTCCCATTAAAACTAAATAAATAACCCAACGTCACAATATTAAATGGTTTAATCCCACGCTTAATTTGATTAAACGTGAGCTTAGAGCCGCCGAAAAAACATGAAGAAAGTCAAAAACTCAAGAACACCTTAACTCTTTTAAACAAATATTATATACTTATAGAAGCATGATAAATAAGGCTAAACATAATTACTATACTGATACCATAATATCCGTTGGAAATAATTGCAAGAAACTCTTCAAAATTTCAAATTCCCTGCTTGGGCGTATAACTCCTCGCATACTTCCTGACTGTATCCCATCTATCAAAGCAACCAACTTTGATAATTACTTCAATAACAAGATACATAGAATCATTAACTGCCTACCCAAACCCATACTACCACCACTAATATTACCAACATATTCCCTTAACTCATTCTATAACCCTTCTACGGCCTGCATTGATAAACTTCTATTAACCGTCAAATCATCATACATGTTAAATCCTATCCCTACACTATTATTACATAAACTTTCCTCCTTTCTCTCCCCATTCTATAAAAGTATAATTGAGAATTCCCTCTTAACGGGTGTTGTTACACCCTACATGAAATTGACACACATTACTCCCATTATAAAAAATTCCTCCAGAGATAAATCAGATCTTTCAAACTACCGTCCTCTCCTTTATATCTAAAACACTTGAAAGAGTTATAGCAGCACAATTAAATAACTACCTTATCAACAACAATATACTAAATAAAATCCAAAGTGCCTATACTAACAACAAAAATACGGAAACTGCACTAACCCATATACTAAATAACATCCTACTTTACCCCATTAAATACTGCTCCATCATTGTTCTTTTGGACCTTACAGCTGCATTCGATACTATAGATCACAATATTATGATCCGTCGACTGCAGTGCATTGGTGTGTCCAGTACAGCATTAGAATGGTGCATCTCCTACCTCGATAGCCGTTCTTACTCAATTATAATTGAATCACATTTAACTAAACCACGACTAATATCAAACGGAGTTCCACAAGGATCCGTTCTCGCCCCCATCCTTTTTAATATATATTTATCTCCCCTACTATATATTTTTGATAAATACCCAGACATCAACTTCCATGTATATGCTGACGACATACAAATTTACTGCAACTTACCGGACCCCTCCTTAAACGTATCCACACTAAATAAATGCCTAGAAGAGATAAGACACTGGCTAGCAGCAAACTCATTAGCACTAAATAGTGAAAAAACTACTGCAATACTGATCAACACAGCGCATACCCTACCCTATATACCACCCATCTACATCAATAATCACAACATAAAAATCTCTCCTTACTCTAAAAATCTCGGAATAATAATAGACAACAAACTAACATTCTCCCAACATACTACTGAAATATCAAAATCTGTGAACCGCACACTACATACAATACGACTAATAAGACCGTCAATAACGACAGAACTTGCTAAAACTCTCATAACAGCCCTAATACTTCCCCGCCTCGACTATTGTAATTCCATTCTACATAAATCTAATAAAAACACAATAATACCACTTAACAGACTACTTTATTCAGCTGCACGTACTATATATAGAATTCCCAAATACTCTAGAACCCACATTACCCCCTACCTAAAATCACTTCACTGGCTCCCTATCACACAACGTATACAATATAAAATATTACTTATGATTCACCATGCCACATATTATAATAACCCCGACTACCTGACCGACTTACTAAATGAACATAATCCCTTCAAACCACAACGTACCATATACAAATACAAATTATCCATCCAAAACTCCCGCAACCTAACAAGAAAACAAGAAACTGCTTTTTCATTAGCTGCCCCTAAACTATGGAATAGCCTACCATATGACATAAGATCAATATCTTCGACCCCCATCTTTAAAAGTAGGTTAAAAACCCATCTTTTTAACATGGCATATACAAATTAATTTTTGAAAACACGGCCTAAAACTCTACTAAGAAGTTGAATGGCAGTGTCTAAACCATTAGGTTACAAGGTTACAAGGTTACTACTACTACTACTATTACTATATGTTCCATCAAATTTGTTGTTACGTTCCAGCATACCGTAATGTCATGTTCCATGATATCGTAATTTCACCTTCTATATATTTATGTATATGTATATACATTATCGTGATATAATTTCCTCACTCGTGATACTCTATAGGTATATCAATATATAGGTATATGTATTTCAAACACATAATGTCATATGGTAGAACATTCCAGTATTTTGGAGCTACCACAGAGAAAGCAGATTCAGAATGAGCAGAGAGAGTCGAGCGTTGCACAATTGTCATCGTGTGACAATTCCTGCTAGCTCGACTAAGGGTTTGAATACTGATCAAGTCTACTAGGTACTCGGGATATCTAAGATATATCACCTTGTGGGTGATGCATAGTAGTCTGTACCTGCAGATATACCTAAACTTAAGCCAGCCGAGTGATCGCATTATTGGTCGATATTGATACTATTGAAGAGAACTTCAGTTTATAAAGGGTGCGTCTAGCACGTCGTTGTATCATATCAAGTATAAGCATAAGCTTTAGGGGTAGATTACTTAGAAGTGAGTAGTAGTATATAAGTCTATTGAAGACTAGCGAGTGTATTAAACTATTAGTCATTGAAAAAGTCAATTCAATGCGTGATTTTCTAATGTTGTAAAGAAAATAGTTGGCATTGCGAATCATTATAGATATGTGGTCAGGGTAATCAAGGTGGGAGTTGATGGTGAAACCAATAGTTGTTATGGATTATGAGGTAGGGAGGGATAGTAGAAAGGGGTGGGTGATGATTAGTGGGTAGGTATGTCTGGAGAGAATAATTTGGTCATATTAAGTGATAGGGAAGTATGGGAGAACAGTCAGTATGTTCTTTGAGGCAGTTAAAAATAGACCGTTGAATAGAGTTGGAGTCACAGGAAATGGGAAAATAAGTATAAATTTGTAGATCGTCGGCAAAGAGAGGGTATTGGATGTAAGGATATTTACGAAATATGGATTTTATGGGTAAAATATAAATAATAAAAAGTAAAGGACCAATCACAGAGACTTGTGGAATGCCACGAGTGCAAATAAAGGGAGTAGAGAAGGGTGAGTTCACTGAGGAGGACCTTAAGGAAAATAAGAACATTAACCAGCTGTATACTTGACCTTGACCTATTGCATTGAGTCGTACAGCAAACATATTGGTGTTAACTTGGTGTTATCAGTTGACACGCCGATAAAAGTTAATAAGTTAAAGTAAAATGTAATAGAGTATTATGTAATTGCATTAATTAATATATATATATATATATATATATATATATATATATATATATATATATATAACATTATTTATTAATTAATATATATATATAATACATTCATATAATATCTATTTATATATTAATATAAATATATATATATATATATATATATATATATATTCATATTAATATTAATATATACAGTAAACTTCAGCTAAGTGGAACAGTCAAGGGACCTCTAAATGTATTGCAAGGTACGACTATGCGATTTATTGAACAAGAGGCAAGCTATGTATCGAAACAAACTAATTAAAGGAGGTATCAAGCAAATGTATACAATTATACTCTCTCGCCCACAAACATATGTAATCGTACACATATGTCCTCACACACACACATGCGCGCCTACACATCGTTAACATAGTGCGTATAGACAGCGTATTGTGCGGTAGTAGCCGTGACTCACCTACGGTACTATTGCGTCACCAGTCAGGCTACTTATTATGTAATAATATCTGGGGGCGTGACTATAGCCTTTGTAACACTATGTAACTATTACCTGTGATTCTCAGTCTCTCTATCCCTATCTCCATCACTCTCTCCATCATTCCAGATGCAATGATACCTACACACAGACAGATATGTAGCGATGTATACGATACTATACATGGGCATTGTTACTCATCATGTATATGCTAACGTTATCATTATTGTGTATTTGTTAGTAGAGACTATAGTCTCTATAATTACTATAGTGATGTAAATGATGCTAAAATCTAAAGCATGTTGCAGTCTTAGTCTCAGTTTCCTAAAGTCTCAACTCGGCTCGGGCTCGTTTTGTTAGAGTCTCGGCTCGGCTCGGGCTCACTTGGCTAGAGTCTCGGCTCGGGCTCGTTTTTTTCCTAAAATGAAAGTCTCGGCTCGGCATCAATAACCAAAAGTCTCGGCTCGGCATAAAAAAGATCGGTATTATTTACACAACTAGATGAAATTTACATTATTATTCACTGAATCGCGAATTTTGCGCAGATTTTTTTTTTTAAATTGATGTAAATATATAAAAATTAGTAATAAAATGTAATTTCAAAAAGCATCATTTCGACTCGGTAATGTTTTGTAAAAGTCTCAACTCGGATCGGGCTCGTTTAGCTAGAGTCTCGGCTCGGGCTCTTTTTTTTCCGAAAATGAAAGTTTCGGCTCGGCATTAAAAACCAAAAGTCTCGGTTCGGCATCAAAAGCTCGGCATCATTTACATTATTAGTAGAGACTTCGAGATCACATGGGTGTTCACATTGTCATGTATACAATTATATGTATCTATATTATACTATAAAATAGTATCATTAAATAATGTATACTTTGGTATACATTACTATATATATATAGTAATGATTGTATATGTGTGTATGTGTGTGTGTGCATGTGCATGTCTCCTTGATGTAAATACCTATATAAACTTTGTATATAATCGTAATGATAGTCGTTACAGATGACTCATCAGCCCCTGCCGAGTAATATATGTATGACGCATATCCCGTGTGTGACTCATTGCCTGTGAGTCATGCTTATATCTAGTATCGGTAGATAACCAGTAATCGTTATTTAATACAGCTGTCATCACCACCACCACCACCACCAGCAGCAGCAGCAGCACCTGCGGTAGCAGCAGTAGTGGGGTAAAGGTGTCATCGTGAACCGGTAACATTAACGTGTAATAATGGGAAAGAGTGGCGTAATGGCAGGATACATTGGCTGATTGTAATCTACACTGCAGTGTATAGGTCCTGTAGCTATAGATTGTATATGTAGAAGAAGATGACCACTAACAACAATACCACCATTGTTATAGAATCATGTAACCTACTTTATGTAATTCACAATATATGGTATATAGAGGATCTAGAGATAATGCTCATGTCCGTATAAGGAGCGGAGTTGTATTGCCGTGCATACGTGCATACATCTGTATGCCGATACACTTATATAAAGAGGAGGATCCTTATCGAGGTACATATTAGAGATACATAGCTATGACTATAGCATGTCATATAGGTATAGCTATAGTAAAATATCACTATATATACAGATATATACATATAATACTATATCGTAGATATGTATTCTAGCGGTATAAGGTGATGAAAGTCAGACTCTCTCTATATATATGGTGTCCTGTTATTAATCTTCTTCTTGTCATAGAATCTTCTTTTATTACGTATTTAAATCTTAGGTCTAGATCTTGGGTCTAGATGGATGCGATCGGTCGGATTGTCATGACATATACTGACTACGTAAGACTAATATTACGTGGTGAGTTTTCACAGAGGGTAGCGAGGTTATATCATTGGTTGTATGCGGTAACATACCTGGTTAGGCTGACCAAATGTATCGTTCTTTTCAGTGTGTTGGCAGTAACATGCAATCACGCATCCGTTCTTTACGTAATGTGTTGTTGTTATCGTTATCGTCATGGTAACAACCATAGGGTAACTGTTACTGTTATAGTCTATCACGTGACATTATTATATTAAAGTGAATAAGTGCTGACATAATATCAATACTAAAGTTCTTCATTATTATGTATGGGCGATATCAATATTGGAGGATCAACCTACACCAATGATGCGTACATACTTATTACTATAGTATACTATTGTAGTATACTTTTATAACAATAGATCAGATATGACGATATATGTACCCATATCTAAGTAATTGCATAACATTTACTTTTAATAAGCACCTTTACATGATATACAACGGGTGGTATAATGGTAAGAGATATGTCGGTAATCACTAGTTATAGCTAACTATAGTTGACCACTACGGTTCTAATCGCGTGGCCATCGAGATGTTGACCATTTGGTCGCCCGGTTGTGGTCAGTGTGATCGGGTAGCACACACACTGACTGACCCTCGGGCGGTCGAGTAACGGAAGGTCCGAAGAGGGCGTATTATCGCCCACCCACAGACTGTGGCTCACACACGTAAACAAATATAAATACTTGTCTTCCACTTGAAACGCAGACGTTTTTCGTAATTAATACTGCTCCGAAACCATGAACACTTTGTTCTCTAATCTTTGTATATTTATATTACGAATACTGCCTGCATGCAGATCTGAGATATATAATCTCTTTAATATTAAATACATACGTGTCACTACTGATGAAGCATGCGATATTACTATAGTATAACTTAATAAGTATACTTTATACCCATCAGCTATATAACAACAAATGAAATAATGGTATACACTTACTTGTAATTATTATATACTTATAGAAAAAAATGGAGATTTTAGAATACTAGTAACTAATAATAACACTGATAATTATTGATGAATTGATAATTCACGAATTAAGATTTAATGGAACAATGAAAGCATGTTATGCATATGATAATTGTGAAATGCAACGATATTTAGTAAACCACATGTCGTTGCGTAATAACAAAGACACTAGGAATATAGTTATAAATATAAGGAATTCATATTGAATTCATATTAAAGATAATAAATTCATATCACAGATAATTAATTCATTTTTAAGATAAGAAATTATTATTACATATAATAAATGCATATTACATATAAGGAATTCATATCAGAGATACCGAATATGTAGGCTAATGTAAAGTGTATAGATATGTGTACTGGTAATGATGTATATGTGTACATATAATGTATACACTAGTAAGCATGCATATTATACTATATGTCTACTGCCATACAGATATGTTAGACATGTCGGTGCTTTTATTCTTATTATTATCAGTATAACTTTAATAGATAAATACACACATTTATATATATATATATATATATATATATATATATATATATATATATATATATATATATACATATATATTATATATATAAACATATATGAATAGTTAATATGCATGTTAAAGGCAAATCAACTCTAACTGATATCAGCAACTGTATGATGTGTCACTCTTCACAACTATATTATTGATGGCAACCCATATTTAAATGCATATATATATATATATATATATATATATATATATACGATGTTGTGACATTACGGCAATATTAATAGTAAGTATTTATGCCGGTATTATAAATTTAGATATTTCGCACTTACAATTATTAATATTGGTACGTTAGATTCATATATATAAATATAAATCTAAATTAATAATATTCATTCTTATTATTTCCAAATCTATTTTATATGTAGTCATATTAGAGCGAAAAACAGGGTTAACAGGGCGGTGCCATACATGCCCTATATGTATGACATATATATATATATATATATATATATATATATATATATATATATATATATATATATATATATATGTCCTATGTATGACATATCTATGTTATATGTATCATCTTTATATTTACTTATCAAAATCGACGGGCATCTAGTAGATATTTAGACATATTTAGACTATACACTTGTATTCCTACATTTGTATTCCTATATATTTTTTTATTTATTTTATAATTTTGAATAAATATAAATATATATATAATATATATATATATATATATATATATATATTGTTATTTTTATTTGTTTGGTGGAGTCCTTTCATCCCATCCAGAAACTTAGATGAAGTTTTCACTTATAACCATATATGGCTCTAATGTCCCTTCGAAGCCGCTCTCATGTTAAGGCATCCATGGTTTTAACGAGAGCCGATCATTTATTTATACACAATTATATAAGATCACTTCTAAATAATATTTTAAGACCCATTTTATAAAATTAATTAAAGGTCCGGACAAGGGTCGAACCCGTGTCCTACTGCTTGTGTGTCTGACGCCTTAGCCATGGTGCACTGAGTCACACAGGCAGTTTTATATATATATATATATATATATATATATTACATGTCATTATAATGACCTATAATAATAATACGTATTTATAACCGATTTAAATTTATAATACGTATAAATAATTCAATAGATATAATATGTAGTAATAATATAATATTTTATTTATATTAATCAATGGATTTACAGATTAGTACATTTTAGAATATTATAATATAATGTTCAAATGAGCATATATCAATACACGTATGAAAAAAATTAATATTATTGTAACTATATGTTATATATGTATATACTAAGAATGTTATATAATAATAATAATAAGTGCACGCATGTGTGCGAGGCGTAATTAAATGAAACAGGTATCCAAACTGTCACTCAAACTGACCACAGGAAGTTAACCGATGCGGAAGATACTACTGATGACCACTGGTCGCGATGGTTCTAGCTATTGTCACGTGATCACTGGTTACTATGGGTCGTCACGTGACCGGCGGCGTCTAGTGTAGCGTATGTACGGGTCACGTGCGCTAGCGATGACGTCACAGTTGTTATTATCATCACGTGATTATATTTAGGCAGATCTTACAGACAGATTATGTTGTCACGTGATGATGCCGCACTGTGCGGGATTCGCGAGTTCATTAATAATTAATAATTAATAAATGCAGCAAATAATGACCAGCTCTCTCTCTCTCTCTGTTATAGCGGAACTGACGTAATGGTGACATAACTATTGGTTGTTACGTACAATTACGCGAGTATTATGCAATACTAGCGAGCTGCTATACTATAGTAATATTATTATTAGTATTAGTATTAAAAAGCACTGCAAATATAGTAATACCAATGCGCATGGTCTAAGACAATGACATTGGTGTTTGTGTTAGACTATGCCGATATGACGTATAATGTACAATATATGTATGTGGTACACATCGTATTATACTAATATTACAAATCTTCATTTTATTTCATAAATATAAATATATATATATATAAATATATATAAATATATATATATAATTTGCTATATATATATGTTGGTTAAGGCAGCAGTAGGACGCAATATGACGCAGTAGGGTTCAGTAGGGTTCAAATCTCGTCCGGACCATTACAATATGTATAAAACAATATTAAGTGATATTATATAATTGTGTATAAATAAATGATCGGCTCTCATTAAAACCATGGATGTATTAACATGAGAAAGGTTTCGAAGGGACATTAGAGTAATATGGTTATAAGTGAAAACTTCATCTACGTTTCTGGATGGGATGAAAGTACTCCACCAAAATAACAATAGCTATATATATATATATATATATACAATATAATAATTATATATTAATACACATATTTACTTAATTATCTATACACATACATTAATCTAGGCTGGTATTATATAATACAACGCCATGTAATATATTGTTCTCGGCATTGTTGTGACGTCATAGCTATTATGCACACACACACATACGCTCTTACTCCAGCAGCTCGCCCTACACGTGATTAGAACAATACAATAGTGACAATAGGTCCCCCTCACCGCTAGTTTCTTTAAGTAGATACATTTCTATACAATGTAGCCAGCTCAATATAACAATGGCGCAATAGAGTGCTGCACTTACACCGGATATTGCGTAATAACCGGGCCTTTGTTCACCGTTCTCCGGTAGATAATCGACCCCGCACACAATCGTTCAGTCTATTGTAAGACATATCGATTGTACACTGTATATGCACGCGTTAGGACATCTTTCGGCCACTAAACTTTGGTCCCAATAATAGCCGGCCTACTTATGTTATGTAACTTGTATCCGTTGTTACATTATGCATTGCGCGTGAATTACATGCATATATTGTATACAATGAAATCACGTCATGATAACGAAAAACACTTCTCTCTTCAAAGTGTGTATACATAAATACATATAGATAATAATATAATCAAAGAGCTTTGGTATTACCAAAGATAGTCCTACGGGTTTGCTTCCTAAATTATATGGTATAATTCGTTAAAATGAGAATTAATCTAATAATTTCAATGGAGGTAAGTAACTCGATTATTAATAAGTTTGTACTAATACTACAACTGTATTCACGAGTGCTAAACTGTATTCACGAGTGCTAAACTGTATTCACGAGTGCTAAACTGTATTCACGAGTGCTAAACTGTATTCACGAGTGCTAAACTGTATTCACGAGTGCTAAACTGTATTCACGAGTGCTAAACTGTATTCACGAGTGCTAAACTGTATTCACGAGTGCTAAACTGTATTCACGAGTGCTAAACTGCATTCATATGCCCATATCGTAATGCATATATGGTATGGGCATAACCATATATACGCTAATATTATATACGTAAACTTGTATATATTATAATATTGATAATGGTATACATGTTTGCAGTATGAGGCTGCGTTTTGTAATATACTAACGTACCAAGTTAGCAAGCGTGTTATGCTTATAAATGTAAATGCTGAACCTATACGTTATTACATTGATATGTTACACCACATCCCAACGTACCAATGTACCATATAAGTGTACATGCATAAGCATACAGATATAAGTTTACATGCATAAGCATACAGATATAAGTTTACATGCATAAGCATACAGATATAAGTTTACATGCATAAGCATACAGATATAAGTTTACATGCATAAGCATACAGATATAAGTTTACATGCATAAGCATACAGATATAAGTTTACATGCATAAGCATACAGATATAAGTTTACATGCATAATCATACAGATATAAGTTTACATGCATAATCATACAGATATAAGTTTACATGCATAAGCATACAGATATAAGTTTACATGCATAAGCATACAGATATAAGTTTACATGCATAAGCATACAGATATAAGTTTACATGCATAAGCATACAGATATAAGTTTACATGCATAAGCATACAGATATAAGTTTACATGCATAAGCATACAGATATAAGTTTACATGCATAAGCATACAGATATAAGTGTACATGCATAAGCATACAGATATAAGTTTACATGCATAAGCATACAGATATAAGTTTACATGCATAAGCATACAGATATAAGTTTACATGCATAAGCATACAGATATAAGTTTACATGCATAAGCATACAGATATAAGTTTACATGCATAATCATACAGATATAAGTTTACATGCATAATCATACAGATATAAGTTTACATGCATAAGCATACAGATATAAGTTTACATGCATAAGCATACAGATATAAGTTTACATGCATAAGCATACAGATATAAGTTTACATGCATAAGCATACAGATATAAGTGTACATGCATAAGCATAGAGATATAAGTTTACATGCATAAGCATACAGATATAAGTTTACATGCATAAGCATACAGATATAAGTTTACATGCATAAGCATACAGATATAAGTTTACATGCATAAGCATACAGATATAAGTTTACATGCATAAGCATACAGATATAAGTTTACATGCATAAGCATACAGATATAAGTTTACATGCATAAGCATACAGATATAAGTTTACATGCATAAGCATACAGATATAAGTTTACATGCATAAGCATACAGATATAAGTTTACATGCATAAGCATACAGATATAAGTTTACATGCATAAGCATACAGATATAAGTTTACATGCATAAGCATACAGATATAAGTTTACATGCATAAGCATACAGATATAAGTTTACATGCATAAGCATACAGATATAAGTTTACATGCATAAGCATACAGATATAAGTTTACATGCATAAGCATACAGATATAAGTTTACATGCATAAGCATACAGATATAAGTTTACATGCATAAGCATACAGGTATAAGTTTACATGCATAAGCATACAGATATAAGTTTACATGCATAAGCATACAGATATAAGTTTACATGCATAAGCATAGAGATATAAGTTTACATGCATAAGCATAGAGATATAAGTTTACATGCATAAGCATACAGATATAAGTTTACATGCATAAGCATATAGATATAAGTTTACATGCATAAGCATACAGATATAAGTTGACATGCATAAGCATACAGATATAAGTTTACATGCATAAGCATACAGATATAAGTTTACATGCATAAGCATACAGATATAAGTTTACATGCATAAGCATACAGATATAAGTTTACATGCATAAGCATACAGATATAACAAAGATTTTGCGAAGCAAAGATATAACACTCCCTATGCATGCAACGTAATTTAGTTATAGCCCGAACCGCTGCTAGCAGTAGTATCGAAATCACTGAAATAGATTTAGGTTCGGCTCTGTTTGCATACAACAATGTTTTCATTGCTCTATTAAATTACATGCAATATAAATTAGCTTTTACTCACTAAATATATACTTATAGCATTTAAAACATACATATCATATTTGTTTGTTATATATTAGTAATGAACACTTAGTTTTCATCATATAAATATTAATTTAAAGCATATTATTTAACATTTTAAAAGTGTATAGTTAAATACGAATTTACATTATAAACAACGCATAGTTCCTAAAAGTAACCCGCTATAGGTGGCACCAGGGTATTTTGTATATAAATTCGAATTACACGATTTCGCGTAAGTGTTATATCTTTCCTTCGGAAAATCTTTGGATATAAGTTTACATGCATAAGCATACAGATATAAGTTTACATGCATAAGCATACAGATATAAGTTTACAGATGGAACGTTGGACTGTAGAACGCTGGTATTTTACAAAAAAAGCACCCTAAATAAAAAATATGCTTAATGTTGTGGCAATTGAGGTACACTATTTTGTAATTAGATTGATTTTGGGTTGATATTAGCCACTCCTACATACATATGTATTAAATCTCAATCTGACAGATATTCTAGGATTAACTCTAAGATTTATCATGGGAAATGTGCATTGAGGCGTGGCTATAGCCATTATAGCAAGTATAACCAGTATAGCAAGTATAACCAGTATAACCAGTATAGCAAGTATAGCAAGTATAACCAGTATAGCAAGTATAGCAAGTGTAGGTCCTACACTACTACCCGATGACCTTTCTCAGAATACTGCTAGCTGGCTTCATTACATCATTTGCTGCAGCGGGCTTACTGTATAGAAATATCACGTGTTTATAGAGAGATCACGTGTCTATAGAGAGATCACGTGTATATAGAGAGGTCACGTGTATATAGAGAGGTCACGTGTCTGTAGAGAGATCACGTGTATATAGAGAGGTCACGAGTCTATGCATTCCGTAACTCGCAACATTGTTATTAAAGTACAACGCCTGTGCGGTCAGTTAATCGATAAGTCGGTCAGTTAATGTCATTAGTGATCGCAGCAGTGGTGGTCAATAGAACCGCACACGTGTGTGGCTACTACTACTACTACTACTACTACTACTACTACTACGACTACTACTACTACTACTACTACTACTACTACTACTACTACTACTACTACTACTACTACTACTACTACTACTACTTCTACTACTACTACTACTACTACTACTACTACTACTACTACTACTACTACTACTACTACTACTACTACTACTACTACTACTACTACTACTACTACTACTACTACTACTACTACTACTACTACTACTACTACTACTACTACTACTACTACTACTACTACTACTACGACTACTACTACTACTACTACTACTACTACTACTACTACTACTACTACTACTACTACTACTACTACTACTACTACTACTACTACTACTACTACTACTACTACTACTACTACTACTACTACTACTACTACTACTACTACTACTACTACTACTACTACTACTACTACTACTACTACTACTACTACTACTACTACTACTACTACTACTACTACTACTACTACTACTACTACTACTACTACTACTACTACTACTACTACTACTACTACTACTACTACTACTACTACTACTACTACTACTACTACTACTACTAATACTACTACTACTACTACTACTACTACTACTACTACTACTACTACTACTACTACTACTACTACTACTACTACTACTACTACTACTACTACTACTACTACTACTACTACTACTACTACTACTACTACTACTACTACTACTACTACTACTACTACTACTACTACTACTACTACTACTACTACTACTACTAGTTAGATAGTATCGAATAATAGTTACCAGAAGGCTATCAGGTCATAACTAATTCAACGACAACAACAATAACAATAACATGACGTCATAATGGTTGATATGTAAACGTGTATGCTATATGTATACTGTATGATAAACCATGACACTCTACTTATAATATTATTAATAATTAAATAATATATATATTCAGGGATATCACTATTAATAATACAGTGTATATATTGTACGTATTATACAGTGTATATAGATGCATATATATATATATATATATATATATATATATATATATATATATATATATATGTGCATACATTGTATATAATTAATGAACTCGGACAGTATATAATGATGTCGATTCTGTGAATTCATACATAGATTATCAGTTAGCGCTGACATATGTGCATGACTGGAGTGCACGTCATGCACATATTATCAGTCACGTGAGAGAAATACATAAATTAGCGACCTAAATTAGCGACCTACATTGGCGACCTAATTAGCGACCTAATTATAACAATATAACAATGTATATCATAAGAAATACGTATTATGAAATAATCGGTAATAGTGATATGTAAATCGATAATATATATATTGCCATGCACGCCATATGCTATAGCCATGTGTATGGTGGCACATGCATGTCGGTATCACCTGTATACTATCACATGCTATTATATAGGTCAGTGTAGTGGGCAGTGTAGTGGTCAGCAGTGGTGGTCAGCAGCGGTGGCCACCGGACATAGATAACATCGTCAGTACCACTAGCGTCCCCTCGTGCGCATAATTACATTGTTATTATTCGATTATACATATTAAACATTCACAATCGTACATGTATACGCAGCATGTGTGGCACAGGTAGCGTATGCACAGTGGTCCGTATAGAGTCATGTATACTGTATGCACCCTAGCATTGCATTAGTAAACACAATTTAAACTAAGATAGCATACGATTAATTAAGTGAAGCTCTAAAGAGAATTCGACACAATGCGATTACATAATATGTTATTTAATATCTAAAATAATACCTCCAATATATAATATAGTATTAATATAGTATAGTATTAACATTTCGTAAAAATAACAAAATAATTTACTAATATATAACGTAACTAAATATTATGTATATATATTGTTATGTGCTATCATAGTGAGTATGTGCAAAGATTTTCCGAAGGAAAGATATAACACTTACGCGAAATCGTGTAATTCGAATTTGTATACAAAATACCCTGGTGCCACCTATAGCGGGTTACTTTTAGGAACTATGTGTTGTTTATAATGTAAATTCGTATCAAACTATACACTTTTAAAATGTTAAATAATATGCTTTAAATTAATATTTATATGATGAAAACTAAGTGTTCATTACTAATATATAACAAACACATATGATATTTTTGTTTTAAATGCTATAAGTATATATTTAGTAAGTAAAAGTTAATTTATATTGCATGTAATTTAATAGAGCAATGAAAACATTGTTATATGCAAACAGAGCCGAACCTAAATCTATTTCAGTGATTTCGATACTACTGCTAGCAGCGGTTGGGGATATTACTAAATTACGTTGCATGCATAGGGAGTGTTATATCTTTGCTTCGCAAAATCTTTGGTATGTGTATGCATATTTTGTCGAACGTATACGATGTATATTATACATACGATCGTATATATGGGCTCGTGTGCGCGCTCATGTGTGCGCTCGTGTATTGATATTTTCAAAATAAATGAACGAAACAAAAATTAAATTAATAATTAAGTAGTTTAAATGTTTAGAGAGTAAAGCTTAAAGTAAATACACTAATGTAACGTCTACACATACACACACACCAACACACACACACACACACACACACACACACACACACACACACATATATATATATATATATATATATCATATATATTTCTCCAAACATCTAACATTCAGATTCTGCGAACTTAAGAAATAAATGCAAGATGGGAAGACACCAGTAATATTCATATTTTATTCCTCTTTAATATGCACTATCAAAATGTTACATTGTACCGTGTTCTCATATATTAAAGTGGATTTATAAATTAAGATTACAAATTAATTCGCCTCGAATATTCAATAGGTGGCGCTTTTTAATAACATTAGATTCATCCAATGAGATTCATGGTTACCAGTAATCTCGTACGAGGTAATTTCGTACGACTTATTACATTTATTTTAATTTATTTCATAATTATATAGTTCTTATACGAATATATATAACTTATTTTATTGAGAGACGAGGTGCTCCTATAGGGCTAACTCCGATAGGGCTAACTCAGTTAGGGCTAATTCAGATAGGGCTTACTCAGTTAGAGCTAATTCAGATAGAGCTAACTCCGATAGGGCTAACTCAGTTAGGGCTAACTCCGATAGGGCTAACTCAGTTAGGGCTAATTCAGATAGGGCTTACTCAGTTAGGGCTAATTCAGATAGAGCTAACTCCGATAGGGCTAACTCAGTTAGGGTAACTCCGATAGGGCTAACTCAGTTAGGGCTAATTCAGATAGGGCTTACTCAGTTAGGGTTAACTCAGTTAGGGCTAATTCAGATAGGGCTTACTCAGTTAGGGCTAATTCAGATAGGGCTTACTCAGTTAGGGCTAATTCAGATAGAGCTAACTCCGATATGGCTAACTCAGTTAGGGCTAATTCAGATAGGGCTTACTCAGTTAGGGATAATTCAGATAGGGCTTACTCAGTTAGGGCTAATTCATATAGAGCTAACTCCCATTTATTATGTATATTATATTTATTTCTCAATATTTGTTTTTTTTAACATAATTAATTTAAATCAAATAAATAATATATTTCTTATTTCTAAAATACACCTATAGGTGTCTATAGATCATGCAATTTTCTAATAATAACTCATAATTCTCAACTATCCGCACATACACCGGACCAAAACGTATAATATATATATATATTGTATCACACCCTTTTGAAAAGTAACTTTTAATAAAAAAACATACATTTCTTGTATCATATATGATTTAATTATTAAAATAATGTAGAATCTATAATATCAATAACCACTATTCACAGTAAAAACTAAACGTTCATTAGACTCAATTTAAACGTTCATTGGGTGGTCCAAATAGCGAACCTTTTATAACGTTCATTAGACTCCAGTTTATAATGAACGTGTTTGCATAAACGTTCATTAGACTCTATATTCTAATGAACGTTTTTGCATAAACGTTCATTAGACTCTATATTCTAATGAACGTTTGTGTATAAACGTTCATTAGACTCT
>OZ025243.1:70000-142500 GCA_964019155.1 Osedax fenrisi | reverse complement strand
ATAAGTATGCAACATTGTATGTATATATAGTGTGTGTGTGTGTGTGTGGTCTAGGTCAGTACAACAGGTGCGCTTGAGCTGTGATTACGTAATAGCAATGACCCCCCCTGGCGGGATGACCAATAGTAACAATGTATCGACTACTGGTCGGCCAACTCCTGGCGAGTGGAAATCACATTAATATAGTGTGTGTGTATGCCGTGTGTGTGCCGTGTGTGTGTGTGTGTGTGTCGTGTGTGTGTATAGGTGTGTGTGTGGATATGTGTGTGATAGTGATAGTACTATAGTGATCTATATCAATTGCTATATTTAAATATATTGATTGAGCAAGTATATTAATATATATATATGTATTATTTAGTTATTTATATAGATAAATATATGTATCTATTGAGTGTTAATTCAAATTACATTTGATAATAATGTGGGATGTTCAATATATGCATTATACATACATATGTGTACTATATATGTGTAATATGTGTTATGTACACATACTTATTAACATACATATATGTATATAATTCATAACATACATATATAATGCACATGTATTCCACACATATATATTATGTACACATTAGTATACTACACAAGCATGTGCAAATGTTATTTCCCACAGGTATCGTGCAAGCCGATGATATTAATTAGCTATTGTTTGTTGTCTTATAACGGTTATGTAATTATCTAGGCCGTGGTGCTAATTAATTAAGCGATTACGCAATAACCGATGACCGATGACGATTAGTTACGTAATTAATAATCACGAGGTTTATGTGAACACGTGGACATAACTAGTGATATACATGGTATTACCATGGGGGACAATGGGTGCATTATTGTCCCATCTTGATATATTAGGAACAAAACTATAAAGTAGTTATTATGTGCAGGTTTATACTGTTCGTAACGGTAAATATTATTGTGATTATTCTCATTTGTTATTTTTATTTTTCATAACATTTCCGAATTTTATTTATTTTATTTTATTTGCGTATATTTTTGTAACCGTATAAGCTATAGCATATATATATATATATATATATATATATATATACCATATATACCATATATACCATATATACCATATATACCATAACAATATATTGTAAACCGTATAGCATGTATTCAAGATATATCCAAGCATTTCTAAGTAATACCACGAAACAATACAAATACACCATTATCAATACATATACAATGTACATTGCATAATTATAACTCATATTATACCATATAAAATATATTTATATAGCAAATATTGTACGATTAAATATATATGATGATAAAATATGACGACAGTAATGTGAATATGAATACATCGACATGGTTAAACATGACAACATGTGTGGGTATGGGTGCGGGTGCGGGTATGGGTGCGGATGTGGGTGTGGGTGTGTGGGTGTGGGTGTGGGTTCGGATGTGGGTGTGGGTGTGTGGGTGTGGGTGTGGGTGTGGGTGTGGGTGTTGGTGTGAGTGTGTGTGTATTCGTGTACAACCAAATCCTCCTCCACTCATGAGTATAGCTAAAGGTTTCGGTACAATGGCAACAATCGTAAACAATAATATAACACACACACACACACACACACGTAATCACCGGCATTCAATCATCACCATGGTAAGTGCACTAGGGATAGGGACTAGGGCAATTGATCGGGGGGAGGGGTTTATAACTAACCTATAATAGCCATGGTGTAACCCAATTCGCAATATACCACACTCACACCACACTCCGGAGCGCACACCGCAGAGAGATCATCATAGTAATGCATTGGTGTGCGGTGTTCACTGTGGGCGCGCTCTCTAGTGTGCGTGAGCGTATAACACAATAGAACGTATAATTACAATATATACACAGTGTATAAATATACTTGAGTATGTACGACGTACTTCCGTTTCAGGACACGGTGGCGGTTCTATGGAGGGTGGTGGCGGTACTATGGAGGGTGGTGGCCGCCCTTTGAGGTTGTTTACGCTATAGCGTGCTGTTTGAGTATTTGATGAATCGTTTTTCATGGTTGCCTCTCTAGATCGCCTCTAGAATATATTGCGTTAATAATTAAACCTTACCGATTTCAGTGACAGCTTATTCACCGAAATAAATGAAAGCATATTAAATTTATATATATATATATATATACTAATTTATATATGGATTTATTGCAAGTAAACATATCAATATAAAATGTTTATATATATATATATTTATATATATAATTGCAAGATTATATTTCGAATAATATCGTATATGAATTTACTAGGAAATACGGTGTTATTGATTATTTTACCGAGCACATATAAATAAGTCCTCTCGGAAATGAGCGTGTATAACAATGGCCAGTGATATCGCCGTACACGTATGTATACACGTATGTGTATGCGTATGTGTATGCGTATGTGTATGCGTATGTGTAATGTATCGTATTAAGGGTAGCCTGCAAACTGTCAACAAAATAACGTATAATAATAAATATCAGCGATATAATGTCGATATATAACTGTGCGAGATAAGCGAGCCGAGGTAATGCTATTAGTGAAGGTTCCTAGAACCGGAACCACTGTAGCGGTGCATACGTGGTACTAGATACAATGTGGCCTTCAGTGATTAGGCCACGAGGTCATCACGTGACTAATTGAGGCAGACCGGTGCGCATGGCATTAGTATTACGTAATAGCAGGTCGTAATACCATCGCGGGTGACTTGCGTATGGGGTACCTAATACTTAATGTATGCAAGCGATACCGCGTACCTCACTATAATAACAACACTATAGGGCTTTGATATAGCAACGTTATATATAACCATAGTTATGTACATAGTATGTACTACTATTGTAACTATTATAGCAATAACTCACAATAATATATGTAAATTTATAGTAATGGTAAATGTATAGAGAGAGAGCGTAATTACTATTTAATTTATGTACAATTGTATTACTATTTACTAGTAATATACCACTGTGATATATGTGCGAGTAAAGCTGCACTGTTAAACCGCAGTACACACACGCGCACATACACGCACACACATAACCGTGTGCTAGTGTACAGTGTACACCATCACCAGCCCACAACCTAATAAGCTCTTCTCTCTCTCACTCGTCTGTACACATACGCATACACATAGGCCGACCGACGCTCTCAGGACAACAACATGTTATATCGACCATACGGGTCAGCTATGTGTATCCTCTGGCTATAAATAGATCTGTGGCGACTAGCTCGTTGAAACATTGTAGCCAATAGCAGTAGCCAGTTGCTGTGGATTATACAGCTAGCTAACTCTATTCTAGCTATAACTATACCGACCGCCTCTCTCGCTCTCTAATTACGTAATACTCGCTGTGGTTACGTAATAATATAGGCCGTAGTACAGCTATTTCGTATGGATATTAGTGTATTCTAGTTTACTATTATCCTCAAATCAGTCGTTCTTGTGTTCATGTATATATTCATGTATGCATTAGTATACATTAGTTTATACAATGATTATATTAGATCTACTCGATTGGAAGTATATTTGTTAAATCTATAGATTATATTATATTATAGAGTGTATACAATTGTATACACTCTATGTATTCTATACACTCTAGTATTAATACTGTGAATAAATAGGCAATGCATATATATATATATATATATATATATATATATATATATATATATAAGTTATTATATTATATAATGATAACAGGTAACATTATGCCTAATGATTCATTAGTAATGACGACTACATAATAGTATACCTTTACTGCAGGGATATGAATATACATATACCATGGTAGAATATAATATATATTATATGTACATGTACATTTCTGTAGTTATAAATTGTAACATATGTAAGTGTACTAATTATATTATAATACTATTATACAGAGGGCTTATATCAATTAAGAGAAGTAGAAGAGAGAAGTATAATTGAGATGAAAATAGAAGAAGAGCTCTCTAGAGAACAATAGAGATACAAATAGATAAGTTGGATAATTATACTTATGTATAGAAGCAGAGAGAAACTGAATGAGAAGAGTATGATATATTGTGAACTAGTGGATTTTCATCAGTAGATTATCATTATCATATCTCTGCTGTGAAATAAGTGAACACCTCTTTATATAGGTTAATTCGTTTACTTGAAAATATTCAATATATATATGGTGAATATTAGTATTATATTATATTTCACAATATATTCCAATTACATGTTACATTAATATAAATTACATCGTACCTATATGTAATAGATTTTCTATTATATTATATATATATATATATATACATATTATTATTAGTATGTTATGTTAACACCGTTTAAATATAATATATACATTAACATATTCTCTCTATCTCTCCCTCTGTATATATAGAGAGAGAAAGAGAAATGATGACGATTAATAACGTTCAGTCGACACTCAATACATAAGTTGTTAGCTTTAAAACTAAGCGTGATAGTCATTACGCGAAGATCAAAGAGAAGTTGTTCCATTCATTTCGACATGCGATACGAAAATCTCTCGGTTGTTTACGATGATTGAAGCTTAATGGGTTATCTTCCAGTCGATATACATGAACGTTTCTCAATCTTCTCACTCTTGTATGTGTGTCTGTTTTAGTTCAGTTAACTATGAAGGCGTACAATGTGGTATGCAACATGTTTTAGTACTATAATATTATTATAGTATCATATGTGATCTGAAACTCTAAGCCAATGCAGTTTCTTCATCGGACTAGTAATACATATATCATTGTTTATCGATAGATATGGAAAGTTGTATATCGTTATTACTGCTCTTTTTGCAACTTTACTTTATATATATATATAGATCTTTAGCTGTTAGATTAATTAGTAGAGTATACTCTATAATATATTACAATAGTCTAAGGAAGATAATACAAATACTATTTACTATTAATTGACGTGTTTTAAAAGTGATGGATTTATGATTTATGTTAAAATAATGCAAAGATTGTGAACTTTTTCGGTGAGATTATTTGGGTTAATAAAAATTATGTGAGTTTTTCCAGGATTCATTTTCAGTGAATGTGGGTTAAGCCAGTCAATAATATATTTTAAACAGTTCTATATTATTGTATGTGCATCAGAATCATTTGGAGATTTAGCATCGGTGTATATCTGTAGATCATTAACAAAAGAATGAAATCTAATTTTAGGCTGATTTTTAAATACTTTAATGATAGGAACAGTATATATATATATATATATATATATATATATATATATAATATATTATATATATATTAAATAAAAGTGGTCAATAAATATTAAATATAAATTGACATATAAATTACATGTTTAATAATATAATACTTTAATCGTCCCCTCTTGTATGTAGTATCATCACATATATGTATACAAATGGCATTTTATAATATGATATTCATCATTGCTACACTTAACTAAGCGACGTGTGTCCATATTTACATACCGTCCACTGACCACACTACTGACCACACCACTGACCACACTACTGACCACACTACTGACCACAACACTGACCACTTCTTATAGCTAATACTATCTCAATACATTTATATACTTATTATGCTTGGCCGACGGCGGGTGGTTGTACACAAAGTTATAAATCTTATTTACGAGAGGCGGTTAGAATTACTACGCGAGCGAGTGGGGTCATTGGAGGTCAAACTATCTCGAGGAAAACAAAATCTAGATGTAAACGATGCAAACCGTAGTATAATATATCTGCATATATAATCTAGACTACTAATACATCGAATTTATAATCATTCTGTATGTACATATATATATATATATATATATATATAATATGTAGTTTGTTATTCAGATTTATTTATATATATTTACAAATATATTTGTATATATTAATAGTCATACAATTTGTTTTGTGAATATAAATAATATACATACATATATATATATATATATATATATATATATATATATATATATATACATGTATAATACGCACATAATATGGTATTTAATATAGATTAATGAAGATGATATAAACACATTCGCACATCCAAAGTAATCTCCTTAGTGATAGAGTGCTTGCACTGCAACATAATTCACCCTTTACATCTTAATTACAGAGGTATAATACGGAATTGGGTATACATACATAATATATTAACAGCGAAGTCAATTAACAGAACAGACTATTTGTATTATAAATCGTACTATAGTACCAAGACCTCCTATAACCTCGAGGTTATAGGAGGTGTTGATAGTACGTGTGTAACATGTATACATCGCTGCATAATGCTATTAGTTATGTATTCGCAGAATTGTTAATGAATATACTACTTAAAGTATAGATCAATGGTTTAGAACTGTATAGTTGATATAGTTTGTGTGAGTAACACTAACACATAAACCATAGAGTTAGAGAGAAACTCTCTAGCTATATGACATACACACACATATATCACAATCTAAAATGCCAATGATATTAGATTACTGCAGTAATGCAGCGATTTAAATATTACAACAATAAATAAATGTATTCATTTAACTAGTTCATTTACTTCATCTACTTCATATACGTATTGGCTAGTGCGGATAGTACATGCAAGTTACCCACGTGTTCTGTTTTATACATCCGATATATATTACACATAATCTATGCATAACATAATGCCAAATACAATCTTAACTTTTACTTATAACACCTAGGGAGATGTTATAACGAAATCAACAAGCTTTATTATTTAAATTAGGTTAAGTATAGGGTATCATCGTATTACCTAAGTAGGTTGTATTACTTTAGTGTGTATAGTATACATGTGTGTCCTATATAGACTATGTAGACACGTGATACGGCGAGTTGAACACTACAATAGTTATAGCAAGGACATGCTGATAGTCTATAGACTGTTATAGTTATAGCTATAGCAAGGACATGCTGATAGTCTATAGACTGTTATAGTTATAGTTATAGCAATGACATGCTGATAGTCTATAGACTGTTATAGTTATAGTTATAGCAAGGACATGCTGATAGTCTATAGACTGTTATAGTTATACTGTTATAGCAAGGACATGCTGATAGTCTATAGACTGTTATAGTTATAGCTATAGCAAGGACATGCTGATAGTCTATAGACTGTTATAGATATAGCTATAGCAATGCCATGCTGATAGTCTATAGACTGTTATAGATATAGCTATAGCAAGGACATGCTGATAGTCTATAGACTGTTATAGTTATAGCTATAGCAAGGACATGCTGATAGTCTATAGACTGTTATAGATATAGCTATAGCAAGGACATGCTGATAGTCTATAGACTGTTATAGCTATAGCTATAGCAAGGACATGCTGATAGTCTATAGACTGTTATAGCTATACTGTTATAGCAAGGACATGCTGATAGTCTATAGACTGTTATAGATATAGCTATAGCAAGGACATGCTGATAGTCTATAGACTGTTATAGATATAGCTATAGCAATGACATGCTGATAGTCTATAGACTGTTATAGCTATACTGTTATAGCAAGGACATGCTGATAGTCTATAGACTGTTATAGATATAGCTATAGCAAGGACATGCTGATAGTATATAGACTGTTATAGTTATAGCTATAGCAAGGACATGCTGATAGTCTATAGACTGTTATAGATATAGCTATAGCAAGGACATGCTGATAGTCTATAGACTGTTATAGTTATACTGTTATAGCAAGGACGTGCTGATAGTCTATAGACTGTTATAGCTATACTGTTATAGCAAGGACATGCTGATAGTCTATAGACTGTTATAGATATAGCTATAGCAAGGACATGCTGATAGTCTATAGACTGTTATAGATATAGCTATAGCAATGACATGCTGATAGTCTATAGACTGTTATAGATATAGCTATAGCAATGACATGCTGATAGTCTATAGACTGTTATAGTTATACTGTTATAGCAAGGACATGCTGATAGTCTATAGACTGTTATAGTTATAGCTATAGCAATGACATGCTGATAGTCTATAGACTGTTATAGATATAGCTATAGCAAGGACATGCTGATAGTATATAGACTGTTATAGTTATAGCTATAGCAAGGACATGCTGATAGTCTATAGACTGTTATAGATATAGCTATAGCAAGGACATGCTGATAGTCTATAGACTGTTATAGATATAGCTATAGCAAGGACATGCTGATAGTCTATAGACTGGTATAGCTATAGTTATAGCAAGGACATGCTGATAGTCTATAGACTGTTATAGATATAGCTATAGCAAGGACATGCTGATAGTCTATGGACTGTTATAGCTATACTGTTATAGCTGATACGGCGACTATGACGTAATGTTGCCGTATAATAAGCCACGTGACCGGCTATTGTTATAACTAGGCATTCACTGAGTTCAGTAAGAGACTCTCACGACACAACGATAGTTGTAGATAGGATGTAGATCATTACCTGGATAGGACACTGCTTAGGACATAGCCTCTGGTGCGAAGTTGATCACTTACAAATAGGGAATAACCATATTGTATATTCACCATAACAACACGTGATGAATTGTTATACACGTGCTGGGATCATGTTATCACGTGAAACAAGACCCCAGAATCACTGTGATGATAAACAATGAATTATATTGTCGACCAGAAATGAAATCTCAGTTAGGACGGAAACTCTACACCTTTAATACAATAACATATATGTGTTTACATATTATATATATATATATATATATACATTAATATTATTCATTTGTTAATAGATATATATATATATATATATATATATATATATATATATATATACTATAGTATACTATACTTATGCATATATTCAGTACATATGTTGATACTACCTAAGTGTAACTTAAATTGATATACCAAGATAGATAGATCATATTGCAGTTAATACTATCTCCGCTACCGTGGTGATAAGCTTACTCCCTTTGTTTAAATAACAACTGGTGATCACAACGCCCCCATGGGTCAACACCTATACTCGGTAGTAGCTTGGTTCACTCGGCTATAATCGGTCTGATCGCACGTTACCGGATCATATCTGAAGGGATGTATACAGCGGAAGCTGCAGCTGATGCGACGATAGGTTAAGATGTAGGTGTCGCCACCTTTAGTGAGGCGATAGCGATAGGGGAGGAGAGGGTGTTCAACTTTTATTTATACCCGTATATATGGGGCACGTAAATCAATCGATAGCTATTACCCTAGGGTAGCTGGTAGCATGCTCTATCGAACTATATACGTGTCGATATATTGTATACAATACATACACACGAAGCGCTATGAATATTCAAAGGCGACATGACAGTTATTGCTGGATTAATTTATCACCTGTATTATACACGCGTGTAACATTATATATTTACAAACAACATTACCTGTATCACAATACATATATGTATCATTATGTATATTAGTAATATTATAACTATTTTATTATTAGTTGGTGTTAACTTAATACAATAAGATAACATTACATTATATAGGTTATATATTTACGTACAAGATGTAGTTAATACAAGATTAGTATATAATTAATATATATATTAATATATAAATATATATATATCTATATATATATATCTATATATATATATATATATATATATATATATATATATATATATTTAAAGTATTACATTATAATATAACATACTTTACAATACAATACATTTATATTTTATATTGAATTTATACTTGATTAAATATTAATATTATTAATATTATTAATATATATATATATATATATATATATATACAAATAACACTTCAAATCTAGTTAATATATTTATTGGTAGGTAAAAATATAATTATATGTAATAAATGTCATTTTAAACTTATATCTATATATATACACAAATAAACGCATTTTACATAAGAATAAATATAAAAATCATAATAATAATTATTATGATTTTACTATAGTATTAATACTAATATTCTCGGCACCTATTAATTTATAGGATGGATCTAATGGTCGAAATAATTAATGTATAGCATTATATGTCATATTATTGTCAATGAATGGTGGCATTAGATTACTATTGTATTACATATTAGCTATTTCATGTTACAGTGGTATTCATTAATGTGAAAAGTTATGTATGATGATTTTTTAAATGGATTATATATATATATATATATATATATACATGTGTATATTTGTATTATTGTTTATGTATAAATTATATTTTTATATATAAATAATTATATATATGATAATATTTTTAATTAATTAATTAATATTTAATTAATTAATAGATTATCCTATATAATTAACATAATTATTATACTAATTATATAGATTATATTATATCATGTTTATTATATTAAAATTACATTAACTACCTTAACTAAACTATTATATTTTATGATTTCTGTTAAATAATAATATATTACTAAATGTTAACAATATACCTACATATATATATATATATATATATATATATATATATATATTACACACACTTTACAACCTATTCATTATTATTAAGTATTATGTTTATGCATTAATAATTATATTTGTATATTAATCTTTATTTATGTTAGTATTAATAATAACAGCTCCCTGATAATAATAGTAAATATATAACATTATTGTAACTAATTACATACATATTATTATTAAAAAATATGATTAAACTTATATTATTTAAACATAGGAGATTATTACACATATATTATATATATATATATATATATATATATATATATATAATATGCATACTAAATACTAACTTTTTAGCTTATAATTTTTGATATGCTTGTTAATATTACATCTTTCATTATGAGTAAGGTCTGCTGAGTGCTTTCCTGTTTCAAGTCTTATTCGTATATTCAATAGAGTTTGATAATTTGAAATGCGAGCATCCCACGCTTTAGTTGCCATTTTGTTATTTTAGTTTAATTGTGTATATTCTATGAGTTAATGCTGACTTGATAACAGCAAATACAAAATAACGAAGAAACTCGGTGCTCGACGATTTTGTAGCTATAAATAGCTACATTTTCCAAAGACCTTACTATTATTCTATATGTATATAAATTGTGTGATTATTGTATTTATAATTTAGGTTCAATAGGTCATATATTTATTTTTATATTTACGAAAATTTATAAAACTAATGTGTTTTAATTTTTATTGAGTATAATGTATACGCAATCAGCAGATGTAGCTGCAAAATTATATGATAAACCAAGAAGACGCAACATTCAAAATAAAGATGATGATACAAATATTTATCTTAACGAAGACGACGAAAATGATGATTTGGGAGAAATATTAAAAAGATTTAAAGCCGAACAAAAATACAACAAATATCGTACATCAGACGATCCTAATGCGCCACCATTCGTCGAAAGACTTCCAAGAGGATATAATGGAAAGTGGTTATCGTCGCAAGAAAAAATATATACATTTCTTATCAGTACAGTTGTAGTTTTTGTATTGTTTATAAGTATGTATAATGTTGGTCAACTTCAAAGAATTAAGGAGAAATACGGATTAGAAGAATTAAAAAGTACCCCTACAGAAGAAGTTTGGTGGAGAAATTCTCATATGTATTATATTTATATTCGATCATTTAAAGATTCAGATGGTGATGGAATAGGAGATATAAATGGTATTTAATTATATTTATCATTCATTCATATAAATTTTATCACTTTTAACACTTTTAATGTATATATATTTTTTATATATACATATTTACTATATAGTAAACTTTGCTATATACTATATTATTATAATATATAATATATATTGTCAATATAGTATCAATTGAATTAGTATAAATCTAATTGTTATTTATTATTTCAATAGTTATATAATGATACTATACCGTATAGTCTATACGTAGTGTTTAATTTTATAATATGTTTAATCAGAACTAACTACAATTATTATATTATAAACCCTTATAAACTATTTTATATAAACAATGTTATATAATACAAAATATATAATTAAATAACAACCTTATATTAAATTTACATAATACATTATACATAAATATTATTTTAAATATATTTTAATTATAGAAAATTTATATATACATAACAATTATTAATTCACTAATATTGTAGTATAAGTAGGGATACGATCAAAAAGGACGAGTTAAGGGTTAAAAGTTATATTTGAAATACGAGTTAATAGTATATATATATATATATATATATATATATATATATATATATATATTTTGTATAGATATTTGTGGGTTATTTGGTTTAATTGATTTAGTTTTTTCCTGCTTGATTTATTCATCTGCATTACATCCCATAGTTAGCCTATTCAAAATTATTTTGTATTTAAAATGTAACCGTTAACCCTCAACTCGTCCTTTATGATCCTAACCCGTATAAGTAGAGTTAAATTATCTCTAAATTAAAAATTATAAACTTTATTTTCAATTTACGATTATACGGTATCATTAGAAAATATAATTATCAATAGATAGATATATATATATATATATATATATATATATATATATATATATATATATATATATATATATATATATATATATATATATATATATATATGTATATATATATTAATCACACATCTATATTATTAAAATTAAACATATATTGCTGCGATACGTGAATCAGAGTTATAGCTAGTGCTGTAAACTTTCAAATCATCGATCTCAAATATCAAATACTTATTTTTTCGGTTCGGTTTTTAAAAGTTCGGTTATTTGATAGTATTTGAAGATATCAAATACTTTTTAATGATTTATGTTCGGTTCGGTTATTTAAATAAATTTTCGATCATTTTTTATTTTATATATGTAACTATTTGCAATTTAATAACTAAACTTATATATTAATAATATATATATATATATATATACATACTATATATTAATTCAAGTATATTTAATAAAATTTATTTGTATAACGTCTTTCGTTCCTATAATAATATATGATAGTGAAAATAAAAAATTATGATCTCGAGACCGTGTCTGATATGAAATATGATTTGAAAGTTTCGAGACCATGATTATTTTTAATCTAAAAGATTTGAAAGTTTCGAGACCGTGCTTTTTAAGATTTGAAAGTGTTGAGACCAGTCAACTATTTGAAATTTTACAGCACTAGTTATAGCCAATAAATAGAATCATGTAAGCACTCTAAATAATGAAAGTGACAGTTCAATATAAATTGCTAAATTGCTTATACATGTTATATATACATAATTTGTATTCCTTAAATATAATCTAATATATTTAAAATATATATTCTAGAAATGTTTTTTGTTATATTTTATTTATTATACTTTATTCATTACCATTTAAAAAATATCAAATGATACTTATGTCGCACATTCAAAATAAATGTGTATTTTTACATTCTAATTTTATGTATAAAAAATGTAATATATTCTTAAGTATTATTTTTATAATAGAATATATTACATGTTTTTATACTGTTTTTTTATTGTAATTTGGGAACTACCACTATTCTATTTTTGAATATCTGTGACTATAATAATGATTCCATTACATAAATATTATATTTAAATTATAGACATTAGATATATATATATATATAATATTAATATAATATTAGTTCAACAAAATTGTATTTTACATAGAATTAAACACACAATAAATTATAAATTTGACTTTCGATTTATGACAATACTTTCATATCATTATAAACTATAAATATAAAGCGCTGTTCACATGAGCAATCTATTCCAGCAATTTCGCAATGGAATTCTTAAGAATTACCAAAATGTGACTGTCAGTATTTTTTCTGCGATTATTGATAATGTTTCTAATCCGAATTTATTCTAATTTTGTGACAATTTATGCAATTGGTAAATAAACGCACACACAAGTATACTGAAGTAGTATTAATGCATACACATTTATCTTTCTAAGGGTCAATCTATGTATAATCGTTTACGATTATAATTGATTAAAATTATGTTATTTAATCGTTAACGATCGTTTAATTAATAATTAAATAATAATTAATTATTAATTATAATTATAATATTTAATTCCTTATATAATTATTAAATTATGAATATCTGTATATTACCACTTAATGATAATATAATAAACTTAGTTCATCAAATGTATGTATTTTTAAGAATTCCACGGAAAAAATAGATTGCTCATGTGAACACCCTAAAATTGATACCGCTTGGGGATTTTGAAACTGTAATTCTTAAGAATTCAATTGAGAAATTGCTGGAATAGATTGCTCATGTGAACAGCGCTTTATATTTATTAATATATATATAGAGATGTGTAGAGATGTACAGATGTGCATATACACGAACTAGGTTCCGCGATATTATTATAATGATCAGTTTATCCGTTCAGACCATTGTATATTTTAATTTAGCATTATTATTGCCTATCGGCTAGGAGAATTGCTTGACTTCCATTTAATAAACCGTGAACACAACCATCCTTGTTAAATAAACCCAATTGACGTGAGCTTTACACAGTAGAACTGGCCTACACAACATATATATATATATATATATATATATATATATATAAATATATATATGTTAATCGAATATCTATATTATTAAAATGAAATATCTATTATACCGGGATATTATTTTATAATAATAATGTAAAATGTAGAGTGTAGAGTGTAAATATATTACAATATGAATACACAATCGTAAGGTATTCGTGAGAATCTGTCGTACCTGTCATACATCGGAGTGGAGACTATAATACTATCACCAGTGTTTCAATCACCCATGGTGGACTGTGGTAATGACATCAGTAATTTCAGTGAGGTGGACAAGCTATATGGAACAATGGAGCAATACGAAGCTCTTGTCAGGGAGATTCAGACTAGGGGTTACTAGTATTATCTTTTGTTACTAGTATCATAGTTAGCATGTTATACAGAGGTTTTCATATACTACATGGTGCATCAAGATGTATATCTTAATGATAATGACTAATGCAATTATTATTAAAATTTCACCAATTAGTTTAATTTAGAAAATCAAAAATTATTTAAGGAATATAAAATATAAATTTAACCTGAAAGTGTGTAAACAAATATTTAAATAAGAAATATTAGCTGTTTCGATTACATAATTTGACAAATAATCAATTCCATTTCCAAGTTAAACTGTAATATTAAATGTAGGTATGAAGATCATTCAAGAAATGGTTCCAAACCACACTAGCCGAAGACATCCATGGTTTCAAAGCAGTCACCAAAGTTCTAAATCCAATTATAGTGACTACTACATATGGCACGAAGGACATGTCCTTAAGGACGGCAGTAGAATTCCTCCGAGCAATTGGGTTCCTTATTAATATTATTAATGTTATATTTACTATGATATCGTATAGACTGATGAATGGTTAATGATATACCACTGAATTATAGATCACTAATTAGATGTGTTATCATACATACATAATATTGATATTGGTTTCTGAATTTATATTTATTTTAATTATTTTAAATTGAAACATGAACTTATATAAACAGATGTAAACTTGCATACATATGCATAAATACACTCGCAAATACACCTACGTATACATAAACATGCATACATATACACACTATATGCACATACATTCCTAATACTACTACTACTACTACTACTACTACTACTACTACTACTACTACTACTACTACTACTACTACTACTACTACTACTACTACTACTACTACTACTACTACTACTACTACTACTACTACTACTACTACTACTACTACTACTACTACTACTACTACTACTACTACTACTACTACTACTACTACTACTACTACTACTACTACTACTACTACTACTACTACTACTACTACTACTACTACTACTACTACTACTACTACTACTACTACTACTACTACTACTACTACTACTACTACTACTACTACTACTACTACTGCTACTACTACTACTACTACTACATTTTATTATCTTTTCAAAATGTACGTAATATAGATTTAACTAAATTTTCTCTAGATATTGTATCCAAAGTTGACATAAACAATTTTACTACAATTTAACTTATTAATACACTTTATAATATTCTAAACAAATATGCACCAATTAATAATCAAATAATTAAAACTTATTCAATAAAACACCATGGTTCAACCATATATGTCATACTTAAAAAATACAAAAGTTTAAACAAAATATATAATAAAAATACAATTAATCATGATAACTTTTGGCTAGATCTCATTACCGTAAACAAATTAAATCTCAAAAAATAATGTACTCTAATAATGTAATTAATTTATTAATCAAACTTACTAAATTAATTGGAAGGCACAAAATAAAATCTTTTCCTCTTCAAAAAAATAATCTACTAGTAAATAAATTCTCAAGTTTCTTTGTAAATAAAATTTCTAACATGTGATAATATCTCGAAAAGTAAATCAGTGAATAAATCTATCAATATAAATTTTTTTGATATATGTTCATTTCCTAATGATAATTTTAATAATTTCATTACTACCGCTCCATACTGAGATATATAATTTGATAATTACCGCCAAATGTACTTCACCAAATGATCCATTACATATCTCTTTTAGTAAAAAAAAGGTAACACTTCTATATCATAAAATTAATAATATTTCACTAACTACTGGCATTATACAATCTGAATTAACACATGCTTTAATTACTCCTATTTTAAAAAATGCATCTTTAGATTATTCTATTTTATCTAATTATATACCTCTATCTCAATTACCCTTACGCTCAGAGATTCTTGGAAAAGTTATCTATAAACAGCTCATCTCTTATCTTGACTATAATGATTTATTTGATAATTACTAGAATGCAATACCATAAACATCATAGTACCGAAACATACATTATTGCACTTACTGAATGCCTTCACCTTTCACTTGATAACCACAAATCTTTGCAATTATTATTTATTAACATGACTGCTGCATTTTATACTATTGACTTTACTATAGTAATATCTAGACTTTCCAATATTCGTATTACTGGAACTGCTTTCAAATGGTTTAAATCTTTTATTACTACTAGAACATACTCTGTTAAAATTAATTCTTCCTTTTCTCAATCCTGTCCACTAAATTTCGGTGTCACACAATTTTCTGTCCTTTCTCCAATTCTATTTTCTATATATCTACGACCTTTATCAAAATTACTACTATCATATACTTTATCTTTGAATAACTATTTCTCAAAATATCTGCTGAAATACATATATAAAGATATACTTAAGTCTGCATCATATAATGTTTAAATTTTTTTTTAAATTCGCCCTTTCTTTTCACAGCTAAAATATAATCTACTTCATTAATTATTTCTGAACTAAATTACTGCAACTCTTTTCTTTTTTACTACACTCCTAACAAAATTTGATTCCATTATAAATAGGTGCATTCAAATTATATTTAAAATTCCTTATACTAACCATACTACAAGTATTTTTGAACTTCGTTTTAAAATCAATTGGCATAATACTAAGCAATCTATAATATATAAAATACTCACTATAACGCATAGAGCTATAGTATTTAAGGGCCTTAAGAAACCTATGTATATATATAATATGCTACATTTATCTATATACTATTAATAACTCGCAATTTCAATCAAACTCTAAAATTAAATTTAAAATATCTCAAATTAATTCATCAATATATGGTGAGCTATCTTATCGGTAGTATGCCCCTTACCTTTGGAACAAACTTCCATCCGATATTAAGAATATTATTAACCATTACACGTTCAAGAAACATTTATATCGTTATATATTAAATAACTATTGATCGTAATACTTTTATAATAATATTCTAAAGTTTATAACGTATATGTATATATATTTATATGCGTGTATATTTATATGCATATATGTATGTATATATATATATATCATATTAAGTTTTTAAATGCTAAAAAAAATTATTAATATTTTTTCCGTTTAATTTTTCGTTCGCTCTCTAAGAATGTTTATAAAACATTAATGCAGTGTATAATAAACTATTTACATTTATTATTGTACTACTACTACTACTACTACTACTACTACTTGACACACTGATGCACTGACATGCACAGATATCTAGACATGGAGGCTCAGCATGGACCTGGGATTCACTGAGACAAGAGTACTTCTATCATTATTACCACGCCACTATGCCTGATCTCAACCATCGCAATCCTTCAGTTAGAAAAGAGATCAAGGTTATACAAGATAACTCTTAGCTTACGTCTAAGTAAAATGGCGAATTGTTGTATATTCTTAACATATTTAATATTTATTTACCACATTTAGGTATAATTAATTTCATGAATTGTTCAACATATTCTGAATAATGAACTTATCAAAAGTTAATTGTTAAGATAGCATTAATCAAGAAATATAATATATGCATTGTTTTTATAGTATTTTAATTATTTTTTCTGTTATTTATATTTTATATTTATTTTTTCGTAGATCATTTTCTCATAGACTGGTATCATGCTCCAGAGTCTAAGATAGCATTAATCAAGAAATATAATATATGCATTGTTTTTATAGTATTTTAATTATTTTTTCTGTTATTTATATTTTATATTTATTTTTTCGTAGATCATTTTCTCATAGATTGGTATCATGCTCCAGAGTCTTTATATATGAATCAGGTGGTATTCCTCACCTTCTAGTTTCATATGTTTATAAATATATTTAATATTTATATATTATATTGATTGGCAATTGAGTTGAGTAAAAATTTAGATAAAAGTATAAATAGTTGCTAAATATAACATATTTTATTGAAAATCTTGGGCTTCGGTAATACTAAATTATAAAATTAAAAAATTTAAATGTTTCACATTTATCATAAAAAATAAATGAAATATTGTCGAAAATAGAAATAAAGTATATTGTAAAAAATAAACTAAAAATCATTGAAAATAGAAATAAAATATATCGTAAAAATAATCGAAATATTCTATTTCTACTTTAAATATATCGAATTCTTCTTAAATGTGTAACCTGTAAAAGTAATAAATTATGAATTATATAGTTTAATATTTAAATGATAAATTTTAAATATATTACAAACAGAACATGTTAATATCAAATAAACAAAACTAGTACGAAACAAACAAATAATGTAACACTTATAACACTTTCAAAAACTATAAGAATAGTAAATTATTAATTTTAAAATTAATTAAATTATATTTTATGATAACGCAAAGTTTAATTTTGTATATATATATGTTGTATGAGATGTTGTATTAGATGTTGTATAATATTTTTATTATTTATTTATTATCAGATTTAGGCAATGCCAGGGTAATTATAGAAGCAGTGTTGCTTATCGAGACAATTACCCCTTTATTAACATGATAAGTTTCATTATAGATAAGAATAATATGTTGTATGAGATGTTGTATTAGATGTTGTATCAGATGTATTAGATGTTGTATCAGTTGATGTATGACATGTTGTATGAGATGGTCAACTATAGAAGAGATGCACTCAGTGTAAATATTAGTGTATTCACTCTCAACAAATAATTGCATGAGTCCCATAATTAAAATTACATTCATGAGACAGAAAAATATTTATATTAATAAAAAATTATTTTAGTTTATGATAAATACTTATTATAGTGATAAATTATTCAATAATAATATCAGTTATGTCAGACCCAATCAATAGATACTAATATATATATATATATATATATATATATTGAATTGAATTGAATTTAAAATTTATTTAAACACTTAAATAGATCATAAATGAATACTGTAAAGTATATATAGAAATTCAAATAATAAAAGTTTGTAAAACAATAAATAAAAATAAAATAAAATAGAATAAACCGGAAGGAAATTAATAAATAAAATTAAAATGACAAACAATATTAGTATTACAGATTACCACCTGAGATCAATTGTTGTATATATTTCTTGAATGTGTTATGCGATTTTATGGATCTAATAGGGTGTGATGAATTCCATAGCTTAGGACCAATGTAACTCAGTGCCCAAGTATTCATTTTTGAGGGACAGAGAATAAGGATAGATAGAAGATGAGATGCGTGGTTTCTAAGATATGGAAGGGAAGATCTTTGTACTAGAGAAGCATACAAATAGGAGGGACAATTCGAAGAGTATATTGAGGAATGAACAATAGATAGTATGCGATAAGTGGATTATTTGTTATTAAATGGGAACCAAGTAGGTAAGTGATGGTATGAGGAAGTAGAGAAATTATCTCAAATGCATAGGTTATATGTTGTACGGATTGATGAACGAATAACTCGATTTAGGGAAGAGATAAAGTATGATGTAAGATTGATGATGAGTGAGGAACATAAATTGATATATACGTGACAGGATAATGGAATTAACTAGAGTTTTAGTAATACAGTAATGTATTTTCGTATTTTTCTAATTCTAAAAAGATGATAATTTGCAGATTTAGTGTTGGCAGTAATATGAGTAATGAAGAAAAGAGTAGAATAACAAAAGTACATCTAAGTTGGATGCAGTAGAAGGAAAGATTACAATGTTATCAATAAGAAAAGGTAGGAAGTAAGTAGGAGATGAGAAATATTCAACAATGAAGTTATGGAGGTATAAATGAGAAGATTATTAGAAATAAGCCATTCTTTAACCATGAGAGGGCAAGCTATCTAACTCCAAGCAGGTGTAGATATTAAACTAACATTTGGTGGTCAAGCATATCGAAAGTACTGGATATGTCCAGAATTACTAGTTGACAGCAATTAATAGTATTAAGGGTAGAAGTGATGACAACAATTACGTTTAGTAGTGCTTTTTCTGTGAAGTGTTCTCGGCGACAACCATGGTGCAACCAAGTGCACTTTGTTGAGGAAGATGGAGATTATTGCCGGTTAAATAGGAGATTAGTTGACGAGAGAAAACTCTCCAAAATTGTACTCACCCAGGGTAGCTGAGAAATTGGGCGATAATTGAAAAGTGATTCGATATATATATATATAAAGTAAATATTAATAAAAACCAATAACCAGGAAAACCTTGTCCTAATTATATATATTAATATATACCGGGAAACACCGGGCCTCTAGTATTTATTATCTATATATAAATAATAATATAATAATATTTTTTAGTAAGAATATTTTTATTTTTTTGCTATAATAAATCAAATACAAATAAAAATAGTTCACCTCTTCTAAATGACTCCAAAATAAGATTTAACTCTTTTATAGGTTCCTAGACATCCACTAAAACAGAATTCCATTATAACTTCTTAATAAGATTTTAATATCAGTATTTTCAGTTTATCTTTTACTTATTTTATTTTCATTATTTAGATATATAATAATAGATTATATTATTATTTTTAAATCAATAGAATTTATATAATATTAATAATAATAATAAATTATTAGACAACATATAGTTTATTTTATTGTGTTTCTAAACTCCTTCAAAACAATATTGAATATATTATATTGTAGTTGGCCCCTAAATAATTTGTATAATAAAATATTGATACCTTAATTATTAAGGCTTACTATAATATACTAATTAATATATATATATATATATATATTATATGTGTTAATAATTAATTTATTTATTTTGTTAATATTTATTATATTTTATTTAATATTAATATAATGAATATAATTTTAATTTTTTTTATATAGATTTTTATATTTTAAATTTCAATAGGTCATTAATATCGTCTTGTTATTAGAATACTATGTATTAGATGACATTATTTTGTAATTGTACTTTTATAGGATGAATATTTCATAATTTATATTTTATATTTATGCTAGATACATATATATGTATAATTGATAATGAATAGATGTAGGTAGATTTGTTGCATGCACTAGTTTACAGTGTGTCTTGACTTGCAGGCTATATTCTCATACTGGTTATCAAAGGGAGTCGATGGTCTACGTCTTAATGACATAGATGCGATCTTGGAGACAACAGATGTTACACTGGATGAGGTGGAGAATGATGATGAAACAGTAAAACGAGTTTAGTAATCACAATCATCAAAGTTTCAGAATAGAAACTATTTGTATATTCTGATTTTCTTTATATTTTTCGTAGAAATATATAGTATGCTTTTGCTGATGTATTATAATATACAAGAACATATTAATATAAACATCGTTACATGGTGTTATTGTGTAGAGAATGATAGATCACCCCTACCCCACCCCTATAGGGTACATATGAATCAGTTAACCATGCTTACACTGAACGTCAACTAGAAATACACGAATTCCTGGCCAGCTGGGGAGAATTAATCGATGAATTCTCTGCCAGACAGAAACGTAAGATGTTAGTATATCACACATGTATTCTATAATTGTATAGCTTATAAGTTGTAAGTCTCGTCACCTATTGGGTATATAACCTATCGGGTATATTAAACTATCGCCATGTTTTTGTATAAAATGGCATCATTTTGTCATAATTAATTTTTCTTAATTTTTATAAAAAGATTGCATAATATATTATATTTTCTTACTAATACTTATTTTTAGTTGTAAGACTTACTCATAAGGTCTAATTTGTCAAATTTAATAAATATAGTACTCATTAACTTATGGGCATGAAAATGTAAGGGTGCATGCGGGCGTTGGGCATTACCATGTTAATTTTAGCTCTAGCTAAAATGTTAAGGATATATAACTAATAAAGATACTAATGTAATTTTTTGTATTCTATAGTTATTATCCTACTTCATATAATTATTGATATTTTATAAATATAATTTATTTTAAAAAAAATTTTAAAATTATGTAAACAAAATAGTTTAAAATAGTTTAAATTTTTGTTATATTTTTTTAATTTAATACATTTACTCCATAATATATATATATATATATATATATATATATATATATATATATATATATATATATATATATATATATATATATTAAATGTTATTTATATACAGTAACAATTTCAGATAATAATATTGATAATAAAAGAAGTAGTAGGCATGTACGTATGCTTACTAAGTGTAAAAAGTAAAAAATTGAGAAAATTACATTCAAAGTTTTTTAAATAAATAATCTTTTGAATTTCATATAATTTATAATTCGATTGATCTCGTAAAAACACTTTATATAGATAAAAATACTCAAAAAGAATTTCAAATATTTTACAATGCGATATATAACTGAATATACTGAACATGGATAATAAAATACGTAATAATAAAAAAAATTAAATATTATACATATTTTAATGCCAGCTTGAACCCTAAATGATTTTTGTAGAAAATAAACTACATAATTAAGCTAAAGAACAACTATTAAAGAATAATGGTGTGCTTATTTGTAAGGACTAACTCGTGGTCACTGATTATGTTTCAATGTAGATAGGAATTTATTTATTTTTAAAATTATATTTCTCTGGAAATATTTATATTTTAATATAATTTAAATTTTGTAGTATTATTATTATTATTTTTATTTTATTTTGGTGGATTCATCACTTTCATCCCTTTAATCCCATCCAGCAATTTATATAAAGTTTTCACTTATAACCATATGGCTCTAATATCACTTAGAATCCACTCTCATGTTAAGGCATCCATGGTTTTAACGAGAGCCGATCATTTATTTATACACAATTATATAAGATCACTTCTAAATATTATTTTAAGACCTATTTTAATAGTCCTGACGCGGCTTGACCCCACATCCTACCTCTTATGACGCCTTATCCAATTGTTCCACGTAGGCAGTTATATATATAAACTGCCTACGTGGCTTAGTTAAGTATATATATTATATATATATATATATATATATAATAGTAATGATTATAATGAATATTATAATAATAGGAATATTAATTTTTTATATTATAATCATCTCTAAATATAATCACAAATATTTTATAAACAATATATATGTATATAATAAAGTTTAACATTATAAAGTTTAACTGCAGAGTAATAAAACTGTTGAATATAAAGTATAGGTTAATACCGCATCCCTATAGCCTATAGAACCACATCCACAGCCTTATAGCAGCCTATTCAATATTCAAGTTGTAATTAATCTATATAGATAATTGTTAATTAATACCTAATCTTTCTGTAATAAAATGTAATAATTTCAAATGTAATACATTTACAACAATATATTACATGAAAGATTTATAAATTTGGTCAAAGCATATATTTATGTATATACTTGAATTTTCAAATTATAAATATAATATTTAGATTAATTTAGTTTAGTTTAGTTTATAATTGTATAATTACTATACTAGCCACACATGTTAAAACTTATATTGTTGTGGTATCTTATCAATAAGAAAGTTATTAATTGGAACATATATGACTACATGAATTAATCATACTCAATTTGTTGTCATAATATAATTATTATAATTTCAATTTACAATTTAAAGTAATTTTATTTAAATATGTAATATTTGTTTTCTTATATTCTATTAAAAATAATAACTACAATCAAACAATAACACCTCTTTAATTCCGATTCAGTGTTTTGCTGGTAGACATAAAAGCCCCCCTCACCGATACCATGATCTACTACAATACTGGTGCTGATGCTCCAATCTGTAGACATTTGTTTGACATGGGTTTAACGGTTAGTAGCAATTGTTAGGGGCTTAACTTAGGGGCCTAACTTAGGGGCTTAACTTAGGGGTCTAACTTAGGGGCCTAACTTAGGGGCTTAACTTAGGGGTCTAACTTAGGGGTCTAACTTAGGGGCTTAACTTAGGGGCCTAACTTAGAGGCCTAACTTAGGGGCTTAACTTAGGGGTCTAACTTAGGGGCTTAACTTAGGGGCTTAAATTAGGGGCCTAACTTAGGAGCCTAACTTACAAAATCCCTATTCACTGATTTTAGAGTTGAATATTTAAATTAATTAAAAACGTAAAACTGTATATAACAATACATATAAGTAAAATCATTTTAATTAAATGGAATAATTTCATTTTAGTTGAAGTAAGCTTTATTTAATATTAATTAAACATCAGTCATCAAATAAATGTCATCATTGGGTGATTAATGTTAAACTGGACTTATGATTTACAATGTTTTTGATTTAGATTTGAACCGGATTTTAGGATTTCAATATTTTCTTTTGATTTGTAAAAGTCTATGATTTTAATAATTGATGGATTCAAATAATAAATGGATTCAAAACCTTGCAATATATGAAATATTACTACCTTAATCAATAGTATGTTATATATTTTATACTAAAAACACTATATTTCAATAACTATATTACTATATATAAATATGTTTTAAAATTTAAATATACTACAGATTAACATTGAAATCTATGATCAACAACGTTTATTCATTGAAAGATAATATATATATAGTATTAAGTATTTGGGGTATCATTGAGGCATCATTGGGGTATCATTGGGGTATCATTGGGGTATCATTGGGGTATCATTGGGGTATCATTGGGGTATCATTGGGGCATCATTGGGGTATCATTGGGGCACCTTTAAGTGTCACGATAACACCATTACCATCCTGCCAATCCTGCCAATACTAGTTGTAATTATTCTTCTTAATCGATTTAAATATCTAATGATGTTTCATAGGTTATTCTTATATAATACTTTACTTATGTATATTAAATGTTGGTCTTATGATGGTTATGATGGGTTGAAGTTTATTTTAGAGAGGTATATTTGTAGCGTGAGTCGACATTAAATTATGTTTAAAATGTAATACTTTATAGTAAATTATAATAAGTAAATCAAATTTTAAATTTTAATTATTTTGACCAATAATAAAATAGATCTATAGCAATTATAAATAGAAACAAATAACAAATTAGTTATATATTGTTCAAATATTGCTGATCAATTATATAATGTTAACAAACTGTTATAATATATATGTATATAGTGTTGCAAGAAGTTATGTAATATGTTTACCCACAATTAGTTATAACTATGTTGGGCCTTGTTATACACATACATTATGTAATATTATGTAATATGATATATAGGGCTTTAGCTGCTGGTGGCATTAATATAAGTTATGTACACACACACACACACACACACATGTACAGCTTTAGCCTATTTTGTTTATGTATTATATGTGAATACTTGATGAATATATTTCATAATATTGCCTTTCATATCACCTCCCCACCCCTACTTTGTGATTTTTGATGTAAATAATGCTGATAAAGGAATAGAGAAATAGTATTAACATGATTTGTTTGAGTGTGAGATCAGTGTCAGATCAGTGTGTTTGCTACACATCACACACACCCCCCCTCACACACGCTCCATCACACACCCCCCATCAACCCCCCATCACACACCCCCCATCACACACACACACAGGTTCAAGACGACACGGAACAGAAGCTGCAATCCAAGGGGGGCCATCACTGTGGAGGTAGATGTGTCTATGAGTCTTTCAATAGTTGGATGTCCCTAATGCCCGATGATAAGGATGCTCTATGGATGGTTAATGTGTGTGTGTGTGGGGGTGGTTTAATATCACTATTACCCATATGATCAGCTTAATATGGGAAAAATAACCTTAAAATTTAAGGTTATATTTCTATTAATTTTAAATCTGAAAATTCACATTCGTTAGATATTTTTTTTAAATATGTTAACAATTATAATTTATTTTTAATATTACGTGAATAAAAAGTGGCAAAGGAATAATATACTTTTAATATAAATGATTTATAATTATATATATTATATTTATTTATATTTTTATTAATACATAAAAAACTATGAATTAACAATTATATCATTAAATTTATTATTTTTAATATCGGTTAAATAGTGAACAAATTATTTATTTGTTTTCATTACGATATATAAGGTAACATTCAAAATATTCGGTTCGAAATTAAACACATTAGTGTACATGATAAACTAATGTACTTGGGAAATGCACATGTAGTATATATTTAGCTGTCACCATTGTATCGAGTGATTATTTATTTTTTACACATAGTCGAGATTATAACGTTGAAATATTATACGAAATTAATAAAATAATAATTTAAATTATTTTACAGTATACAATAAATACTATACAATACAAATAAACAAAAAATAAGCGAACATATACAAATGGTTTATGAAATGAGATGCACCACTAAATACATTGAATACATTGAATACTGTTTGTAGTTTTTTATTTTCAATTGTATTGTATCTTGTTTTATTATATTTTGTTATCTCTTATAAGTGAACTGTAAATAATATAATACTATTATACCATTATATAACCACCATATCGTACATTTATTTACCAAATTTATTATAATAATTATAAAATAATATGAAATATAAAAATGAAATATACATTAAAATATATTGAACAATTAGTTATTATTTTATTATATAATCAGTAAATTATTTATGAAATAAAATATAATTATTATTAAGAAACTGTCATTAAGAAATCTATTCATTCATAATACTAATGCTAAACTTCTTTGTCTAAATAATTATTAATACTTAATTTTCCTTTAGAAAGGAGAACTCCTTAATTATTATCTATAATATCAGGTAATGAAATATTTTACTTCTGGCTATAATTACTGGAGTTATTACTTAGCTGGTGTTTTACTTTATATTTTAAATATTATAAAATTATCTTCATCCTTTACTTACTTATTTATATTTTCATTCATTATTTATATTATTATTTATATTTTTAATTCATTAAATATTCTATTAAAATAAAATATACTTAATTCAAAGCTGTTTTCTAATAATGCATACACTAATACTTTCCTAATTTGTGTAATATATATTAGGAAACTGTTAGCACATGTGCCATGTTAAGCCATGTTAAGCCAGTAGCGTATAACTCCTCATTCACCCGTTGCTATTGTACAGACGTCCAGTGTGGATGCAGGTAGGGTGGTTAGTAGACACTTTGGCCGGCGATACGCTCAACTGTTGACCATGGCCACGATGCTAATGCCTGGAGCGGTGATCAACTACTACGGTGACGAGATCGGTCAAGCGGAACCCTTCGTAGACACCGATAACGTCGTGGATGTCTACACTAAACAAGCGGTATCATGTACTACCTATATATCTGTATCATAGTGCTACCGTAATCATCTGTAATTACTATTTCCATCTATTTAGGTATATTCATATTGAGTTTTAATCAACGTCACATTTTCTTTTAGTTTTTTGTTAAAATATATGTAAAATACATTCATATAATGTATTAATAAAGGTATTGTGATTACAGAAAACTGGTTCTCAAGGTCGTGACCCGGGTAGAGCTCCTCTACAGTGGTCTACTGAGAAGTGGGCTGGCTTCACTAACGCCACACGACCTTGGCTGCCCGTTGAAGCTCGCTTTATCGACGACAATATCGAATCACAGAAAAAAGTACAAACAATTAGTTCATTATTTAATAATATTACCTATAGTATCATATATATATACTAAATAATCTATCTTTTGTATACTTTTATTATAGGTTTAATATATATTTATATCTAATTTGTGTTATAAATTTTGTATTTCCTGAATATTGAATTAATAGACGGAAGGATATTCAGAATCTATACGTAGATTATATTAAGAATATCCTTATGTTAACATAGCTACGAGTAATAATTGCTATTCAACATATTGCCCAATTGAATGCATACATTTTAGATCACAATAATGTTAATATAATAATTTAATAATATAATCATTTATAAAATATTTTCCGAAGTTTTTCCAAAATTTTTGCTTCCCACAATCATTGATATAATATTCAGATATTTTATATAATAAGTATACCATAATTTATATATTTTTATTTATTTTTGTGTATTATAATAGGCTATACAAATCAGGCCTAAATCAAGGTATTTTTTTGGTGTTAAAGTAGCTTTATACTCAATTCAATTTCTCATTGAATAATAGTAATAATGAATTGAAATTTTCAATATAATTAAACAATACAATGTAATATAATTTGTTTTCTTTTAAAAATTATTAATTTCATTTTTTCTTTGTTATATTTGAAATATTAATGATGAATAAAACCCTCATTTATAAATATACATATGTATATTATAAATATTTAATGAATAGATATGTAATAACAATAGAATGCACAATTAATATATTATCAAAGTATAGAAGAAAACAACTATGTGATTACCCCCATGACAAACAATTAGTACTGCACAGGTAAATTTGTAACAATCGGCCTATCTATTATACATGTAAGCAGGGACAAATAAGGACTACAAAACGAATTTTCTGCATCCTGCTAAGGACGAATTAGTACTAATAAACGAATTTTTTGCATCCTGCTAAGGACAAATAATGACTAAAAAACGGACATTCTGCATCCTGCTAAGGACAAATAAGGATAAAATAACGGACATTCTGAATACTGGTAAGGATAAATAAGGACTAAAAAACGGACATTCTGCATCCTGCTAAGGACAAATAAGGATAAAATAACGGACATTCTGAATACTGGTAAGGATAAATAAGGACAAAATAACGGACTTTCTGAATCCTGCTAAGGATAAATAAGGACTGAATAACGGACATTCTGAATACTGGTAAGGATAAATAACGACAAAATAACGGACTTTCTGAATACTGGTAAGGATAAATAAGGACTGAATAACGAACTTTCTTAATCCTGCTAAGGATAAATAAGGACAAAATAAAGGATTTTTTAATCCTGGTATAGACAAATAAGGGTCATATAAAGTATTTTCTATTCCTATATATAATAACCCAGAATTCAACTTACATCAAAAACTTAAGTTCAAAATTTAAGTTCAACTTAAGTCAATGGTAACTTATTAACTTAAGTTCAACTTAAGTTCTAAACTAAATTCTAAATTCAATAATAATAAAATTTTAATATGTACACTTTAATCAATATTCAATTGCTATATATTCATTATTGAGCAATTAGTTCAACATGATTTCCAATTATATTATCAATATAATTACGATTAAAATTGTAGTTCAATGTGTCAATTTAATGAGATTATGATAATTTAGAAAAATACATAGGATTACTTAAATAATTTTAGTTTTTAGAATAATATTTTATTTATTAAAAGCAGTATATTAACTTAAATATAAAAGTAAAATAATAATTAATAATTAATTTGCATAAATAAAAATTAAATCAATATATTAAAATAATTAAAAAGTATAATATGTTATTCTTTCTATATTAAAACAAGTATATATATATTTATTAATAATCAGATAAATAAACAGTAAATAATACAATATTATACTACTGAGCAGGGTATATAAAGGACACAAAAAGTAAAGTTCTGCATTCTATTTATAGCGAAAATATTCTAAAACAACGAAACTAATGGACCATTACTAATTGTATCAATATGTTATTTTCGAAAATATTCTAAATATTAAGTTTGAAATTACTTAATTATAATGCGAATATTTTACGTACATAGGAGTTTTATATAGTTTATAAAATTTAATTTAATTTCAAGTAGAAACTATAAATAAATGTGCATATATAGATAAAATAATAATACGTAAATTGGTAAAGTAATGGTACTAAATTAGTAACTAATTATTTTTCTAAAATTACTTAATTACTTACAGATTATTCTTTTGATTACTACTTTAAAAAAATAAATATACCATATGTATCACCTATAGGTTATATATTGAATTTTCAATTATAAATTAATTCTAAAAATCATTGGAAAAGTCAAAACCTATAATAAAAAAATTATTTTATTCTAACTTTAGGTATAGTTAATTTTCAAAATAAGATTCTATAACATGTAACATTTTCGTTCATAATTACTATATTTTAATCATACTTTTTTATAGGCATATTTTTCTTATATACGTTTTATATTTTATATAATATGAACTTATAATTGATTTATATCCATATTGATATATTTGCAGAGAAAAGGTTCATATTTGCGATTATATAAAAGACTATCAGAATTAAGGAAAGAACCTTCCTTCTCAAGGGGCAGATTACAACCTTCAATTCTTACAAATAGTGTTTATTCTTTTCTCAGGTTATTACCATTTTCATAATTTACTATTTCTAATATTATTATGTATAAATATAAAATATTCTTTGTCGTATATTTCATATTCCTATATAAACACACATATATACTCTTTAAGATCTACAAAATTAAATCCTACTAACAAATATATAAGAATATACTCACTCAGATTGCTACTAGGGTATTATAGTTTATTGCTGCGACTTCATTAGTACCAATACTATTACTATAAACAACATCTTGTCAATTAATGTCAATACATTCTGGTCAATTAATATATCTCCATTTTCTGTTTTTGTTCAAATATAAATATTTATAAAATAACATAATGTATCAGCCACGTGATGTTGTGGTGCTTTACAATTACAATATATGGCCTAACATGGGGCCCCTAGTGTCACTCCATTTTTAAAACAATTAAAATTCACATATTTATATTATTACTAATTACTATTCAGACATATATAATGTGAATGTTCTGACATTTTCTTATAATTATATTTATTGGTCATTATCGAAAAATTATGTTTTATAGATGTACCGAAATGCAATGAAATATATTTGTAATTTATAAATAACAAATTTTATTACTTATATTTTGAAAACTAAACTCTAATCTGTATCATTATAATATCTTTGTATAATATAATCTATGATCCACTGATAAATTAAGTTAATTGTGTGACTGTAATTTTATTTATATTTTCGTTTTTGCTTATTATTTTTACAATTTACCTTATATTTTCTAATTATATTTTTATTAAATATATACAATAATTATGGTCCCTATTGAGAGTTATGCATCAAAAAGGGTGATTGAAGGAATATTAACAGGAGTATTACTATATATAATGTATTACATTTTATTAGTATAACAAATTTAGAAAAAATATAATCTATCAAAGTAATTAGTAGTACTACCTAGTAATTTTCATATATTATTTTTTTATAATAAATATATATATAAATAATATGTGAAATATGATATAACTAATATACCGTTATATATACATATATTAGATGTCTAAATAAAATGTCTAATGATTTATAAATTAAATATGATATACCAATAACATTCTGTATAAATCATAAAATATATTATAACATTATGTACTTTTATTTTTATTTTTATATAACTATAACTAAAGATATCATTTTATTTATAATATTTCTACTGAAAAATATATAATCTATTTTTGATTTAAAAAAATGTTTCTTTTAATATTTAATTTATTTTTTTTCAGGTAATATTTGTCTTGATTTATTCTATATATTATAAGTTTTCTATATATCTATATTTTATTTTTATTTCATGTATGATGATGATGATTTGTTAAACACAATAATATAATAATATAATATGATAATATAATAGTAATGAATATGAATGAAAATATAAACAATGAATATTATAAATATTATTATGATGTACTTATGTTAAAGTATATATATATATATATATAATAAATTATAAATTATTGTAGTAATTGATTACTTCTTTTTTTGAATGTACAGGATTTCGTCTTATTCTGTAAGATAGATTTTTCCAAATAACTGCGGCCGAATATCTGAATGATCTTCCTCCGTGTTGTTTTCTGTCTGTATATATTTGGTATTGTCAGTAGGTAATAGTTGGTAATCAGTAGGTAATCAATGCAGAGTACTTTTGTAAAGTACTTTATGTATAATATTTATTAGTCTAGTTTTATTCTTATTTCTATTGGCAACAAAAGTGAAGGATATAGAACATGTATCGTATTTGCGTTTATGTATATCATATAGTAATTTATATAATATTATATATATATATGTATATATATATATTACAATTATGTTACGTACTATTTTGTTATTATAAGTTACTAGCCGTACCCGACCCGGCGTTGCTCAGTTTTAATTATTTTCCTATCCTATTTATTAATTATAGCTGTTCCTAATTCTGCATTGATAAATATTTATATTTAATTTTTTCCTAACTATTATTTATATACAATAAAATAAATGTTAGCTGACATACAAACAAATGTAGACAAATATTTTAATATTTAAAAAATTAGTAGACAAATATTTCAAAAAATATATTAAATAATACAACAAATATTTAAAATATTACAAAATATGTTTTAAAAAATTTCTAAAACCCAAACCATCCCTACAAGATACTAATCACTGACCATCACCTTGTTAGCTGCTCCCTACATATCCCTAAACCAATCAGACCATCTAAGAAAGTTCACTACAGAAAATTAGATAATATAAATATTGCTAATTTTATAAATGACTTCAACATTTTGTACAACAATATAACAGATTCATCTCATATAGACAGCTTTGATAGTACCCTTAATCTTGTCCTAGATAAACATGCCCCTATTATCACTAAAACTTATACAGCTCGACATAATACGTTATGGTTCAATAATTCGTTACACACAGCAAAACGCTCACTTAGAATTAAAGAAAGGAATTGGCGAAAATCCAAAAGTGAAAATGATTTAAATATTTTTAAACATTCACTTTCTAATTATAGAAAATTAATAAAAACTGCTAAAAATAAATATTACATAGATCAAATTAAATCAGCTGGAAAAGATACTAAGAAATTATTTAGAATATCGTCAACACTACTAGGAAAACTGACAAAACGAATACTGCCTGATAACTCCCCTTTAACTAATGCGACTAACTTTGACTCTTACTTTTACATAAAAACATCATCAATTATAGATACTATCCCTCGACCCTGCATCCCACCAATATCAAGCCCAATATACTCATTTTCCACTTTTTCATTACCAACCATTATCAATATCAACTAGGTTACTTTTTTCCCGAATCAAGGGCTAACGCTCCGTGTGTTGTTACTTTTTTACTAAAGCAACTTAATTACTTAAACTTTATTACTAAAAGAACTAAACTTTATTACTAAAAGAACTAAACTTTATTACAAAAAAAACTAAACTTTATTACTAAAATAACTAAATTTATTACTAAAAGAACTAAACTTTATTACTAAAATAACTAAATTTATTACTAAAAAGTAACTACTTTATTACTAAAAGTAACTACTTTATTACTGAAAAGTAACTACTTTATTACTAAAAAGAAAATACTTTATTAATACCAAAAGTAACCTCTTTATAACTAAAAAGTAACTACTTTATTATTACTAAAAAGTAACTACTTTATTACTAAAATGTAACTACTTTATTACTAAAATGTAACTACTTTATTATTACTAAAAAGTAACTACTTTATTACTAAAATGTAACTACTTTATTAATAAAATGTAACTACTTTATTACTAAAATGTAACTACTATATTACTAAAAAGTAACTACTTTATTAATAATAAAAAGTATCTACTTTATTTATAAAATGTAACTACTTTATTATTACTAAAAGTAACCTCTTTATTACTAAAAAGTAACTACTTTATTACTAAAAGTAAATACTTTATTACTAAAAGAATGTTACTTTAGTACTAAAAGAACTAAAATTTATTACTAAAAAAAATAAACTTTATTACTAAAATGTAACTACTTTATTACTAAAATGTAACTACTTTATTATTACTAAAAAGTAACTTCTTTATTACTAAAATGTAACTACTTTATTATTACTAAAATTAAATTCTTTATTACAAAAATGTTACTACTTTATTATTACTAAAAGTTACCTCTTTATTACTAAAAAGTAACTACTTTATTACTAAAAAACCTACAAAAATTAAAACTTAACCCAACCTAACAAAACTGTGAAAATAACAATATAAAAAAATATGCCTTTATAGGCAAACTCGGGAAGTAATGCAGCTAAAAAAAACCTACCAAAATTAAAACTTAACCCAACCTAACCACAACCGTGAAAATCTACTTTTATAGGCAAACTCGGGAAGTAATTCAGCTAAAAAAAACCACCAAAAATTAAAACTTAACCCAACCTAACCACAACCGTGAAAATCTACTTTTATAGGCAAACTCGGGAAGTAATGCAGCTAAAAAAAACCTACCAAAATTAAAACTTAACACAACCCAAACCCAACCCAACCCACCTAAACCCAAACCCAAACCAAAACCAAAACCCAAACCCAAACCAAAACCCAAACCCAACCCAACCCCAAACCCAAACCCAACCCAAACCCAAACCCAACCCAAACCCAAATCCAAACCCAAACCCAAACCCGGGAAGTAATGCAGCTAAAAAAATCCACCAAAAATTAAAACTTAACCCAACCTAACCACAACCGTGAAAATCTACTTTTATAGTCAAACTCGGGAAGTAATGCAGCTAAAAAAAACCTACCAAAATTAAAACTTAACCCAACCCAACCCACCTAAAACCAAACCCAAACCCAAACCTAAACCAAAATCCAAACCCAACCCAAACCCAAACCAATAATGCAGCTAAAATAAACCACCAAAAATTAAAACTTAACCCAACCTAACCACAACAGTGAAAATATACTTTTATAAGTTCACTCGGGAAGTAATGCAGCTAAAAAAAACCACCAAAAATTAAAACTTAACCCAACCTAACCACAACCGTGACAATATACTTTTATAGGTTCACTCGGGAAGTAATGCAGCTAAAAAAAACCTACCAAAATTAAAACTTAACCCTACCTAACCACAACTGTGAAAATATACATGTATAGGTTTACTCGGGAAGTAATGCAACCTAACTATAACAGTGAAAATCTACTTTCATAGGCAAACTCTGGAAGTAATGCAGCTAAACAAAACCTACCAATATTAAAACTTAACCCAACCTAACCACAACCGTGAAAATCTACTTTTATAGGCAAACTCGGGAATTAATGCAGCTAAAAAAAACCTACCAAAATTAAAACTTAACCCAACCCAAACCCAACCCAACCCACCTAAACCCAAACACAAACCCAAACCCAAACTAAAACCCAAACCCAAACCCAAACCCAAACCCAAACCAATAATGCAGCTAAAAAAAACCACCAAAAATTAAAACTTAACCCAACTTAACCACAACCGTGAAAATCTAATTGTATAGGCAAACTCGGGAAGTAATGTAGCTAAAAAAAACCTACAAAAATTAAAACTTAACCCAACCCAAACCCAACCCAACCCACCTAAACCCAAACACAAACCCAAACCAAAACCCAAACCCAAACCAAAACCCAAACCCAAACCCAAACCAATAATGCAGCTAAAAAAACCACCAACAATTAAAACTTAACCCAACCTAACCATAACAGTGAAAATATACTTTTATAAGTTCACTCGGGAAGTAATGCAGCTAAAAAAAACCACCAACAATTAAAACTTAACCCAACCTAACCACAACCGTGAAAATATACTTTTATAGGATCACTCTGGAATTAATGCAGCTAAAAAAAACCTCCAAAAATTAAAACTTAACCCAACCTAACCTCAACTGTAAAAATAACAATATATAGTAATATATTTGTATAGGCTCACTCGGGAAGTAATGCAGCTAAAAAAAACCTACACAAATTAAAACTTAACCCAACCTAACCAAAACCGTGAAAATAACAATATAAATATGCTTTTATCTGGCTCACTCTGGAAGTAATGCAGCTAAAAATCCACCATAACTTACTATCACGTTCCAGCATAACTTACTATTTTACTTATTTTAATTCTCTATTTAGTAAAGTTAAATTTTTTGAAATCGAATCATTATTGTGGATTTTGATTTTTACATCACCTAATAATTTTGAGAAATTTATTTTTACATGGAGGAGATAGGAAATAATTATTATATTATCGTTAAACCAAATAACCTAAATCTAGTACGTATGATATATGTTAATAATCGTCATAATTGTTATTTTTATAATTATATCTATATATTATCGATTTTTTTACGCGAAACGAATATTATAAATTTAAATTTTTACACGGCGGAGATAGGACATTTTTTTTTATAAACTCGAAATTTTAATTAAACGAAATCTAGTATTATTAGGTTTCGGGTGATATTAGTATCGGGCGAAAAAAATGCGTATATAACGTATTTTAAGTCGTCCGTATACGCGATATAGACTTTCTACCTATCTCCGCCATAGAGAATCGAGAGATCAATTGATCCCTTTCATCTACGAATATCATATTTATAAATAGAATAAATATATAAATATATAAATATAGTACGTATAGTATATATTACTCGTTTACTAATTATATCGTAATTATATCGTAATATTATTACTAATTTAGTATCTATATAGTATAGATTTAATATAACGCGAAAAAAATGCGTATATAACGTATTTTATAACGCCCGTATACGCGCTATAAGATCGCCCGTAGAATTTTTACGTTAACGAAAATATTTCGTCAATTTTTTTTTAACGTCGGAGATAGGAAAAAAAAATTTATAATCTCGAAATTTAACTTTAACGAAATCTAGTATTATTGGAGTCGAAATATTAATAGTATCTGTCGAAAAAAATGCGTATATAACGTATTTTATGTCGTCCGTATACGCGATATAAGATCGCCCGTAGAATTTGTACGTTAACGAAAATATTTCGTAATTTTTTTTTTAACGGCGGAGATAGGACATTTTTTTTTATAAACTCGAAATTTAAATTTAACGAAATCTAGTATTATTAGGGTTCGAGTAATATTAGTAACAGGCGAAAAAATGTCGTATATAACGTATTTTATGTCGTCCGTATACGCGATATAGAGATTTTTACCTATCTCCGCCATAGAGAATCGAGAGAACAATTGAATGCCTAGATCGATGAATAGAGATTATTTAAATATATAAATATATAAATATACCATATAAAGTGACATTATAATATTATTACTCGTTTACTAAGTATATAGTAATTATATAATAATATTTTAATTAATTTATTATCTATATAGTATACTTTTAATATATCGCAAAAAAAGTGCGTATATAACGTATTTTATAACGTCCGTATACGCGCTATAAGATCGCCCGTAGAATTTTTACGTTAACGAAAATATTTCGTAATTTTTTTTTTAATGACGGAGATAGGACATTTTTTTTTATAAACTCGAAATTTAAATTTAACGAAATCTAGTATTATTAGGGTTCGAATAATATTAGTATCGGGCGAAAAAAATGCGTATATAACGTATTTTATGTCGTCCGTATACGCGATACAAACTTTTTACCCATCTCCGCCATAGAGAATCGAGAGAACAATAGATCCATTTCATCGATGAATAGAATATTTCGAAATATATAACTACGTAAATGAGGTATATAATTATAAGCGAATAATATATACTACTCGTGTACTAAGAATTTAGTGGATATATACTAATATTTTCGGTGATTTATTATCTAGAGATTATGAAGTTAGTATAACGCGAAAAATTTGTGCCGAGAGAGATTCGCTTCGCTCGTAGAAGGTCGGGTTGGCTCGCTTCGCTCGCCGGTCATACGACGAAGACGGCGAAGACGACGATTAAGCCAAATAATGTATATAGGGATAATCTTTTATTAACAGTTAAATCTACATGTAAACTAGACCCAATTCCATTATGTTTATTACATTCTCTTTCATCCCTTCTTTCTCCATTCTACAAAAAAAATATCGATCGCTCACTAACTGCAGGTATCTTCCCATCCCACATGAAATATGCCCATGTAATTCCCATCCCTAAAAACCAATCCATTGATAGGTCAACTCTTTCTAATTATCGTCCCATATCCAACCTTTCTTTCATATCTAAGACAATTGAAAGAATAATTTCTAAACAACTTAGAACATACATCAATAATAATAACATACTGCATAAATTACAAAGTGCTTATACAACGGACAAGAGCACTGAAACTTCACTACTCCATACTTTAAACAATATACTACTATTTCCAAAAAATACTCCCACCATACTGATTCTACTTGACTTGTCGTCGGCTTTCGATACGTTAGACCATAATATTCTTATTCGAAGATTAGAGAACATTGGTATTAAAGATTCTGTCCTTAGTTGGTTTACATCCTACCTAATTAACAGATCCTTTTCTATATGTATAGATAACGCCATAACAGAACCCCGCCACACAACTCATGGTGTACCCCAAGGTTCTGTTTTAGGTCCAATTCTCTTTAATATATATATTTCCCCTTTACTTTACTTACTTGACGAATACCCCGATATACACTTTCACTCATATGCGGATGACTTACAGCTATACTGTAATTTACCTGACCCAATTAATAACATAAATACTATAAATAAATGCATTAATGACATTAGTAAATGGCTTTCAAATAACTCCCTACTATTGAATAGCCTTAAAACAAAAGCTTTATTAATAAATACATCCCCAGGACATCATTCCATACCACCTATTATTATTAATAATCATATTATAGAATACTCTAACCAAGCTAAAAACCTCGGCCTCACACTTGACCAAAAGTTGTCTTATCTACCACATATAACTAATATATCGAAGTCCATTAATTACACCTTACATACGATCCGACTTATTAGACCTTCTATAACTACTGAACTTGCCAAACTACTAGTTACTTCCTTAATACTGCCCCGACTTGACTACTGTAACTCTACTTTAAATTCACTCCCAGCACATACTATCAAAATGCTCACTAAATTACAATATAGAGCCATCAGAACCATTTGCAGGATAAAAAAATACTCAAGACAACATATCACACCTTATATGAAATCCATTCACTGGCTACCCATCCCTTACCGCATACAATACAAATTACTCCTACTGACCCACCATGCCACCCATAATAATAAACCTGACTATCTTACTGAACTACTTACGAACTACAAGTCATCCCGACCACAACGAACAATACATAAATATAAACTAAATATACCAATAACTTTATCACTAAATAAAAAACAGGAATCTTCTTTTTCTATAATATCACCTAAACTATGGAAATAACTACCTCACTCAATTAGATCTATAGTTTCTGACCACACCTTTAAAGTCAAATTGAAAACACATCTATTTAATATAGCTTATAATAATTAATATACGATACACCGCCGAAAACTCATTACTGATGTTGATCGCAGTGTCTAAACAAATTGGTTACAAGGTTACAAGGTTACAACAAAAACCCAACAACCCGGCGTTGCTAGGTTTTTGATTATTTGCCTATCTATTATTAATTATAGCTATTCCTAATTATGCATAACTAATCTTTAATTTTGTTTCTAACTAATATTTAATAATTCTAACTGTATCCGATGTAGAGCTAGCGTTGTTCATTTTTAAGATTTATTCGTAAAATATTTTGTAAAAATACAAAAAATAATTTAAAATATTATAAAATATATTTTTAAAAAGTGTCTAAAAATATTTTATTAAATATAAAAATATTTCAATATATTAGTATCCATACCCGACCCGGCGTTGCTAAGTTTTTGATTGTTTGACTATTTATTATTTATTAATTAGAGCTATTCCTGATTCTACATTTCTAGTATATACAATTAAATATAGTTTATCTAAAATACAAACAAATGTAGAAACATATTTTTTTTAATATTTAAAAAATTAGTGACAAAATATTTCAAAAAATACAACAAATATTTAAAATATTCCAAAATATGTTGAAAACCTAAACCCAAATCGGCCTTGCTCATTTTTTTATTATTTGCCTATCTATCATTTATTACTTATAACTATTCCTGATTTGGAATTTCTTACCATACCCAACTCTGCTTTACTCGTTGTTTGATAGTTTGCCTATATATTATTTATTAATTATGGCTATTCATGATTAGGCCTTTCATATACAATAACATACATTTTCTCTAAAAAAAATTCAAACAAATTTAGACAAATAATCGTTTTTAATATCTCAAAAATTAGTGGAAAAATTTTTCACAAATATTAAAAAAAATATAACACATATTTCCAATATTACAAAATATTACTTAACTAATATCGAAAACCCAAACCGCACTCTGCGTTGCTCGATTTTTGATTGATTGCCTATCTATTATTTATTTATTATAGCTATTCCTGATTCTGTATTCTTAGTATATAACAAATATTTTTAAATATTACAAAATATATTTTTTATAAATGTTCTAAAAATATTTTAAAAAGTATAATATTTATATAATTATTATATAATTATAATATTTTAATTATATCTTAAAATAATAATATTTCAACGATTAGTTGAAAAATATAAAAACATATTTCAAATAATATTTTTTAAAATATAAATAATATTACAAAATATATTTCAAAAATATTTCAAAAATGTTTAAAAATATTTCAAAAAAATCCCAACTTTTCCTATATTGGTCAGAAATGCTGATAATTTTGTTATTTCTATAAATATTTATATAGCTATATATATAATAAATATATTCTGTTAATTTCATTATAAAATATTCATTATTGAATGAGTTATGTTATAATATGTATTATAAATAAATTGAAACATTCATAATTTCTATCTACAACATTTACAATTTTCATTAAATTTTGTGCACAATTGTTAATATAACTTTTTTTTTAGTGAAAATTAAAAAAAATGATAAAAAATAAAAAAAATATGACTTCTATTATAGAATTTGATAAGCATTCCAAAGATACACATTTTATTATAATAGCATCAATATATAAAATCTCATTCTAGTACCTATATCCCATTTTTTTTGCCGAATACCTTTATAGTTATTATTTATATCAGTAAGATTAGCCGATTATATCTATGGGTATATATCGTTTAGTAAATGGTTTGGGGTTATACAATATAAAAAGGTGTATTATTATGAAGGTTCGTGGTTAAAGAAGTATAATAAAAATGAATACAAATTTGAAAATTAATTATTTATAATGTAATTGTCATGTGATTTAAATATAGGTATTTTTTCTATATAAATATATTTATATACCTTTTTAAAAGCTCGGACGCATGTCGAATACTACATATACAAAATATGCCATTATGAAAGAAATACTGCAAACATTAAACACGAGTATTCATTATAAAGTGTGCCTCCCGCCATGTTTCCCCAATATTGTTAGTAAACAAAAATGTTAATTCTAAATCACTGATATATCAGCTCTTTTTTTAAAACTAATTTTCTATATTAGAAGCTCCATAACTTTTGAACTACTAGATCAAACTGCATTACATTTTCAGAATTTATATAAAATATGATACTCATCAGATTTAAGTTATATATCATATAACTCATAATACTAAAATATATTTCTTAACTATATAATAAATTTAAATGGTAATATGTAGGTCCCTTTCTCTAGATCGTATAGTAATCATACAATTTTAAATGTTTATTATATATATATATATATATATATATATATATATATATATATATATATATATATATATATATATATATATATTCTATATATACTATATATATATATATATATATATATATAGTTCTAAATATAATATACAAATACACAAAAATAGGTTAGAATGTGATGTATTTCTAAAGATATGATGCTTTTAGTAAATCATACATCTGCTATGTTCACCTTGTAAATAGTGTACATATGGGGCGCCTTCCTGGAATATTGCCATGGGACAGCCATTTTGTTGAATGTATAGTCATTGCCGATGTATAGTGATTGTTTCTAAAAATGTATTTATTGAATTTAAAACATGTTATTATATAACATTTATTTTTATATACATTTTATTTTTGTTATATAAAAAGGACATTTTATCTATAATCCTAGAGACAACAAAAAATTAAAAAATGTATTTACATGTATAACATATAATAGACATACTTTTTTTTTCTTCACCAATTATATAAAATCCAATACATAATAATTATATTTTTGAATGCCTATCTAGAATTGTGCAAAGATATGTTATATATATAACCTAAAATAGTAGATCGCTTTAGTACTTTTATCAAAACACTCATTTATATATGCAAATATAGCAAAAAAAATGTTTATATATAAATTATAAAGTAATAACATTATGCATTCAGCTAATATAAATGTTATTTTTATAAACTTTATATATTAGATATTCAATATTATATAATAATTTGTTGTTAGGAATCTAGATTTAAAAATAAATAATTTATTATATGTGTGCTATAAAAGATGATTTTTATATTTCTAAACTGATTTCATAGATAATGTTTTCACAGTTACTAAATAACATATCACCAATCAATATTACATATTACAATTTGTTTCGATTAAAACCAATTTATCTATTGGGATATCCTTAATAAATTTAAATTAACATATATATTAATTGTATAATAGGTATTATCAGAGCTGGGCACGATACTCAAAAAATATATAATAGATACAATTACAATTACACACTTTTTCTTATAATAGATACTACTACAATTACTTTAAAAAAAATCATAGTAGATACAATTACAAATACATAATTTTCTTAATAGATACATCTTAGTAGATAAAAATACATTATAATTATATCCAATATATATATAGCTATATAATATACTATACAGATATATCTTATATCATAAATGCTAAAAACTGTAGAGCTTATAACTCATTTATCAATGTTGGATCTTATCATCGTATTATATCAGTAAATATAAGACTGAGTCTTAGAACTAATAACAAGAAGTCTAGTAAAATCAAACATTACGATTGGACAAGATTAAAGACAGACATAGAAACCCGAGACACCTTTATTACTAAAGTGAAAACTAAATCCAAAGCTCTACATGACACCACAGCTTCGCTATCTGCTAGCAAAAGGTATACTCACTTTGAAACTGTATGTAAGGAAACTGCTGCTAAAGTAATCCCATTGAAACCTAAGTTGAAAAAATGAATACCCTGGGAAACAGATAATATCTGTAAAAACTGTAAAATACTACACGAAGCAGCGCGACATAAATAAAATCAACCGACACCATAAAATGTCAGACATTTCAACGAAGCTCAAAAGTAGCTTGTATAATCGTATGAGAAGGAACAAAAATATTGCGTTCAGAATAAAATAAGTGAAATTCAAAATGCGATGTGTAACAAAAAATAGTGAAAAGTAAATAGTGAAAAGAACGAATTCAACTGTGGAACGACCATTTCAAGGAACTACTTGGTAAACCATAAATTCCCACTCCAAACGATGAAAGTACATTGACTATACAAAATGAACCAGATATAAAAAAAGGTATTTTACAATAGATGAATTAAAGATAACTACGAAAATCATATATAATGAAAAAGCTGTTGGCTTAGATGAAATACCAGCTCAAGTATAGAAACTAGGAGAATTTCAAGAAATCTTACTAAACTAGTTCAATAGTGTATATTCTCAAGAACCAATAGACATATGAACGATGCATACTACCTTTCCCTAAAAAAAGTAGTTATTTTTATCACAACAAAACTACCGGGGAATCACACCTACTCCAATTTACATCCCGGTTTCACTCTTGCAAAAGAAAAAGCAATAGATACCCTGATGTATACATTACCGATATATTAACTATGCTGACGATATAGCTGTAATAATTAATAGTCTGATAGATGCAAATAAACTACTAAACACATTTGAAGATGCGGCTAAAGATATCGGTTTACATATAAAATCAGACAAGACGGAATACATGTATTTAAATCACGAAAACCAGATAAACATGAAAAGCCTATCAGGCCATGATATAAAACGTGTAGAATAGTTCAAATATCTAGGTAGTTATATTGGGTCAACTCAACATGCCGTAAGCATAAGAATCAGAAGTGCATGGGCAGCCTTAAATAGCCTGAATATAATCTGGAAATCCAACCTTTCAAGTAAACTCAACAGAAACTTCTTTAGATCTACAGTTGAGAATGTTCTTGTATATAGCTCTATCACTTGGACTCTAACTTCAACATCAGAGAAAAAAGTTGACTAAGCCTATACACGCTTACATGCTGCGTGCTGCACTAAACAAGTCATGTATATACCAACGTTACAAATAAGGAGTTGTACGGCAAAATTCCAAGAATAAAAGATATATACGCGAACAACGGTCACTGTGGTTCTACAGTCACTGCTGAGAAACAGAAGCGATGTAGTGAGTAAAGTATTACTCTGGAATCCACAACACTGACGACGCTCTTGAGGAAGGTATATGAGAACATATTTAGACAAATTAAGTCATAATTAAGATATGACATGATGTGCACAAATGATGAATTACCGATAGCGATGAATGATAGAGAGGAATGGGGTAACGTGTAATGAACTGCAGAGCAAGCTATATATTTGTATATTATAAAGATAAATATTGCATTTTTTAAATTATTATTATTATGATTTATTTAAATTTGTTATGAATTTATTAGAAAGTAGTTAATTATAAATCAATTATATAAAATATATTATCAAAATAATTTCTTTTTTTCTATAAATGTATATAATCGTTTTTGAGAATAAATCACTATATTTATATATCATAATTTTTAACAATGAATTGATTTCAATATTTACAAAAGATATTTTATTAAACATATATTGATGATTTATATATATATTAAAATTAATTTATAATATGATATTATAAAATACATATAATATCAAATGATATATTATTTAATTAAATGTATTTGTATTTGTTTACATAATTTTCTTAGTAGATACGTATCGTAGATACTATTTATGACTAATAGATACGATTAAAAATACTTTTGTAATTGTTATAATAGATATAAATACAAATACAAATACAAATGTATCTACGATACTGATTTTTTGCCTTAATAGATACTGAATCAGCGATACTGCCCAGCCTTGGGTATTATATATTGTATCAACAAAATCAAAAAACCAAAAAAAAATATTATAAAAATAAATTGAAAAAAAGGTTGTAAAAACATGCAAACCTGCCTACAAGAATAATGTTAATGATATAGTGAATGATAGTAATAATATTTATGTTCATAATTATTATTATCAGTGTAAGCAAATAGTATACATTACTATAGATTGTGTAACTAACATAGATCATGCAGTAACCATGCAGTAACCAAGGAGTAACCGGTGTAAACAATCAACAGATTCGTAAGAGATTCGCCTCCATATTTTGTAGCGATGAACTTTGGTGAAGAGGTCAAAGTTCACGATTACAGTTCAGCAGCAGGAGTTCAGTTTGCAGATGTGGTGGCACATGCTCGATATGATGAAGGAGACACTACGTACATCGACTACGAAGGTCATGTCCTCCCTATCTCCCATTCTATTCCACCCTATCTTTACCTCTCCCCCATTCTATTCCACCCTATCTTTACCTATCTCCCATTCAATTCCTCCCTATCTTTACCTATCTCCCATTCTATTCCTCCCTATCTTTACCTATCTCCCATTCTATTCCTCCCTATCTTTACCTATCCCCCATTCTATTCCTCCCTATATTTACCTATCTCCCATTCTATTCCTCCCTATCTCTGCTCTCTCCCCCATTCTATTCCTCCATATCATTACCTCTATCCCATTTTATTCATCCATATCTTTCTCTCTTTCCCATTATATTATTCTCTAAGTCATTTAAATATCTCAAATCTAATGCCATACAATAATTTCTCAATAAAGATAAATCAGTATATATTGGTGTTTCATAAGTTGTGATATGTATATTGTATACAACTTATAGGATTATATGTTTGAAATTTAGTATAATCTATGTATAATGTCATATATAGATGTTATATTTAGAAATTTAATATCAGAAGTATTATGCCGTATTATGATTTTAATATCAAATACTATTTAAATTTAAGAAGTTTATCATTACAAAAGAGTTTGAAGAATGTGTATGTATATTAGTAGTAGTAACATTCATTGATTAATTATAATTGATTATTAAATATTTGAATTATTAGTAATCTAGTTTAGTTAGTTAAATATTTTTAATAAAATATAGTTTAAAATGAAACAAAATACATTTGTTATGTTTAATTTTAAAAATGTATGTAATTTATCATATAGTTATTTGATAGTTATATTTATATATATATATATATATATTTCTATGTTAAAATATAAACATAAATACGTTTATTCTATAGGCGAGAATCCAGTGAAAATAAATTTAGAAAACTTAAAACTTAAACCAGGAGAAGGGCTCGTTTTTAAATTAATATTCGACCTTGACCCCAATTCAAATTTATATTAAAATTAATAATTACATTGTTTGGATTTCCTTTAATAATGTATTTTCCATCATTGTTTATAATACTCTTTACATATCTTGCATTCGTTTACAATTGTTTTGTTTTTTAATTATTAGCTAAATATTAGCTACACTTTATTTGCAATACTTATTTATTTAAATATTATCTTATATTTCGAAACTAAATTTGTAATCAAATTTCTTAATTTTTATTGGTTTCTTTTATAAATATATTTTATATTAAATTGATGTATATATATATATTAATAATTCACTCTTATTAATATTATTATAATGTCAGATTATTAATAAATTGATAATTATCCTTGCCAATTAAAGAGAATATATTGTATTAATCAAGATAATATAATTAAATGAATAAATTCTGTTATGAAATTAAGTTGTCTTAATATATAGTTTATTTTACAACTTAAGGGGATCTCACACGACGCACGCCTCACCATGTATAGAGATAGCAAATAATGGGTCTATAGAAAACAGTGCGCGCAGAATTCTACTCATTAAATTGAGCTAATTTTGTTTGTATTCTATTCATTAAATGTATACACATGCAGCTATAGAAAGGAATTTTTACATTATATACTATATATATATGTGCATAAACATTTTACTTTGTTAATTTACGGAAATTTAGAAAATTTCTACTATAGGAGTATTCATATATATGTTATTTATATAATGCAATAAAAATTAGTAGAATACATATACTAGATTTTGATAAACGCTCTTTTATACACACATACCTAGCGCGAAATAATTAGTCTGAGAAAACAGCATTTGAAAGTTGAAAGTATGAATATCTATTGATAATATAAAATTGAATAAATAAAAACAAGAATAACTAGTTACGAATAAAATTATTTATATTATATTAATAAATAGGTATCTATAAAGAAAAGTAAGATAATGCATGTAAATGGTAGTAAATAGATAAATAGTAATGTAAATATAAATAAATTGATAAATAGTAATGTAAAAATAATATGTATAAATAATATGAAAGATAAAATAAAAATGTTTATACAACTAAAATAACTAATAATATGAAGACTAAAAATAAAAATAATATATACTAAGTATTTACATGAATATAGGTAAGATATATATAAATAATTTAAATAAAAGTAAGTAGTTTGGTAGTTGTAATAATGAAATATAATAATATACCATAATAGAAAATAAAATATTTCAAAGATGTCAACAAAGCAAATATAGCTTTTTAATGTATCTTTTCTGCTCTCTAATAGGTCACTGGGATCACATGATATATTATTTATATATACAAGGATATAGAATAATAAAATGTAAACAATCTGGTTTAAATCTCAATTTATAACTTATAAAATACACTAATCAGGGATAATAAATTAATAATAAACATATTGATTGTTATTGTTGTTATTTTTATTTGGTGGAGTCCTTTCATCCCATCCAGGAACTTAGATGAAGTTTTCACTTATAACCATATATGGCTCTAATGTCCCTTCGAAGCCGCTATCATGTTAAGGCATCCATGGTTTTAACGAGAGCCGGTCATTTATGTATACACAATTATATAAGATCACTTCTAAATAATATTTTAAGACCCATTTTATAAAATTAATTAATGGTCCGGACGAGGGTCGAACCCGTGTCCTACTGCTTGTGTGTCTGACGCCTTAGTCACTGAGCCACACAGGCAGTATTAATGATTGATACATTTATTTTTGAATAGTATGGTCTAAAAACTCTATTTTATGTTATTTCTAGATTTAATTCATATCTGATATTTATACAGATATGAAATAAAACACACTACATTTATTAATATTATGGAATAAAAAATAAATACAAAATATTTTTTTTTTTATCATTTTGAACACTGGGACATCCCCTTAAGAGGAGTAATAAGTAAAATGGGTTCCAGGTCTACTATTGAATACCTCATATGGTTGTACACCCACCTTTAATTATCAAATGCAAATTGCAACCTGTTCTATTTTGAATGTGGATCAAAAGTCAAACATAATTCACTTATGTTCACCATGTAAATTATTGTCATCATATGTGTTGCCACTGGCAACTTGCCAGATCTTAAGAGTAAGATTTAATATATAAATTATTCTAATTTATATATATATATAAATTAAATTTATTATTCCCTACTATTATAGATTGTTGTTAATTCTATAAAATAAATTTCACGATTTGTTGTCTGATCTATTTAAACAAATATATAAATATTTAATAATTAGTAATGTTAACATAATTAGGAATACCCATATTTAAAAAATTGATTTCCGAAAATGTTCTTATTTGTCATCTATTAAATTTAAAATGAATTATAACAGCCCAGTTTATTTTATTATACAATTAACTTATAATTTTATATTTATATATTTTACAATTAAATTATTGTTGGTAAGATATATTACAATTCTATAAAATACATTATTATACATTAAGGGTAGGCGCAACCTTTGAAATTGAGTTTCATATGTATTTTTATATAAAAATTACGTTATCTTCCTTTGTTATCTTCCATTGTCAAAATAGCCTGATTAAAGCAATCTCCTTGTTCTTCACTATAATGATATATATAGTCAACACAGTTATCAGGAAAGATATTCACTGATAAAATAAATCGTTATGGACATACGTACTCAGATATCTGTAGAAGCAAGTCTTCCACAATATTTACATATTCTATACATCTACGATTTTCTCGAAAATGTATAATAATGGACATTAATGCTAGTTAGCTCTTAATTTAATTTCTCATTGAATAGAATAGGCTCAACATCTCAACATCATGATCTCATAAACAGTGAACGCATGGATATTTTGTGTATAATGCTTGTCGTCATAAAAGTATCGATATAACCTTTATCTCCACATATATTCCAAATTCCAAAATTTATATAATATGAAAAAATAATGATATCTGGAGCTTTTTAATATTTCGTCTAAGTATTTTATATATATATAGGTTTATCTATTTTTGTATATATATATATATTTATATATTTATTTTTAAATTAATCCACTAATACAATTTGTATTTTATAATTTTAAAATTAACTTTTTTAAATTTATATATACTTCTTATAATATATAATAAATTTAGATTCTAATGCATTTATTCTTTTCTCTAGGGTTTCATTTAATGTTCATGTAATAGAATAGAGTTTATCAGAGATTTGTTGATAAGTGTATCTTGGTACGTTACGTCGAGATGCTACTGCTCTTCCATATTGTACTTTTCATGTTTACCAGGATCGAATCTTATTTGTATCTCCTTTTCACTTTTTACGTCTTTTGTCAATGTAGCTCCCATATATGTGAATTTGTCGACAGTTTCTAGTATTTCACCGATCATAGTTATAACGTTTGCATGGCTGTTTGAGAATTCATTTACCATGATCTTACTCTTTTCCTTCTTGACTCACTTTCATACCGTATGCCACTGAGCAGTTATATAATTTGTCTGTGAGCTGTTGTAATTCTGGAATTGATCCTGCCAATAAATCTATGTCATCTGAAAACATTAGGTTACAAATATTATATTCTCCTACAGCTATGGTTGAAGTGTGGTTGTTTAGAGTGTCTTGCATAATTGTTTCCAAGAAAATATTGAATAAAGTTGGCGACAGGAGGCAACCTTGTTGTACTCCTACCTGTGTCCGAAAGAAGTCTCCTCTTGTATCGTTAACTATCACTGCACTGCTCGTCTTTTTATATAGATGTTCTATGTTTGATAAGGTGTTCGTCAATATTACAATTTCTCATTGTATTCCATAGTCCATTATGTCATACACGCTCAAACGCCTTTTTGAAGTCAATACAATTTTGACAGAGTTTCTTTCCATTTGCAATGTATTTTTCCGCCATAATTCTACAGTTTAAGATTTGTTCCATCGTACTTCTTATTTGTCCTAAATCCAGCTTGTTCTTCTGCTAGAATACTTTCCACCATCGGATTTAAGCGATTTAGAATTAGCCTTAATAATATCTTGCTTGCGTGTGATATCAGACTAACAGTTCGGTAGTTTTCGCACTTCTTAAGGTTTCCCTTCTTCGGAATTGGTATAATTAGTCATTTTGTCCAAAGATCTGGCCATTCCTTTGTATACCATATTTTTGTGGCAAAGTTCAGTGATTGTGTCTATCAGTTAGGTTCCACCGTTGATAAACAGTTCCCCCGGAATATTGTCGACTCCTGTAGCTTTATATTTTTTGAGATTTTTAATATCATTTTCCACTTCTGACTTTAAAATTGGTTATCATATTATTCTACTTCTCGATTAATAAGTGTGTTTTGGTCCGGATTTATTGGGTGATTATAAAGTTCATTACATTATTCTGTCCATCTTTTTACCATTTCAGTATCATCCGAGATAATATCTCCATATTTATTTTCAATCATTCTAGTTTTCGTTTGGAGTGTATACCATATCGTATATCCTGGTCTATAGATATTATTACGGCATTATTTATGTATCCATTATTCTTTAGTTTATTTAATACCTTTCCTTATTATCGAGTTAATCTTCATATACTATTGTTCGTTCTCCATTGAAGTGTTCTTTATAGATTTTAATCTACTATTTTCATCGCATAAGTCAAGAAGTACGTTTGTCATCCGAGAATACTTCTTAGTTCTCACTTTTCCCAGTACTTTTTCAGCTGCTTTTTTCATAAATTTATCTCATTATAACTTGCGTTGGTGGTGCGGCTTTGTATATCCATTTGGTTTAGCTTAACCATAATGTCCTGTTGAAAGCTACTTTTAGTTTGTTGGTTTGAAAGTTTCTCTACATCGAGGTTGAACCTCATTGATTTTGTGTACGTCTTCGTTTCAGTTTTAGTTTTATATTGCATAAAACCATATCGTGTTCGCTATATATATATATCAACCCAGAATATGTTCTAGTTGTTGCTTTATTTATACTCGACTTGAAACGTTGCGGTGTCAGGATATAATCAATTTGATTATGCGTGTTGCCATCTGGTGAGTACTTTTCCTCGAGTTTTTGTGCATGTAACGTATTTGAGAGCAAGAGTTTATGTTTTTGGGCAAATTATACCAACCTGTATATTCTTTGATTATTATTGCCCAGTCCATATCTTTCCGTTGCTTTAGACCATATTTTATGACCGTCGCCGTCAACTTTTGTATTCCAGTCTCCTTGAATTATCATAAAGTCCTTTTTAGATATTCTTGCAGTTGTATCTTCTATTTGCTCATAACATTCTTCAATTATGTCATCCTCATAGTCAGCTTTTAGCGCATATACTTGAATGATTGACATATTCATTGGAGTTGCTGCTATCTTTATATATATATTATTCGACTTGATATGTGTTCAACATTAATTAATTATTTCACAAGTTCCTTCTTAACTATAAAAGCTACACCTTGTTGGTGTTTATCTTTACGCCCACTGTATCACATTACCATTATCAGTTACTTTTTCACCGGTAAATGTCTCTAGTTCTTCTATATTTCACATGGTTGTAGGGTACGAACATTCCATGTTCCTATCATTGTAATATTATGTATTGTTCTTAATTTGCTCTGTTGTTTTATTCCAGTAGCTAACATAATAAACGAATGCATTATATAAAGAAGTAATCAAAGAGAATATCTGTTATGATTATGATGATATTTTCGGTAAGGAGATCTAATTTGGTACAATTAATTAAAAAAGTACATGAATCATGTGATCTTCATAAAATAGAAAATAAAGTCGAGAGAATGCACAATAGTATGGGTAGGACAATTGACTAATTGATTCATATCTAGGGAATCAGTAAGATACTTGAATCAGGATATTGGGTTTAGTAAAATGGTAATTTAAATTAGCAAGGATAGTGGTCTAATGTTTAGTGGAGATTGGAATATTAAAAATAAGATTGTTAAATTCATTAAAGAACAGTATATAATTAGGTTTGGAGGTATATAAATAATTTTAAATGTCATGTTCATCATGGATAATGAAAAGGAAGACTATCACTATACGAACAAGATGGATGAGAGAAAGTAGGAATAGGTTAATCACGATGTATAATAACTCATAAACCTCCTCCACGCCCGTGAGACTCACGGCGTGAGTGGGTGAAACATAGTGTGTAGCCTATATCAAGGAAAAAGGAGACTATATCAGTGTTATCAGGTGAGATCCATATTCTGTGAGGGCAATTAGCACGAGGGAAGATGATTTAAGATGATAGCCACTCCTAATGTATGTCATGTGGAAGTAAAAGTATTAGCTGGTAAGTCATGTAGAGAGTGTGTATACCTATATATATATAGGAGATAAAGTAGTAGTTGGAGATAAAGCAGAAATAGGTATTGGTTGGAATTCGGGAACACAAATACAGGAATTTGTATTAGATAAATATGTACTAGGTAGTGGAACTGATGTAGAGAAGTTCACATTTGAGGTGGTAGTAAGAAGTAGGGGAATTAGTATGTGATGAAGGATTACTAGGTGGAGGAACAAAGATATATGGGGTTGGTATTCGAGGAAGGATTGTTTGGTGGGGATTCGGAACAAGAATAATTAATATTTACGGAAATATTACTAGATGAGGGAACGGAAGATAGAAATTTAATGTAGGAAGATTCCCAGTCAAAAAAAAGAGAGTTGAAGGTTTGGTAATATGAGGAAGTGATCATTTAATAGTATTATATATAAGGCATAGTTAAAATTCATTAGTATATGTATTACATATATGTTTAGTATTTATAGAGGTAAGTTTCAATACATATATTATAATAATATATATATAAGCAAAAATTAAAAAAAAATAAAGACAAGAAGAAAAAACATATATATAGGTACTTGGAACGTATGTATACGTAAAGTATACTTTAACGTACTTAACTAGAAGAACTTACTCACGAACTAGATCGATATATGTGTACTGTTGTAGTACTAAGTGAAGTACGCAGAACAGAAGTGAATGAAATACAAAACACAGAAGGTCACAAACTTTACTACATTGGAAATGACAACAAACACATTAATGATGTTGGATTTTTGATAAACAGTGAAGTAACACGCATGGTTATGTGCTTCACTCCGATAAATGAGAGAATAGCAATAATACAGACTGCATGCAATCCCTTTTAACATATCAATTATTCAAGTATATGCACCGACAACAGATAATACAGATGAAGAAACTGAAATATTCTACTATGTATTGCAATACTCAATCTCAAAAATTTCAAAGAAAGATATAATGGTGATATAAGGTGATATGAATGCAAAAATTGGTAAGGAGCACATAAGAATTGTGGATCAACTTCTGGAATATTTTGCAATTCAGTAACAAACGAGAGAGGATATAGACTTCTGGAATTCGCAAAAAAAAACGAGTTAAAAATTGTTAATACATTTGTCCCGCACAAAAAATCAAGAATACAAACATGGCATAGTCATGGAGGAATATACCATAATCAAATCGATTATATTTTAGTGAGTAAAAGTTTTTCCACAAGTTTGAATATAAATAATACTATATCATTCCGTGGAGCAGACATAGGTAGTTATCATGACATTCTGATGATGACTTTTTTTCTATACCTGAAAAATCCTAAAAAAAATAAATTTACTCGAAATAAATTAGATCTTGAAAAGCTGAAAAATCCAGAGACCAACACATATTTGAAAAAAAAATAAATGAAAAACTGACGGAACAAAAATTAACAGAAATAGAAAATACAGAAGAAATATTACAAAAACTAAATAGAACTATGACAGATATAGCAACTGCAATCCTAGGAGAACACAGAGAAAAGAAAACAAAATGGATAACAAATGAACTGATGGATATGTGTGACTTGAGAAGAGAACTGGAAAAGACTAAATTTGAACCAGGAAGTACGTACAAACAAATTAATACCAACATAAAGAAAGAGATGAAAATAGCTAAAGTAAACTGGATTAATAAAAATGTACTGATATTCGAGAATGTGTAATTAGAAATAATACCAAGAAAAAGCCTACCAAATTGTCTATGATCTAACTAAAAAGAAGAACAAAATAACAGTTAATGTACATGATAAAGATGACAAGTGCATAACAGATAAAACAGAAGTTCTGAAATGTAGGACAAAATATTGTTCTGAACTGTATACATATAACGCAGAAGGAGATATATCAGTATTAACAGTAAATGAACTATCAAACCATGATAATTTTCCTATATTGGAGAGTGACATTGAGGCTGCTATCCAGGCAATAAATATGGGAAAGTCAGCTGGTATTGACAATAGACCGGCCGAATTAATTAAAGCTGGAGGAAATATAGTGATTCAAATACTGTTAGATATATGTAACAAAATATGGGAAACTGGAATTTGGCCATGATACACGATAACATTAATTATATAAAATGGAAGCAAACAGAAATGTGAAAATTACAGGACAGTAAGCCTTATATCACACTCTAGTAAAATAATGCTAAAGATAATCATGAACAGATTGCAACATTACACGGAAGAGTTCATTTCTGAAGAACAAGCTGGATTTCGAACAGGTACAAGCGAACATATATTTAACTTAAGAGTCATCTCAGAGAAATATTCTCAGCATAGTAAACCATTATTTCAAGTTTTCATCGATTTCAAAAAGCGTTTGATAGAATTTGGCATAACGCGCTATGGTCGGCAATGAATATATTTAACATCAATTTAAAAGTAATATAATCTATACAACATCTATACAATAAACCTCAAATTACTTTGACGGGAAAATTGGAGAATGGTTCAGAACAATAACTGGAGTTAGGCAAGGATGTCTACTTTCACCCACACTATTCAATATTTGGTTGAACAAATAATGAACGATGCTTTAGATAATCATGTAGGTTCAGTAAATATTGGTGGTAAAATAATCGCAAATTTAAGATTCGCAGATGACATCGATGGATTAGCAGGTAGTGAATCTGAATTAGTCAATCTTATTAAAATAATCGACAATACAGCACGTGCATATGGAATGTAAATAAACTCTACGAAAACACAAATAATGGCAAATTCTGAAGGTATACCTAGTTATACCTACCTAACTATAGTTTCACATCAGAAATAAAAATAAATAACGAGCCACTAAAAGTAGTTGACAGTTTTAAATACTTAGGAGCAATCATCAACGATAAAGGTTCAAAGGCTGAAATATTATCTAGAACCGGACAGTCGAGTAGGTAACCCTACAGCTCTATCTAGACTAAATGTTATATGGTACGATAAATCACTCAAACTTAAACTGAAAATCCGACTCATGCAGTCACTAGTCAACTCAATATTCTTATATGCGTGTGAGACATGGACAATAACGAAGGAACTGCAAAGAAAAATAAAAACATTAGAAATGCGGTGATTAAGACGACTATTGAACATATCATACAAAGATAGAATTACTAACATTGAAGTATGCAATAGAGTTACCAAATAAATCGGTACACATTCAGAGCTATAAGCAATGGTCAAGGCGAAGAAATTGAGATGGTTTGGTCATGTGACAAGATCAAATTCCATGTCCAAAACAATTCTTCAGGGTTCTACTGAAGGTAAGAGAAGACGAGGTAGGCCAAAAAATACAATGTCAAGACAATATCGTGAAATGGACTGGTCTTGATATAAATAAAGCGATGAGAGCTACATAAAATAGAGAGGATGGACACAAATTGTGATGAAATCAACTGCGCCCCTACGGCATCCAAATGCTATGGGATAGGTACAAAAAGGTAAAAATATATAAGCATGATAACGTATTTACCAAATAAACGGTTTTATAAGTTAGGGAGCTACGTACATGAGATGTGAATATCAGGTAGGTAATACCTAATTGATTTAATGGAATTAAATCTGCTGGAAAATATATCATGGAATGATTTTGTAGAGAACTGAATAATTGTAATGGGGTTTATAAATGTCTATAGAAATATATATTTTATAAAATAGGTATATATGATAAATTGATAAAATATTATAAAATTATTAAGTTAAAGTTTACATGATATTAGAGGAATGTGGTAGGGTAAAAGTAGGAGATATAGGGGAATGAGATGATCATCTCGAGATTGAATATGAGTAGGATAAGAGGAGCATAAGAGGAGGATAAGAGGACGAACAAATAACAGACGATTAACATTTGTTAGCATAAGTTAGCAGAAAATGAGAACGATAATTGGATATAAGCAGTTTTTAATGGTAGGGGAAAGTCTTAAGATCCATTAATTTATGTTTATTCAATTGGGTGATATATGGAGTAGATGAGGGGATTAATAAGAAGTATAGGGATATAGACACCTGAGGATATGATACCATAGTGGATGTATTTGGGATTAGGTATTTAGGAGGCAAGAGGGACATATACATATGAAATTGGAAGAAGAAAACATTTCAAGGGACTATGAAGGATGGGGTCCATTGATATGAGTCCATTACTTGGATATTACTGAATCTGGGAAGAGGTATACATAGTATTAGAACGAGTTAGGATATATGGTAGATAAGAGCTAGAAACTGGTTATTTGCAATGATGACACGACATTTCCAAAATAGATATAAATGCCAGATAATAGATGATATCGAGTAACGTTACATATTATATAATAATATATGAAGTCATGAAGTCGATTCTTTAGTGTGTTATTCCATATTATGATAGTATTTCTTTCATGTTAGCTCTATGCATATAATACAATTTGTAGAACTTTCATAGACCATAGCCAGCCAAAATATTGTATCATAAATAAGATCATTATTTTATTATTTTTTAATAATATAATATTACTTAATATATGTTTTATTAATCAATTAATCAAATTTATAATATAATCACATACATCTAAATTAATAAAATTAAATATAGCATAACTATATACACATTATACATATATTTGTTATTAAATGTATTATTATTTAATATTTTAAAAACACTTATATATTAATTATTATATATAAAGCGACACACATATATATATATATATATATACATAGATTATTTAACAATTATCAATATTTCGTTGTAGGTTTCTTTCATATAATATGCCAGACATTGGTTTTCTATATGATAAATGACCGGGTGAACATGTTGATTTTCTCCTGGCTGCAGTTGAAATTGTTTGCTGAAAATTTAACCTTTCAACCTAATATTATAGGTAGACAATTAAATTATGTTTAAAATATTATTCAGGTCATTTATTGATTATTATTATGGTAGGTATATTTACATATTTAAAATATCGTAGTTTAATAACATATAATATACATTTATATAACTATATTATAGACAGAAGATTATATAATATTATTGTTTATTATATTTAATAATAGTATTCAGTTTCTAGTTAGTAATTTTATCATGTAATACATTATAGAAATACGTATATATATATAGTATATTTACCATTTCATTAACATGTGAGTATTTTAAATTCTGGAAAGCTCCTATATCATTTGAAATAACTGGATACTTAGTCTGGCTCGGCCTAGCTGGTAACTAGTGGTAGGTTGTAGTAATAACTATGTAACTACGTTATAATAGGTAGTAGCGGTATAGGTTGTAGTAACCGCTAAGAAACTATAGTTAACTATAACGTATAGATTGGATTTTAGATATTATAGTAAATCTATTTGAATGTGCTTATAATATATATATATATATATGTTTGGTAGACATTATTTCATAATAATATAAAATTGGTTGACACAACTATTTGGTGACAATTTCGTATCTACCAAATATTATTAATATAATATAATATTATATATATATATATATATACTAAATAATTATATTTAAAATAATATAAGAATACTATGGATTAAATAATGGTTGAAATATCACATATATATATGTAGTAATATATTGAATGAACATTTTTATTTATTTGTAAGCTATTTTCTAGCATACTAGTATACTCGTATACTCATTTTCACTCAAATACATTATTATAACGTACATATTTTGTTATTGAATGGTATATATAGATTATATTACTCTAGTAATATATATATATATATATATATATATATATATATATATATATATATACATACTACTAGTAGGAGCTCCCCCTTAGAAAACGTATTAAATAATGTCCTTCATTCAGATACAATATGTATACAGACGACATTGAAATTCACGCCGATTGTCACTAATCATCCAATATTTACCTTCAATCCTATCTCACAACTATCAATAACTGGCTCACCAATAACTATTTACCACTTACTCGCAATAATACTTATGCATTTTCACCTCCGAACTCCCTCCCTACCACAAAATTCGCAAAAATGTAACTAGGTCATATATGAGATCATACCCTCCTTCCTTTTAATATAACCAAATATCTAGGAATCTACATTAATAACAAATTAACATTTGATAAACACATATCAACTTTAAAAGCCTCCACATTCCACTATATATTCAATATAAACAAATACATCCTTACATCATAACATTCACCACATTAACTATAATCCATACTACATTCTGCCTCGACTACTCTACTGCTTCCTATACGACTTTCGTCTCAACCATCGAGCGATTAACTAACAGATCACTTAGACTAATCCATCGATTAAAAAAATTGACTATGAGTATAACTGACCTACGAATACAACTTAACTGGGCATACTTAAAAAAATGGCTCAACTTAAATTAATCCATTATATATTCATTGTTACTGACTAAACAACCTGATTACCTTTATCGACTAATTTCTCTCCATACTGCACCCGCCACACAATATCCACTTATAAGTATACTATACAGTCCTGACTATACCATCCTTTCAACGGAAAAAAAAGTTGGAAAGCGTCGCTACTCTATTTAAGCCAGTTTATTTTGGAATCAACACCCTCTATCCCTCAAAACTATTAAATAACCAACGTCAACCTAAAAACCTTGTTCATTTTATATGTTTAATATATATTCATTTTTGCAACGTTGTACACTTGTATCTACTAATTATTAATTGTATGTATTGTATTTTATGTATTATTGTAACACTATAATAATTTTATAATTGAATTAGTATTTAAATAAAATCATCATTATCATCATCATATATATATTTAATAACAAAATTATATTTATTTTATAATAAATATATAATTATATAACATCTTATTTTCCACTGTGATTAATTAAGAATGACTCATCAGTATATAATTAATATTATTATTTGTATTAAATGAAATAATAATATATGGATGTGTATTTAATTATTTGTATCTACCATGTAGATATTTGTATACAACACTAAATGGTCTACCAATCCCTAATTTTTATTTTTTAAATGTTGTAGACAATATATTTGTATATAATGTATAATTAGTCATAAAGTTAATAATATATTATTGGATAGGTTTATGGTAATAATGAATTATAATAAACAAATTCAGATTTGTTTTTATTGTCTAAAAATTGTCTACCAATTAAGCATAATTTGTCTATTGTACCTTAAAAATATCACGATATATATTATAAACCTGATATAATTTGTAGAATTAAATTTTATATTTCGTATATTTTAGTATCTATAAAAATATTTATAAATATCTAAATATAATATATTATCTTGTTTTAGTGGAGTCCTTTCATCCTATCTAGGAACTTATATGAAGTTTTCACTTATAACCATATGGCTCTCAGATTCTGATATACCTTCGAAGCCTCTCATGTTAATGCATCCATGGTTTTAACGATAGCCGATCATTTATTCATACACCATTATATAAGATCACTACTAAATAATATATGAATAACTAATTTAATAATTATACTGCTTGTGTGTCTGCCGCCTTAGAAAACTGATCCACACATGTGTGGAGTGCCTGCAGGCAGTTATGAATATATGTGATTAGGATGTAATAGTTATTAATAAAACCATGAATGAAATTTTAAGAAAATATAATATTATTTTCGATCATAATTGGCTTAAACCAATCGTAAGTTTGCTGTATTACCCGCTTTAACCTCGTTTGCTCTAATACCCTCTATAGCAGTGGTTCCCAATGTATGACCCAAACTTGTGTCATTGGGTTTTTTGTTTGGGTCATGGGCCGATTTCTGAAGAAAAAAATATATTATTTAAAAAAATTCTCACAATTTAGATACAGTTTAATAAAAATATATCTTTTAACTAAAGTTAAATAATAAATAAATAAAACAATGCAATTTTTCATTGGGTCATGGTATATTTTTTAATTAAGAATTATTAAAAAAAATAGGGTCATGCTGAAAAAAGGTTGGGAACCACTGCTCTATAGCCTAATATCCGCGGATATGTATCGCTATGATATAGCCTAATACATATTATACTAGGTATTACACTTGATACACATATTATGAATATTATTCGATAACATAAATATGTTATACTAATTTATTTTAATTAAATAGTTATTTACTTAATATCAAATTTTAATTTTCAATTTATATTACAGTGTTTTAATATATAAAACGTATATTGCATTTTTGTTAAATATTCAAATTAGTTGGTTTTTTTTTCATAGACTTTTTTATTAATATATATGAAAATAATTATAATATATTTAAATAAATAATATTAAGACACATATGTCATGTATAAATGTTGTTTAATTGGACTTATAGTTTATAAGATACACATGGTGATGGTAGGGTATACCCTCCTGACGTTATTACTCGTTTCCGCTTTATATGTTGAGTATAATCACGGGTATACCGTTATTGTAGATTTAGTATTGTGTATTTTATTTGTTATTATAGGTTCATATAGGTGATCACATCCTATCACATCCTATTTTTTATATAGTGTATACAGGCTAATCGTAATATCAGATATAAGGCAAAGGAGATGAGATGTACAATGTGATCTTTAGGTAAAGCCTAAAAATGTAGTTTTCAAGTATGCATAGTGATTGACATTATTTAAGAAATATGTTAATTGTAGGTATAATACCTATATATACGTACTATACGTATACTATATATATAATAATTAAAACCATTAATGGGATTGTTTTCATGGCAGTCGAGTAATTCAAACGTCTTATTCTTTGAGCTATTTCAGAATTAGAACCATGAGGGGTAATCATTTTTATTTTAAATTCTTCATCCTCTTCACCATCTATTAATAAATATGTATATAGATAATACTCATTGTATAGTGTATGCGTATGTTTACTAGTATCGTATATGTGTAGTGGGTGTATAATATACACTGTATATGTATGCGTGAACACTAAACAATAATGAAGGTATTAGATTAGATTAAGGGTACATTGCGCGTTACATTATTTAATTTATCGCTAAATAGTAAGAACAATAAATTAAATAGTGTAATTGAATAACCCATGGTAGTAAAGTACTGTTCTTTTGTATTTTAATATTAAAGATTGAATAAAGATAAAGTACATTAAATAGCTAACAATGCATATTTTATAAATATATGATTACTTATACTAGTATAATATACTAATATACTCTAAGTAATATACTCTAAGTATACTCTACCTATATAATTATAAATATAAAAATAATATAGTAACTAAAATATGTATAATAATTATATTATACATATAGTATATATATATATATATATATATATATATATATATATATATATATATATATATATATATATATATATATATAACAATAACTATATAATAGTATATTATATTTTGTTAGATATGAAAAATAATTAAATTACAAAACTAATGTGAGATTAATAACTTTTGGGATTCATAAGGTTAATTTTTAATAAGCTATTTATTTATTTTCTATTTTATTTAAATATTCATTTATTTCATATTTTATTTAAATATACATATCTATTATAATCTATTCTCAATTCTAAAATAGCACACTTACACACTAGCATATTAGCGTATGTATTATAATACACATTATTATATAACCTTTATCAATATACAATCTATAATGCAGCGAGTAATTAGTAACCCCGTGAACATTGAAGGCACTGCCAGCATATGAAGTGTACTTTTGTGTTTCCATATCCAATCTATTACCTTCAAATGTATTATAATATATTTATAATTTACATTTAAAAATAAATATATACATTTATAAAAAAGTATCTATATACTAATAATTTATATATGTATATATATATATATATATATATATATATATATATATATATACATATATATATATATATATATATATATATATATATAGTAATATCAAAGATCTGGAAAAAGGGCTTTGGTAATATCTAGAACTATTATATGAATGGATATGTATAAACAAATTGTCTCTAAATATAAAAAAATATACAGCAATTCAATTTAATATTAGAAATTAAGTTTCATCTATTAGATTAAATATTACTATTAATAATATTCCTAGAGAATTTGATAGTAACATCACATTTGTAGGTTTATTTATCGATTATAAATTAAATTGGAAAATACATATTTCCCATATATTAAGAAAATTATCAAAATCTATTGCCATATTAAATAAAATCAAGTTTAAATTAAACGAAAAAAGTTTAATTTTAGTTTATTACGCAATTATTAAATGTCATCTTGATTATTGCTCACATATATGGGGTAATACTTTCAAAAGTAATATTAAGCCAATATAAAAATTCCAAAATCTAGTAATTAGACTAATTTTCAAAGATGTTCATAGTTCAATACTCTATAAATAAATCCATAATGAAATTTACAGATATTGTTAAATTAAAAACTTTAATTGTTATGTTTAAAGCAAGTAAAAAATACTCTTACTAATTATATACAAAAATTGTTTATTTCTGGCAGAAAACATACATTTATCAGGAAAAAATCAGAACTGATAGAAAATCGTTTTGTATTTCAATTATTGGCCCAACATTATGGGTTTATTATTATAATATGATAAATATTAAAAAAAAAATTATCACTTTAAAAAAGACGTCAAAAAATGATTTTAAAGTGTTACTACATTTTTTTATATTGTTTTATTTATCACTATTTCTTATTTTATTGACTCATTTATATTTATATTATATTTTTATATTTATACTCTTTTATATTATTATTTATACAAATTACTATAGTATATGTTATTTAATAATGATGACATTTAAATATGAAATTATGAGTACAGTAAAATGTATATATTAATGACATTATACTTTAATTACTTTAATTACATCAATACATCATATACAAAATATGGTTATTTAAATTTAATATTGTGCTTCAATACAATTTATCGATTTTAAATTTGGATTAATGATATGAAAATTATTAAGTCGATGAGAGGGTTTGACTTAATGGATATAACTCGTTTTTTTTAGTTTGCATGGGTATTAACATTGAACATATGTTATTATTGTGGCAAGTGTAGCTATGATTGTAGTTTATTATTTATTGTGTCATGTTCATCTTATGTTATTTCAGACTTGAACAAATTATTATCTTATTCATCCCTAGTTTTTATTACAAATTTTAAATTTATTTTTAATATTTTGTTTTAAAGTTTTATAATACTTATATTTTACCATTACAATTTAAATACAATACAATACTCTATAGTTAATTTTTTTTATTACTATACTCACAATTTTTTTTTTCAACGGTTAAATATAAGCTTTGCTTCAATATATATCCGGGTTCTTATCCCAAATGTGAATTATATATATATATATATATAGCGGAGGGAAGGGGGTAGTGGCCGAGGAGGGAGTAGTGGCCGTTTTAATTAACGATTAAATGGTGCTTGATAGGATAACAAGTTCTATACACAATATTTAGATAATCCAAATATCTATAATATATAGTAATTTTTTTTTTTTAATAATTAATTAATTACTCTAATTTATTATATAATCATTTTTTGTCAAATGTTGACAAAAAACATGATTATATATATTTATGCTTATTTATATGTAAGAGCATGTGTATATATAATTAAATCATTGAATCAAATAAGGTGCGTATACATCATAAATATAATTATTTAATATTATATAAATAAAAAATATAAATCGAATACATTACGAGAAACCTATCGCATTTTCTGGTACTAACGGCCACTACTAGAGCCTTGACTTATTTTAGTGCTTTTTGTAATGCCTAATCAAACGTTTATATTATTAGGATAAACACTTTGTATATAAAAGTGAAATCACAGTATTCTAGAACTATATGATTTCTAGTTAATTCAAACAAAATAAAAACCTAAAATTCAGTATGTATCGATATATTAGAAATCTTCTGAGTCATATTAATTATCGGCAACTACCCCCTTCCCTCCCCTACATATAATAATAATAATAAATAATACAAAAATCAGATTTGGCAATTGCCTGGGTGAAGAAAGAAGCAAATATTATCGAGTCTTTAACCCATTTAAGATTACTAGGAGAAAAGATCATATAGGAATATAATTAAAAAAAAGAAATAGAGTAAAATATTAAGTTATTAAAATAAATCATCAACTCATAAAGCATTAAAAAACCCTAGTTATGGTATATCAACTTTCCGAATGTGGGTTCATCAAGTCCGAAACATCAGGGAATACAGTTTCGCCAATAGTATATACTATAAAGAGTAGAACATGATTTAGAGAAAATAATAAACATACAATAATATTATTAAAAAACTCCTCGTAAACTAATCATAATTTAAAAAAAATATATAAATATATATAAACATATAGAGATAACCTAGATAACAAAATAATAAAATATTTTAAAGTTATAGTAAACCAAATAATAGAAGAAAAAAACTATACAACTAAATTATAATAAACATTAGATTAAAAAAAATAAAAATAAAATAAAAGTAAAAATTAGAATAATAATAATAATAGTATTAAAAAAATTAGTCAGTTAACATTTTCAATAAGCCATTTAAAAATAAATTATATACATTAGATAAAAGATAAATATATATAATATATATATATATATATATATATATATATATATATGATGATGATAAGGTTTATTAGTACTTATCATAGGTATGGCCACCCTCGTAGGTGAATATAACAATATAGAACGAAAACAATAAATAGATAAATACATTAGATAAATAAATAAACAAAACGATAAAATAATATAATTTATAAAAATAGTAATATTGTATGATTAAATAAGTGAATATATTACATCGATGATATGTAAGCTTTGAGGTATGTAATAAAGGACGGGTGTGAATGGATTGATCTTATAGAGGCAGTGAGGGAATTCCATAAGGATGGAACAATATAACTGAAGGCGCGTGTATGGTATTTCAGGTATGAGACACGAGGGCAAATTAGGGAAATGTCAGCATTTGAAAGTAAGGAAGTCAGTGGGCGTCTTAGTGTTAGTAGGGAAGTCAAATAATGAGGAGAAGTATATTATATTGCTTTATGAGCGAGTGATAAAAGGTGTAGGAGGGAACGTTTTTTTTGAGGGAACCAGTTGGATATGAGTTTGTGGGAGTCGGTAATATATATATATATATATATATATATATAATAATAATACTCAGAGTTGGCTTAAAAGCCTAGATGAATGAAAAAGCAAAAGATTGTCTGGTCATTCGCCTATTTACGAAATTACGAGAAGTATATTAGTAAACGATAATATATAAATAAAATATATATATAAAAATATATAAAAATAAGATTTTATTAAAAATGTATTACATAAAGTGTATATAATATAAAATATTACAAACAATCAATCTATAATACTATTAAATTAAATATAAATGAAATAAACATAATTTTTTTTAAATAAACACAAATTTAAACAAATTTAAAATAATACTAGATATAAGGCTGCTATTAAGTACAACAAAGGATAATACCATTGCCACCGAGTATACCCAGGATGCGTAGAACATCAACTTTCAGGTAACGGTGCTCCAAATCCTACATCATTAGGGATTACACCATTGCCAGAGGTGTAAACGCTGATATCCTTATTCCCCGATGCATACTATACATCCCTAATACACCCAATGACTCAAGCATATCCAATCATGTACCCAAACACACCCACATACACTAATATATACTAATATATGATAAAACAAAAAAACAAAAATTATACATTATAATGATAAATATAAAAATTATATAAATTAAATTAGAAATTAAAAAAAAGAAAATAATTAATAGTACACTACAATAATTTTAAAATAATATTAAATAATATTTCTCGTAATCTCTCTCATCATGTATAAAACATAAATATAAATTGTAAAATACTAGATAACTTATAATAACAAATAGTAAGTAACATAATGCATAACTGTAATATATCCTACATATATATAATATTATATAAATTAATATATAATATACATGGAATAAAAATAAATCATAGATATATAGAAAACATATAATATATAGAATAAATCAAGAAAAATATTACCATAATAATAAAATAATAAAAGAAACATTTTTTTTAAATCAAAAAAAAAAAAAAAAAAAGATTATATATTTATCAGTAGAAATATTATAATGCATGCCACCTAAAAAAAGCGAATATTATTTAATTATAAAAAATGTAATTAAAAGAAATATTAAAATATTATAAATAAAATGATATCTTTAGTTATAGTTGTATAAAAGTAAACGTAAAAGTAAAAGTTCATAATATGTAATGTAAAAATGTATGTGTAATTATATAAAATATATATCATTAGTCAATTAGACGAAAATGATGTAAAAATGTATGTGTAATTATATAAAATATATATCAGTCAATTAAATGAAAATGATAATAAAGTAGAATAAAAGTAAGTGTATATACAAAATATAATATAATAATTTTTTAATTTGTAAAATTTAACATTAGTCAATAAAATAAAATTGTTAATAAAAGTATATCATTAGTCTTTATATAAACTTATTAAATATTTTTTATAATTTTTATTAAATTTATTTGGATTATTATTGTATTTCAGATTTATGTTTAGGTTATTCCATAATTGTGGTCCAACATTAGTCAAACAAAAAGCTTTTCGATCTGTTCTGACTTTTATTCTATAAAATAGATTTTTATTATAAGTTTTTATTTTATATAATTTCTGTAAATTTATAGGCAACATTTTATTAATTGCCCTGTTCATAAATTTAGCTGTATTATATTTCACAATATCACTAAATTTTAAAATGTTGAATGTTGAATGCAATTTATTATAATTAGAACTATTATACTGTGTACCTAATATGCATTTTAACGCTCGTTTTTGTATAATAGTTATTTTTAATAAACTAGACACAAAAGTATTTCCCCATATATGAACACAATAATTTAGGTGTGAATAAAAAAAAGAATTATATAGTAAAATTAATGTTTTTATATCGAATTTATGTTTTACTTTATTTAAAATAGCAATTGCTCTACAAAGTTTTGTTGCTACATAATTTATTTGTTTTTTCCAATTAAGCTTGTCGTCAATATATACACCTACAAATTTTATATCAGTTACTTGTTTTAATTTAATATTATTAATATATAAATTTAAGTTTATATTTTCATTTTTATTTCTGATATTAAAAAGTAAGACATTAGTTTTATTGATATTTATAGATAATTTATTTATATTAAGCCATTTAAATAATTTATTTATATCTGTTTGCATTTTATCTTTAAGATTTAAAATTGTTTTATCATAAAATATTAAGTTAGTATCATCTGCGAATAAAATAGGTTTAAAATTATTTGAAATTTTCGGTAAGTCATTAATATATAAAATAAATAAAAGTGGTCCAAGAACAGATCCTTGTGGAACTCCACATGTAATATTATTATAATTTGAATTATGACCATTTTGGGATACATATTGTTCCCTTTCAGATAAATATATATATATATTGATGTATGATCAGAGTGGGATGATTAGTGTATATTACTTATATTTAGTTATAATTAAAAATATAAATATAGGGAAGATCTAAATATATTTAATTTTATTTGTCTGACATTTTATATAAAAAGATAATAATAAGCATAAATATATAAAAAGAGTACTTTTCTTTCGATTAATAATTTAATTAAATTGTCTTTTAATTGATTATTTAATTAATTTTCTTATAATTTATTAAAATTACATATATATTTATATTTATAATTCTAATATATATGGTAATATATGATTTAGGATAATATACAATATTATATAAGGGGATGATCCTCACGTTAAAGTCATTATTAATGGCCGATAAAAATCGGTAATTATTAAAAAATCAATAAATCTTAATCTTAAATCTTTGGGATAACAAATTAATAAAGATATTACATAATTTTTTTGTATTCAATATATACTATCCTAATACATATATATTCTAATTTTTATAAATACAATTAATTTAAAAGAATGAAAAAAAATAGTTTAAAAACTATGAATATTTTTTATTATAAATATATTACATAATCATCATTTATTTAATATATATTAATTAATATAAAATATAATATAAATTAAAAAAGTAGTCGGCATTTACATGTGGTTACTAAGTGAAAAAGTAAAAACTTGAGAAAATGACATTCAAAGTTTTTACATATATAATCATGGATAATATGTATAAATATGCAAATATATAAAAAATACAATATAAAAACAAATATATAACATCTGATTTGTTTATTTATGTAATGCTATTTAATCTATGATCTATGCTAAAATAAATCTAGACATTTTTAAATTAAACGATTATTCTAATAAATCGTAATATAAGATTACATATTACAAGTATTTTCATAAATACACAATATATTTATAAATTTATTACTCCTAAAACACTTTATATTGATAGAAATACTCAAAAATATTAAAAAATATTTTAGGATATTATAAATAAAATACAGAACTTGGATAATACATAATACAAAAATATTGTAAAAATTATTTAACACATTTAAACTGCAGCGCCACCCATAAGTATTATTTACAATTTTAAAATAATATTAATAAGATATATATCTTATTAATATTATCGTAAGTCGTTGTGATAGTGTTCTATCGTTGGATTACCTCTAACGGCTTTCTGGTCCATTCTTTAATGATTTCATTCCATATCTTCTTATAACGGTCGCACTGATGTTTATATTATACATTACCGTGTATGATTATGTTGGCTATCCCCTACGACCTGGTGACATGACCATATTATAGCAACAGCGTCATTTGATAATGACCAGTAGCTTAGTATAGTATAGGCTGTTATTTATATTTGGTATATTACTTTAACTATTCTGTCTATTAGGTAATTCCAAGTAGTAAACGGAAATTCTTCATCTCAAAGGTCTTTATTCTGGTTTCAAATTCAATGGTCCAAGTTTCATACGCATGCATAGAGTATACAATCGACGTCACTATAGTGCGTTCATTAATCTTCTTTAAGTTTGTTGCATATATGTATATATACTATAGTATAATTCGTGTATATCTCCGTATTTGCTTAAAATGCATTCATTCTTGACTTGCTGCGCTATAGGGTATACTCTAGCTAAAACTTCTATAACCTTCTTCGCAGATTATAGAACCTATGTATTAACGCATGTAGCTAGAGAGAAAGTTACTATCTAGCTGTATGATTTAAAGTAATATACACTTTGAAGTTTTTCATTCTAGATAGAAAATATTCATTTGACAGTTTTTGTCATTTAACATTAGTTTCATTTCATTTATCTCTATACAAACTTACTCGCTACGGTAGATATTGCAATTGCTAGTATTCTTATTTCATCGTATTATCCAGCTAAACTGTCGATATCATCTTCAAATATTAGATCTGCGATGTTACTAATATGTATATTGATAGTGCATGATTTATTATGTCTTCAATGATTATATATAATATATTAAAGAAAGTATACTTTCTCATATAGGCGAAAGAGTAAAGATAACAAACAACCTTATCTCAATCTATTTGTAGTAGGAACCCAGTCCCCAATATGCCCCAATACCTATGTATGTTTGTAGGATTACACATTGTGCACAGTGCACATGTCTCTGTACAGCATTATTAGCATTATCATGTAGATTTACAATACTATTAATTAGATTGACGGCCAGTAACATGTTTGCCAGATGTTTGAGCCTATATTGCGCAGAATATTTACTATGGAATAACCGTAATGTGAATTATAAATACACTATCCATATACCTTCTAAACACAGATAGAACCTATATATATATAATATATGCCTTAGGTTTATTACATAAATATATATATATGGCTCTGTATCATAAAATATATTGATTTTTAAACATTATTAATATATTAATATAGTAGGCTATATACCTACACAATTGTGAATAGAATGAGGTCACTTGTAAACAAATATTAATTATAAATATATATATAATTATGTCACTATTTAATCATTGGTATTTTATAAAATACCAAAAGTTTCTATTTTTCACTACAATTCTACTTTTTAGTTAATAAAATATTTAATATATAGTATTTTATTTTTTAAATATATAATATAATCATTTAAAAAATAATCATAAACTGCCTGTGTGGCTCAGTGGCTAAGGCGTCAGACACACAAGCAGTAGGACACGGGTTCGACCCTCGTCCGGACCATTAATTAATTTTATAAAATGGGTCTTAAAATATTATTTAGAAGTGATCTTATATAATTGTGTATAAATTAATGATCGGCTCTCGTTAAAACCATGGATGCCTTAACATGAGAGCGGCTTCGAAGGGACATTAGAGCCATATATGGTTATAAGTGAAAACTTCATCTAAGTTCCTGGATGGGATGAAAAGACTCCACCAAATAAAAATAACAAAATAACAATAACAATAACAATTTATTATGGAAATTAAAATTGAAACATTTCTTATATATATATATATATATATATATTTATCATTTGTTCTGAGATTGTATATTAAACGATATATTCATATATGCCAACCCTCCCCCCTACGACACCCCCACGTTCTTTATGGTGGTTCACATCAACTCCGCTATTCTAGTTACGCCGGCAACATATTACTGTTGTCGATTATCATCGTCGATTGATCTACGGGGATTAATATAGGATTCATACCAATTTCGCTATTTCAATCGTCGTTTTCATCCATCGATCAAATCTGCATATAATATGATTGGCCATTATAATTATCCGAATATACAAAACAAATAAAAAAATAAAAAAAACAATGAACAAAAATAACAGGAAAAAAAATAACGGAAATAAAATATCAGGAAAAAAAGAACAAGAAAAAATATCCGATATGTATATATTTTTTTAATTCTAAGCATTATTTTTTACCGTGATATTTATCTATATATATATATATATATATATATATATATATATATATTATTAGACTATAT